>VZSV01000028.1:5773929-5791998 GCA_013398735.1 Nothocercus julius | reverse complement strand
GATCATCCTCGTAGCCCTGCGCTGGACTCTCTCCAGCAGCTCCACATCCCTCTTGTACTGGGGAGCCCAGAACTGGACACAAATTGCAATTTTTCTAAATACCACTAAAACTGAGAGCAAACTAGGCTCATGTAGTGGCAGCTAGAGAAGGTCTGTTCCTGAGATCGTTCTGCTAAAGACTACTACAGTTTCACATAAATAGTGGTACTGTTACTATGTAAAGAATAATATAATTGTCATCATCTTGTCACGTTCTTTGTTATCATCATGTCATTTTGCAGCAACAAGCAAGAACAGATGGAGAAACATACGACAGGCGTTACCAGATCCCTATCCCGCGGGCGGCCGGCACCTGTTTGAGCCATCACCGAAACAACCTCCTGTTTGGCGCTTGTCTTCTCCGGAGGCCTGGGGTTGCATCGTCAACAGCCTCTTCTTTGGAAGGAAGAACGTGCAACCAGAAACAAGGCTCACTAAGAAACTAACTCCTCATTTCCAGTTCCTTGCTATTTTGACTACAAACACCATAGTAATGCTGGCTTCATGGATTCCTTGTCTATATTTTCATTCTGCATATAATATCTTGGTGGTACAGAAAGTACTACCGAAGAACCTTTTTAATATGAGTGACTCCTAAGCCTCCAAATGATTTTGCATGTGTAGCTGAGACGAAGTTAAGTTAGTGAAATTAGTAAGCTCAGGCAAGAACTCTGTATCATGTCAAATGCGAATTTGCATAATTCATGTTCAGATACTCTGTTGCAATTTTTGCTTTGAAAAAAATACTAAACAGTAAATTAATCATAGCCTTTTAGGACCCACTGAAATGTAAAACTGCAGCTTATAAAAGTATCTTAGCAGTACAAAAATACATCCATGGGCAACTTCAATAAAATTTGTTTCCACTGAATTTAAAAAGAAAGCAAACTTTCATGGACTGAACAGCTACTGCGCTGTTCAGCAGCGTAACAAAAGCCCGGCAACGCCGCACGTTGGAAGAGATTCGCACGCTCAGCAAAGCACAATTCCCACAAAGAATGTAGCATATGGATTCAAAGGGAAACGAATGCAACGTTAATCGAGGGGTCACGTGGAAACCTTCTAGTTATTTCAAAACCTACCTCCCGCTGATTTCGTGGGACGCTGTGACGCTCACAGGAGAGCCGTAAGCCGGCTGGCGCACGCCGTGCAGGCCCTTCCCGTCCCAAGGCTGGCTTAGGTCATGCCCGCGGCGGGAGAGGTGCGCGAGGGGACAGCAGAAACCCTCCTCCGAGCGCAGACACCGCCTGCGCTGGGGCACGAGCAACGTGAATCAACTCCAAGCGCCTCTCGTACCCCGTTCGAACCAACATCCATCTTCGGAGAAAGAAAGGATATCAGGGAAAGCGCGATATGCCCTGCAGAAGAAAAGGCTACCGGAGCGAGGCGCTCGCAAAAGCCCTTTGGTTGAGAGCAGCTGTCCCGTGGAGCCACGAGAGCTGCCGCCCACCACAGCACGGGCTCGCTCACCTCTTCTGCTCCGATGCCGCGACACAAGGTCCTAGTCTGAGACAAACCTGGGCCACAGAACATTCCCCAACCTAAAGCAGATACACAGGCCATACTACGAACCCCCCGGCCCCACGCTTCAAGCTGAATTTGGCACATTTCTCTCTCTGGCAAAGCCCAGGGAGAAAGTAGTAACAACTGCGTATGCCTCTATGGTCTTTAACATTTTATATGACATGAAGGAAACAAAACGGCACAGTCTCAATACCAGGAGTCACCTTGCTGTATTATTAATCCACCTCAGACCACAAGTTCATGAAACTGCCTTTTCAGCTAGTACCGAAATGATATTAACCATCAAGTACCCTAAGTGAAAGGAATCCTCAATCTAATTTTCCAGCAGGCTCCATTTATTGAATGAAATTTCTCATGTTACATTAAGTTACATTATTGCTTCGAGAATGACACCATTCATAAAGAAAAGGTCCAGGGACAACCCACTGCGAGCGTCCGGGCTATTATGAATTTTCAAGATACTATCTGACATTGGCGTACGACTCGCCGCCCGCGCTGCAGCATCAGGAGCAAAGGGAACGTTCGCAGAGGCCGCGCGTGCAGGGCCCTGGGGCCAGAGGCAGCCGGGGACGCCGCCCGGGCCCCTGCGCAAAGCAGCCCGGGGCCGGGCACGGCAGGACAGGGATCTGCCGTGAGCTGCCGAGCGCTGGCCATCGAGGCTGCGAGTAACAGCGCAGACTGCTTGCAGGGGAAAAAAAAAATATATATATATACACACACACACACACACACACACACACACACACACACACACACACACACATTTATATGCGTTTTTAGCCATTCCTGCTACTTGCTATCGGCAAACATGTCACCAACCCCACCCATTATCTCCTGGCACTTCCTTTGGTGTAAGGATGGACCCTAAGGGAACTGAATTTAAACGGCACCGAGACACCCCAGCTTGTTACCACATTACAAGACCCCGGCTCACAGTAGGAGCCAAGTGACAGAAGCAAAGGAGGCTTTTTCTTCTTTGTGAACCTGTCAATCAACAGACAGGACTGTGCAACTGAGATTAGCTTTCTGTTTTAGTTTTAGGAACTTTTCTTCTTTAAACAATGGTTTTATATAAATTTTAAAAATATTTTCTATTTATTGTTGGAGTAAAAAGGGAATGAGACCCTCTTCTGTTACACACATCTTCCTTTAGGAATTAGAACTGTAGCTTCCAAGTACCTGGTATTTCACGTGTGAAACCTGTAACTTTCTAGAGTGCACACCACCATTTTCCTCTTTTCTATTCAAGTAATAACCGCAATTAAGTATTGATTCTTGCCAGTACTTTCTGAATTAATGCAATTAAGTGCCAGTCTGAAAATCTAGTCACAGAGACACAATACAATTGCCTCCTTATGAAACTGTAATGAATAAAATCAAACAGAAAGAATTCCAGAGGAAACAATGAATAGTAGCAATCTATTTCATCTTATATTACCCTGACTGCTTCATATAATTTCATTTCATCTCTGCGTAAAATAGAGAATTCTATTGTCTGCTCTGCTGCCATTTCTCTTGATATTTGAAATATATTTAATTATACAAGGTCACATCTGAAGAGATAAAGCTCTCCAGAGAGAAAGAAATTGAACTTTTCCATATCAGATCATTTCTCTCTCCAGAAATGAATTCTTTATTACTCCCAAATTACACGATATTATCCTGAAATGACATGATATGTCTTATTTCTCATCTAGCACATTCCTAGAATTAGGCTGGAGTATAAAAGAAAACTAATGGTTCTGAGAATTGGCTGCTCCGAAGGGTTCACTCTTTCATTACTCACTCTTTATAATTGGCAGGCCGCAGCAGGCGAAGACGTAAGAAACGTGCCAGCTGCATTTAGAGATGGGAGTTACGGCCTTTCCTTTACGATGTGGCGTAAAAAATTATGGCAAATTGTAATAGCTGTTACGGATGCATTAAACCTGCCAAAGGTCTGTTTGTGCTAAAAGGTTTTACTCCAGATTCGAAACAGAGTTCTCCAGTTCTCCAAAGGCTTAGAAAGCATATTTGCAAGGAATGGCACATTTTGAAAAAGTGCAGCCTATGAGAAGACAGATGTCGTTGAGGAAAGGAAAGGAAACTTCTTAAGCTTCTTTTTCCTTTTTTTTTTAGGTTATGAATGAAAACAAACACAAAGCAGATCCATTTCATAGCTAAATATCTTAGCTATCAATGCATTTCATTAAACAGGATACGCTTTCTGAAGTCTACATAATAACTACACATGTGAATATAATAAAACAGTTATTCCCATTCTTCCCCTAGAACTTTTTGGGTTGACGTACCATGATTTTATATGGAAGCAATTTTGTTTCAAGGAATCGTATCAAATTTTTTTGAATGACATCTAACTCAAATATCTTTAAAATATCAACAAGAACTCTTTATAAAATGTAAATGCTTAGCATCAGCACGGTTTTCTAAATCTATTTGTCCTCAAAACTAGGAGTCCAAAAAAAAAAAAAAAAGAGGAAAATAGACAAATATACAGATAGGTAAAAAACCACACACTATATATATGTATATGCATACAGGTGTATATGCTCGCACAAATCTTGTAAAGTTTATTGCAGTGCCTGGTCTAGTCACTTATAACCCAGACGTCACCCTGCCCGTGCGCGGTGTAAACGCAAGGAGGTTGTTCAGTTTCCACCCGTGAAAGCGGTGAAAGAGGGAGCCTGTGTGGAGGTGTCAGTGCCCTGGGCACGCGCGGGCCCTGCACGTGAGGGCAGAGCTGCTGGGGATCACGCCAGGGAGGTGTCAAACTCCTACCCAACCCACAGGGACCTGCTGGACCTTGGGGTCCTACAGGCTTTGCAAGAGACACTCTTAGGACAACTCTAGTATTCCTCGTCAGGTACCATTTCTGTTATTAATCCACAACGTTTTTGTATCTGCTAATTGTTTAAAACAGACTATTAGAAAGCAAGAGCTGCAGCAAAAACACACAGATTGAAGGTGCTACAACAAGGCACTGGGGACAAGGAATTGCCGCTTAGGGGAGAGGGAGTTCTCAGCCTGGGCACCACATTGCAATACCCCCTTCCGCACCACTCACGCTTTTGAGAGATACGCAGAACTAGCAAAATCAAAAGAAAGTTTCTGAAAGCTGTAGGTACAAAATATAAAAGCCCACGCTGTGCCAACTAGCTCACCCTAGCAGGGCCTCTCTCAGCATGTCCACAGTGTGTGACAAGAAGGAAAATGGGGGCAACACTGGCTTTTATTACATCTTTCTACTTTCATTAACAATACTAGTTCTTAATAAATAGACGCAAATCTTGTTACCACTGATATATTGTTTGAAGAACAGGCATCCAAATTCCTGAAACAGAGCAATGCAGCCACTCTTCAGTACTTTGCTACCAAGCTTTTGAGGCATTATGCTGTGCAAGCCTTTGCACTCAGGTGCTTCATATTTAGCTCTGTTTCTTATTTATATTGGCCTGTTTAGCAAAGCTAAGCAAAAGCAAAACAAAGCAAAACAACAAACAGATGTAGGGATAATTACACACTAACTTCTTTCAATAGCTTCAAAACTGTTCCGCAAAGCTGAAAAGTAAAAACAGATCTTCATTCCTGAAGTCTGAAAATGGGTCAGAATTGTTTTCATTTCCAAGAGTAAACTAAGCTGCAAGGTCAAATGAAGGTTTTTTTTTTTGTTTGTTTGTTTCCTTCCAAAATCCTCTGCTCGTCTCCATGTTATTTAATTACACTGTTGCAATGTTTCAGGGAAACTCACAAATCCCCACAGAAAGAAAAAACAACGGATTTTCAGGAAAGCCTCTTTTCCAAAGAAGAAACATTTCAAACAAAAAATTACGAAGAGCTTTCTATGTTATTTTCACAGTAGAAATTATTTTGCTCCTTTAGCTAACAAAAGTTAAAATTAACAGCTCTGCTGTAGCATCTGTAAATGGCAGTCAAAAACACCCTGTGAAAAGGCAGCAAACTTCTGAAGCAAGTACGTTTCTTTCTGTGTTTATAGTGATTAACACGTTCTGTATACAGTTGCAGTATGAACAAAAAATAGCAATAGATAAAGGATAATCTGATCTCAGAATACATATTATCAGAATTTTGAAGAGCAACTTATCCAAGGTTCTTACTTCTTGTGACAAAGAAGGGGGGGAAAAGTAATGGCAGGCTGCAAAAAATGCACTATATGTGAACCTTTGCTAACACTTTTAAAGAAACAATATTTTGGATTATTTAATTCATCTCTTACCACAGAGAAAGAGGAAGTTCAGAACTGGACCTTGATTCTACTACCACAAATTCAAGACAAGTCTCCGGATTTCTACTGGTAAGAAGCAAAATGCAGCCCTCAACCACTAAATTTAAGAGTTCTCATGAATAACTAATATGCTGCTCATTTAATAGTAAATTCTTATCACAGTGCCTCGAAAATAGTAGGAAAACTAAAAAGTGTTTTTGATTCAAGTCAGACTCTCTCATTTTCTTAAAACAACAGCATGTCTCTTCCCATAAATATTCCTCTCCCATTAAATGTTTACTCGCTGATCTGTATTTCCCACACTCGGACTACACATTCAGAAATGATTTTCTGGGGAAAAATAAGAGTGAAATAACTCTGTAGTTACAAAGCAGGGAAAAGTTCATTCGCTTCAGAGCGTTTTATGTGCAGGGAAGTGCTCTAAGGCAGGGCTGCATTCCCAGTTTAAACACATCTGTTTGAAAGAGTTGCTGAAGTGTCATTTGACACACAGTGTTCTAACTTTATTTTTAATTTTCATTTTTAAAGGATTTTTAATGTGTATCATTTGTCCCTTTCCCTTTCAAATCGAGCAAGTTTGGGTTAGAAGAGGCCCTCTGCGGGTCCAGCCAGCCTAGCATCCTCTTTCACTGATCGATAGTGCATAATTTTAAAAGCACCTGAGAACAGAACGAGTTCACCTTCTCGCCTTCCCATTACCTCTCTCGTTTCTAAATACTTGCCTCTCCGAAGCCTCACGAGGAAAAGGGCATGCCTGCCCTCACTCACTCGCAGTGGGTTTCTCTTAAATGGTTCCTGGTTCTCTGGGAATCCAGGCAATGACTTGGCACCTGTCATGCCGGCAGCGCCACGTTTCATCCCTGTGAGCACTCACAGGCCCTCTTCCATGGGCCTCTTCCTCTTGCATCCCTGTGAGCATCCCTGCGAGCGCTGCCTTTCCGTGGGCCTTTCCCAGCTCACCTGTGCCAATTTCTCCTCGAGAGGACTGAGCTGCACGTGTGGATGGGTCAAGGGTACCCGTTGTGCTGCAGCAACGTTTCTGTGCTCCTCACTCAGCTCCTGTCCTAATTTGCTTTCTTTTGGCCCCAGCTTCAGATTCACTGCTTAGGCCTAAATTTTTATATCAAGTAGTCACAGCTTTTCATGCTGCAAATTAGAAGTCAGCAGACATTTCTATCTAATTAGCCAGATAAAACAGTGATGTCCTTGCATGAAAGAGGGGACACTGACCCCAGCAATACCAGCAGTCCATACTGCAGAAAACATAGTCTGCTTTTTTCATACTTTTCAGTCGATATTACTGATTTCGAACCAGATCGAGAAGGAAGAAACTTCCTAAAACTCCCCGAACTACAAAGGCACAAAACTCAAGGTATAAAATAAAAGTCTGAATCACAGGAAACACAATCGGTATGATAAATACTACGTGAGATGAAGGGCTAGACCAACACGCTACATATGCCCCAAAGCTGCAGGCACTGTGCGCAGAACTTGTTTTAGTCAGCATGGTATCCACTTCTCGTCAACAAAACATCAGAGAGCATTTTTAAATTGCTACCTATTTTCTGCAGCCAGCTCATTTTTAAGATGCAACAAATACCCCTTCTCTCCCTTTCGCTGAAGAAGTTACCAGTATGAGAGATGACAGGGAGGACTCAGGATCTTCCAGACTCTTGTACAGGGCTGGTTTTTCAGAGAGCAATTCTCAGCCCCTCCTGCTCTCCCTCCCCTTTGAAAAACAGTCAGGAAACTTTTCAAAGCTATGCAGAAATGTGAGCTAACTCTACGATTTCTCTCCCGAAACAAAGCCTTGGATTTCTGGAATTGTCAGCAGATCTCCGACATGCTGTCGCTGAAATTATTTCCCTTGATCACTGCTGCTAGAGCGCGAGGTGCCGCACGGCAACAGCAGTCGCACCGTCAGCAGCCGCCGCGTCCTTTCGTCCCGCCGTGGCTGAGCCACCACGCAGCTGGAGAAAGCGCCTTCCATCTCCAGGATATACGGATCTCTGGCTGCTTTCTTCTGTCAATGAATTTTGCACATCAACCTGTACCACTTCCTAGGATTCAGACGATTAGGGCATTTCTACAGAAAAAAAAACCAAAACAAAACAAAAAAAACCCCTGCCTCCTCTTGATAAACTCTCCTTCCTAAACAACGATACATGGACAAGCTCACTCATCAGGTGCGTATATATATCAGTCCTCCAAATTAAATTCAAAACAGGAAAAAAAAAAATCTTTTCATGTTGCAGACAACACACTCTATAGCTATTCTAAAGACAAACAGTCTTATTCCCTGTAAGACTGCTTGCAAAACAGCCCAGTTATTTCCATACACCAGCCATACTTTCTTACGGTTGTGCATTGTGCCTAAAAAAATTCACCAGAGCTGGTATTAAAAAATAATAATTCAATTATTGCAATTATTAAAATAATTCAACTTCAATATTTTAAAGTCTGCAAACAAGTTACGATACTCTCACTTTCTATCACAGGCCGTGCTAACCTTGGCAGTAGGTGGGTATTCACACAGGGTCAGAAATTTCACTGAAAAGAAAAAATATATATATTTTTTAACGCTTAATGTTTGTTCTAAAGGTCTAATCGATAACATTGTTTACTTAGAGGTCCACAGCAGGCTGCTTGGCCTTTGCCTGGTTGCTCTAAATGCAACCGGAAACTGCTCGTAGCCCCCGCGTATGCAAGCGCCCCTTGCGCACACGTCCCGTGCCGCAGAAGCAGCGCAAGTCACGGCGTTCAGCTACGCCCATGAACCTGCTGCTGCCGGCGGCTTTTCATGCTGCCTCCACTCCGACCTTCTTAAGAGAAGGTATTATCTGCTGTTATTGCATCTCATAAGCTCAGATGGACTGCACTTTTAAAACATCTATGAATAAGTAAATTCCTACTGAATCATGTTACGGAAAGGAAGGCGGCGCCGGCTTCTCAACGCTTTAGTGACTGACCTTCTCCAGCGAGAGCCGTAGCTGCAGTGCGGGCACACACTGCCGCCCCAGGCACTCCGCCTTCCTTCCAGGCTACAGACCCGGGCCATTGCACTATATTGTCCTGTAGGGCTTAACTCAGAAATGCATTCCCTCATACAGCGATGGACACCACCTTCCCATTCACACAGGGAAGAGGAAAAGGAAACAGCAGCAGCAAACAGGGGCAGCACAAACCCAAAAGTAGCGACTACCAGTAGAAATGGAGGGACGTGTGACCAAGGTAAATCCTGGCACAGATGTACCAGCCACTCTCTAACATAGCAAAATTCAGCCTAGAATATCCATGAAAGGGTGAAGGGAATAAGAGATGCCAACAAGTCATGCTGGTGCTCCAGCACGTTGTGCCGTCAGCACCAGCCTGTATCCGCTATCGTAGGGCAAGAGCCGGGAGTTATGAAAGGTGTCACGAGATGCTGAGCTCACCGGAGTCCAAACAGCTACTGCCACACTGTGGTAAATGCTAAAAAAAGGTCATTCCTGTCCTCAGAAAAGTAGCCCGAGGGAAACTTTTGGTCAAAGAGACACTTTCTTTCTTAGTGACCAGTTTCCTTTAACAGAATGCCAAAATTATTCCGAGAAATTTCCTGTGGTTTGCAGTCTCCCTCAGGTCATCACCTTGGATATGGCCGAGCAGTTCCCAGAGGAGCAAGGCATGAATCAGGCCCAGGAGCTAGGCTGTTGGATAGAAGGCAGCTTTTGACTATACACTTTTGAGCATAAAAATCAGCAACGGTACAAAAAGAAATATGGTAATTTAAGAGACATTTAAATTTTTTTTTTTTTTAGCACTGCAAGAGTATGCAATACAAAGATATGTACACTGGCCAAGAAGCTGAGACGGTTGTCTCTTCTCTAGGACAAAGTTAAATCAGCTTAGAAAGTTCTGCTGTTGTAACTCCACTAGCAGCTTTGTCAGCTGAGTCAAGCACTATTTTGCACACAACAAAGTTTATAAGCTATGATTTTCTGAAAAATATTTTCACTATGCAGAGAGGCAACAGAAGAATTATATTATACTAAATTAAATTATGATAAGAATTGATCATGTTTAACTGATAATTAAATTTTCCTGTATATCTAATAAAATATGGTGCTTGAATTCGCTAGATGGGCAAAAACTGACTTAACACTGAGTGAAGGCAAAACAGGTACCTTTTGCATTCAGCAGCAGTGTAAGGATAACCAATTCTCACACGCAAAAGGGGATCTAGCAGAAACATCTATTAACACGTCACGCTAAACCGGGTATCGTTCTGTCTCCTACGCCCAGGAACTGTAAGGGCATGCCAGAAAGCCTGTCACCAGCAGAAACAACGGCGTTTTGAAGGACCTGCTGCTTCCCTTCCACGCGCCCGCGCGGCGGAAGGGAGCGCGGGGGCTCCTGCCGGAGCGGCGGCGCGCGGGGCTCTGCTCCGAGGAGACGCGCCTCGCGCCTGCCGGGAGCGGGGTGCCCTAGCACTGACTCCCTTTCTACAGGCTTCCCACTTTACGCACTGACTCCGCTGAGCCCACCGCTACGTCTGGGATCACCTGTGTGCAGGTAGCCAGATATAAGCAGCTCCCCGCCTCCCAGAGAAGGGAGAGACACGGGGTGGCTCGGGAAGCCAGGGAACAGTTGCTGCATTCCTTTCTAGCAGGATAGTAAAAGCAGATGTGTTTTTAAGCTGCGCTGCATTACTGCTACATAAGGGCATCACCTCAGATTGCAAGTGCAGGAGTTGTAAGCCTTTAGTTTCCATCATCAAAAAGCAGCCCAGCAACAGTACAATATGAACACATCCCAAGCTTCCTCCTTCCTTTGTTTTTTTTCCTCATGCTATCAGTTATAACCAACTGTGCAATGACTCTGCCGGTCCTTTCAACCTTCCTGAATCATCTCAGACACCCTGGCCAATTCCCAGTTTTCCCTTAGCAGGTCAGCAGCAGCAGGTAACAACACCGAACACTCGGGACTTAGAGCTGGAGATCCGGTCCAACCAAAATTCAGGCTGACTCATTAGGATATATTTGTAATGGGAGGCACACATTTAGAGACTTGTGAGGAGACAACTGGATGACCTTTTTCATACATTTTTCATGCACATCCCTCCAATTCTCAGCTTACTTCATATACTTGCTTCTTTGACTATCTGTATATGCTTTGACTCCTTTGTCATTTCTACTGCTCTCACCAACTCAGCTTTTTACTTGCCTTTTAAATTCCCTTGATAAGCTTGGAGGCACAAAGTTTATCAGTAGCCCCACTTATGCTTCAGGGCCTGTAACCATCAGGGTAGGGTTTTCAAAGCAGCACAGCACACTGCCTGAGACCTGATGAGCGATGAGTAGGTACCAGTGACTTGTGCTAGACACGGGATTTTTGCATGAACAGAAACTGAGCGAAGAAAAAAATAGAGGAATGGGAAACGAGGAATGACTGGGAATCCCTTCAAATGTTTCGGCAGCATATTCAGCTTAGTAATTACACAGAAGCTAGTAGAAATCATGATTACTGCCACACTAAAAAATTAAAGGCATTCGGTTTTCCTATTTATCTGAAATACTGGCAAGAAGATGAAAATCAAAACAAGTCCAACACCATGATACTGGTTCTCACAAAAACAAAACAAAAAAGCAAAAACAATCAAAAAACACAACTCTCCTTCAATCCTTGCATCTTTATCACTTCTATTCTGTATTTTCAAAATGAAGTTTTTTGTTCCCTTATGAACCAGCATTACACAGTCTTTTTCTCTCTCTCTTTTTTTTTTTTTTTTTTATAAAAGCTCCATTCCCATATGGTTTCCGCTTTATGTGTCTTGACAGCGTTCTCCAGTTAATGTATTCTCCAGGTCCAAAGTGCCCATTCAGTGAATTTCCATTTACATCTGCATTGCAATGAACCATTCGAGAAGGGTTTCTGCTTTAATTGAATAAGAAACATAACTTTCTTCTCAGATCCAAATATGTCCATTATGGTATTTTATTCCCTTTTCAGAATGCATTTTGCTTTCAAGTAAACTGAAGCAGGAGACAATGATTAGAAATTTGAAGGGATATCATGACTTGAAGCAGGGCTTTGAATTGAGGGGAGATGCCATTTTGTAATCTGTTTCAAGTGCATCAAGTAAACCCATAGCCAGACACAACAAGAGGATGAAATTATTGTTTCAGTACTACAGTGATGAACCTGTGGTATAAAATGAATGATGAACATCTTAAAGGTCATTTCCTTGTGCTAGTCACAAAATTCACCTCTGTAAAAGGGAATTTAGTATGCTAGTTCATGGAGTAATTGAATAAGACTTGTTTTTGCTAGAGCTTTCAGATGGATGTGTTCCAGCATTAGGAAAAGCAAGATTTCTTAAATGTTAAAGACAAAAAAAATCTGACTTCATGCAACTACTATGCCACATTCAACTATGCATGTAAACCCCAACCTGCTTCATTTTAAATCCTGTGCTCATTTCATTTTCAGTTCAAGTCCTAAAAGGCTTATTTCCTTCTGATGCTGCTCCAGTCGCTCTCAGTGGGAAACTCTAGAGTTTATATATTATTCATCCAACTAAAAACCCTGCAGCAGGACCCCTGTGGAGCCTCTTCAGTAATTGGTCTCCAGATGCTGGTGATATGCAGTGCTCTAAAAGTCCTTAAACATCGTGAGAACACAATTCCATCTGCTTTTCAAGCTGCTTGTATTTAAAGGAAGCACCACAGACTGCTCATCCACGTTTTCACACAGATCTCACAGTATCTAATTGCTCAGGAAACAATATGCATAGAGCTGCAATTTATGTGGCTACCCCAACAGCCTGAGACCCCACCAAAGGTGTAATTACTGCAGTGCTTAATAAAGGTGCGGCAGAGCTGCACAACCCACCCACAAAAGCAGGACATATTTGTGGCAAAATTATCGATTGCTTTCATGTTTCCCGAACACACAGCAGCGGGAGGTTGAGTGAAAAGCTGAGTGCACTAAGGCATCCTGACAAGATGGGGCTCTGCGCAGCACTGGAGTTAAGGTTCATCTGCAATTTGCATTATACCCCCAAACCAGTAAAAGAAAAAAGTTTGAATTTTATTTCGCTATGACTTCAATATGAATGTTGATGCAATTCAGTGAAACTGGGCCTTCAAGCAAGATCAAAATTATTTTGCCTCCTGCTTTGATGATCAGTCTATTTCAAAAAAAAAAAAAAAAAAAAAAAAAAAAAAAAAAAAAAAAAACTGGGAAAAATGAGCATTTTAATATTTCCTTTGTCAAGATATTTCCATAACTGCCCTGTGCATGTCTGTCCCATACAACAGTATAAAAGACATTTATGTTTTCCTCATCATTGTTTAAATTCTAAATATGAAAGTTAATAATAAATTAGTCTAGATCTGTGAAGGAAGATGATGAATCTGTCCTTTATCTAACAACTCCCTTCTGTCTCACTTTGACCCGTCTCTGCTACAGCCTACATTGTATCACTGTCCTCTTTTCTAAGCCTCCCTCACTGCCTCTTCTTTCCCTCAATTGTCTCATACTGTAGAGAAACTTGAAAGGCAGCAGGTTCAAGGCCCACAAGCTAATGAAGTTTAGTTGGGGTAGACCTGCTGTTTGCTAGCAAGGTCAGTGGGAAACAAGAGATGAATTTGTACCCGAGAGCCATAAAAGAGGCACAATGAGGTGGAGACAGAAGCACATGTGGTGAAACCAGATACCACATGCCCTAGACGTAGTGAGGATACCAGTCATGACTGATATGGACGGGCCCCTTCAAGAAGGGCAGAAACGAAAACCAAAGTAGGTGCACAGTTCTATGCAGTCGTAGGGTGAATACATAAGGAAATACAAGGGAATAAGGTAGAAAAAGCACAACTTACAACACCAAAATCAAATTTTGGCAGAAGATAATGAAAGAGATTCTTACTAGAGTAATATTGTAAGTCTGGTACAGATGTTCAGGACTAACCAGGACATTCTCCTCTCATATAGAGACCGAAGAATAAACTGCTGCTACTAACTGTGATATCCACCTATTACTGACTGCAATAGCCAACAGATTTCTCACCATTATCACTGAGAGAGTAAGCAGCAAAAAGAAAACTGGATTTAAGGTTTTGGCAGGCTATAAAAGCTGGCCATACAATAAGCTCAAAACAATCACTCACGATTGAAAAATAAATCAAATTAGGGCAGTAACTCTGAGAACATCGAGGATAAAGTCATTGTGACTGGCTACAGGCAAAGGAATATTTGAACTAGCTTTAAAGCAAGCTCAAGCAGGAACAGTCAGGTGCTTGGTGCTTAGATTTGCCAATTCTTCCCCCTGTGCTGAACAGGTCCTCTGAACTCTTTCAGGTGCTTTTATAGGGAAGTTCTCCTGGACACTTGAAATTTATGCTCCCAAAAGTTTCCAAAAAGTTTTGGGGCTCTCCAAACTACGCTAATGAGATTTAGGTTGTGTCAGCAAGCTATACAGCTTTGAAGTAGCTGCATCTCAAATTCAGGATAGCATTTTAAGATTAAAACATTGAAGTTGCTATTTGAAGGTTTCTTAAATGAGGCAGTATTCTGTGATCATTATACTCAGCCTTAACACCATAAGCATCTACTATGACTGTATGCCATTAGTCAACAGGGAAAATGACACAACGATGACATGACTTCTGCATGGAGCAGACATTTGGAGAGACATTTACCCTCTAACACTTGGAAAGTTAAGCTGCAGTTAAGAGAATTACGGTTCACAGCAACTGATTTTGAAGAAATTAATATAATTTTCTTAGAGAAAAATCACTGTAGTGCAACAATCAGATCTACAACTAAGAGAAATGCGCAAGTAAAAAACCCGGGGAGGACTGGGAACATGAAACAAGTAGGACAACATCATGGAATTGTTTTACAGTAGTTAGGGCACAAACCCCTGTGAATGGGGTCTATTTCTCAATATATTTGTCGGTGGAAAGAGCGGCAAACCGACGACATGAAAATAGATGAAATAAATATACACCACATTGCATTTTTACATCAAGTTGGTTAAATAACACTGTAGTCTGTGTTAGCTTTTAATACAGACCTAATACATACTTAAAAGGAAATGCTACAACATTTCTTTCCAGAAGCAAAAACATATCTGGAAAGCAACAACACAGTTAAATAACGGTAACTGCATTAATATGTTAAATAATATAGGATATCATTCGCAATTCTTCATGGCTTTTCTGAACTATTTAAAGGATAAAAATTAACTACCAGTTACTACATTACTTTGAATTCAGATTCAAAAATGTATATTACAGTTTGTTGATGCTTTTCCTGATATGAAAGGCTCCAAGAAATCACTGCAATAGCAGTATAGGTAATAGAAAATAAGTTTATATAGTTCAAGGATATTATTGATCATGGAAGGTAGCTATACTTACAGAATATTTATGTCTGTGTCTCTCTTCCTCTCCCCTGCCTCCCCAACGGGGAAAGTATTTACAAAAGATGCTAGCAAAATTATGCTAGTAAAATGCTAGAATTATAATGGGAATGGAAGCGCTTACTAAAAGAAAGCCAAAGAAAAGTAGTAGCAAGACTGCACTAAAGAAATGCCTCATTTATCACCCGTAGGAATTATTTTTAGAGCTAAGAAGTTAATTCCTTTACCTTATGAAGATGACACTAATGTCTTGAAGGCAGCATAAAGCAGGCATCAATGCACTTCTGTCCCTCTGTTTGTAGACCTCCTGTTTCACTTAAATAAAAAGCAGATTGTCTTTTCTCCTGCTATGAACACACAATTTTCTACATTGTAATACCTACCAGAATATATAAATTTCACTGAGAACACCTGCACATGGATTAGTGTGGGGGGAAGGCATTCAAAGCATTCTAAAGCCCTATTAGGACACATTTGGAGCTTGTAAGAGCATTTCAGTCCTACAGATAAAAAGAATAGAGAAAATAATCTATTTTATGTTTCCACCACACGCACATCAAAGTTGCCTTTGCAAAGATTCACTGGAGACATAAACAAAGCATAAGCTAGAAATTATTACCTTAATACCCATACAATAGCACTTAAAAGCCGTATGGAAACATTTAATGACAAAAATATATATTCACCCACATGCCCACCCTCCCTAAGCACCAAAGGTACCAGTCGGCACTGTCTTACTGAAGTGCAACTCCTGCATGAGGAATTCTCATCTCTTCCGAGCCCAGAGGTCGCACAGCTCCCACAGGACAAGCCCGGTGCTCCCGCAGGGCACGCGAGGCAGGCCCTGCCTGGGGCCGACGGGCGGCCGGAGCCGCCGAGCGCGCCGTGCTCGCTGCCCTGCTTCTGCCCGGGCAGCAGCGGCCTAGCAAGCGGCCTCGGAGAATGCGGAGTAAGAGGCCACCTCGGGAGTTTCATTTTCACCAATAATTTAAGAAATCTGGTCTCTGTGACTTCACCTGGTATTTTCTTACACCTATTTCTACTCTCAGCACCCACAAGATCTCGCAAGGATGAGTTCCACAACGCAATTGTGCTTCACGGGATGAAGAACAAAGATTTCTTTTGTTTTTACATTTTCCAGTCTCATTATTTCCTTAAGTATTCCCTCTCTAGGGGATACTTAATGAACACATTGCGTACTGTAACACAGAGAACAGTAGGGAGTAACACCACAACTTCCCTGAGCACGTTCCGCCCACCGCTGCGGAGCAGGACTACGGAGGTGTTCCCACTACACCGCACTGCATCTTCCATTTCCCGCGTCCTGCAGCTATCTCATCTATTGAACTACACTTAATATTTACTGCAATGTTTCTTTGCCCTATCATTCTGTCTACACCAAGCCATGATACTGAAATACACACATGCCCTGTTTTGGGAGGAACAAAAATTACTTCAGCTAGAGCTCCTTGTTTTACTTTAAATAACACAAAAAATAAAACTGAAGTTTACACATCCAAGCTACAAGCAAGAAAAATCAATTTAAGCTTATTATTTAAAAATACATCTTTTAACATATAACTTCATCTGTTTAATTCATTGTTAAAAAAAATCCTAGAGTAATTTGCTTTTACAAATCAATGGATAGAACAGTTTGTGTGTTTCAGAGACCAGACAATACTAGATAATCAAAACCAGGAAAAACCAGAGCAAGCACACTTCCTATTACTGAACTTTGCCTTTAACATTATTCTGTTGGCGGTTTTGAGTTTAAGGAAAAGGTGCAAATCATTTCTTTTCTGTACAAAGTCCAAAACAATTAAGGAGCATTCAAGCTGATCAGATGTCTGAGTAACGCCAACGAATGATTTGGAGGCTCCGGAAATAATTTTTTTTTTAGTGGGTCAAGGAATGAAACAAAGGATTTCAGTTGAGGTTGAGCATTTTTCACTTTCCCTCCAGATAAAGTCCACAATGCATTAAATGCTTTATTGGGGTATGTAGAGAAACATGCGAAGAAAGGTCCTTTTTCAGACACGCGCAGTGGAACGAACCCCAGCAGCAGCAGACCAGAGTCACCCTCACTGATTTGCTTTGGGAAAACATCATATAGGGAGTGAAACGGCATCAGGGAAAGGAGTGGCAGAGCACAGAAGTGTAGTTTGGTGATTAGTCCTCCTAACTGAGTAGAAGCTGCGGATCCCATCACTACTGTGTAGAGGAAACCTCTGAAACCTCAAGTGACCCTTCTACTCCCTAAACGTGCAGATGATCAAAGCGTTGGCAGGAAGAGGACAGGAACAAGGATGTTCATCTGTTATTCAGATCCGTTCTCTGTAGAAACAAGTCATCTGGCAGAAGTCAAGCTCTAAGATACCAAATAGACTCTAACGAAGAAGTAGCCAAAGGCAGGAGCGCACTTCTGAAATGATTCTTCCAAGAGGCTCCGCTCGCTGGGCTTGGGTATACTCTGAGCTGCAGGCCTGGAGCATCCAAACCGGATTGCTGTCATTCAATACCAAACCAAAAGACGCACTCCCACAGGCATCCAAAATCCCTTCACTGCTAATGGATGCTCAGGTAGGATGACGTTAAATGCTTTTCTGCATACTAGCCAGATGTGCTGGAAAGACAGCATGACATAAGGCACATATATGGCTGCGTTGAAGACATCTTCATGACACAAGGAGACTTGAATCAGAAAAGATGATCAAAAAGAAAAGTATCCAGATGCACGTGCACCTGAATGTAGCAGGGAATGCTGAACTCACATAGTATAAAAGTAGCAAAACTAAGATTCAAAGCTAATTGCAAGGCAAATAAAGAGAAACAAAATCAATTCCTTAAGAACGAAATGAAG
>VZSV01000028.1:5745283-5773800 GCA_013398735.1 Nothocercus julius | reverse complement strand
CAAAGTATTAACTGCTGATTTTGCTCGAGTGATCAACCCACAAGAGCAGTAACTTAGCTATACCTACTCAACAAGATTAATTTTCACTAACGGATAGACGCACAGCCCAGAACACCGAATTATGAGGCTAAAGGACATTTAGATTAGATATGTTCAAATCCGTAGGGCTCGATGAAATTCACCCTAGAATAACTAAGGAACTGGCTGAAGCAAACTTTATGAGCTCGTGGATGATGACTGTCCCAGAGCACTAGGAAAGGGCAAACAAGGTACCTAATCTTATTGAATGGAAGAAAAAGGGAGGACCCGCAAAGTTAAAGACTAAGTCAGTATAATTCAATCCCCATAAAAATATTAGAGCAGGAGTAATAAAATGCACAAGTCCTTGCAAAAGAACAAGATGAGAAACCATGACCGCAGGTTTGCCAATTATAAACTATCACAGACAAATCTAGTTTTCTCCTTAAACAGATTAACTGTCTACCTCGATAAGGAGGACACACCAGATGCAGCCTATCTTGGCCTGGGCTTTTAGCACTGCTTTTTTGACATCATGCGCTAGGATGGAATTATCCAAGGTTCACTTTGAAAAAAACTAGGAATTGCTATTCGTGCTCCATTTTTTTTTCCCAAAGTTTTATTAGCGGAAACAGAGCATTATAGAATATCTAGAAAACGTAAAATATGCAATGTGACACCAAGCTTTGAAATTTGGTGCATACTTTGGAGACTAGAAATCAAGCAGTGCTGAAGACAACTATTAATAAAGAATGTGATTCTATAAAAACTCAGCTCCTCGTGGAAAGAAAGCTTTCTGTTGTACTCTCCACTTTATAAATGCCCAGGTTGAAGAACTGTTTTTACCTTTGGGCAGCATATTTTAAGGAAGTTAAAGAAAACTGAAAATAAGCCGAAAAAGAGAAGTGATTTGAGATAGAGCAAACACGATTGAGGATGGGTTTTCTTAGGGAAGCTCCATTTATTCTTGATCCTACTTCAGTGCAGAACACCTGGCTAGCTGATGCCTGCTGCCTTTCCCATTCCATCAAAAATTTACTGACACCTTATTGAGTGATGCAGTTTTCACCCTTAATGGCAAAAATATTCAAATGGTCTTCTCCTGGTGAATCAAAAAGAGTGCAGATTAATTCTAGATACTCTTCTCATCTGCAGCAGGTAAATAAGAGACTGCTGGAATAATTTACATGGAATGTTCCAAACTGCATATTTGTTTTCTAACATATTTTATATTTAACCACACCACATATACACACCTACATGCATTAACTACTATATAGCTTCTGCTGGCTTTACTTTAGCTACGTTGAAGTTTCCTTGTGTGAATTTTTCATGCTCAGTATAGCTAACCTAGCAAAATTTCCAAGGTGAGTCTCTGCTTTCCAGTCAGGTCTCTGCTAGGAGAAGGTTGGCAGATACTGCTGCCATCTGGAGATTTTGAGCCCTATGGTTTAATCAAAAAATCTATCAAGGTACAAGGTACAAAGCATCTATATCTCTGCACACTTCAACGTGCCCTTGTTACTAACTGAACGGTTGAAAACTGCACATCAGCACGAAACAGGTGAATCTCGGGAAGATAAAAGAGGAAGCAAAAGGAGTGGAGGAATCATATAAAGGTTATCCAACCGCCGTATTCCTCCCTTGTAGATTTTTTTTTTGCTTTAATGAAAACACCAAATCCACTCTAGTGAACAGTAAACAGAAAATTTATGGTGAAGACTTGCATTATGCAGACTAAATTTTGACCGCATTCCTAGAGAGGCTTGGAAATGACAAATATTTGCCTGTTCTTTCACTGAGGTTTGATTTGGCCATTAACAGTTACCAGAGATAAAGTATGAAGTAAAAAATACACATTGTTGGAGTCATTGTTGTTTACAAGTATTGAACCATTCAAAGTCTCCAACCATGGATTTGAGTGTCTACTTAAATACCCATTTGCAAAAACTTTGACGCCAGCCTGAATGCTATTTTCAAATAGTATGTAAGAAAGTTGGAACGACAAAGTTACAGTCCTGTAAAGTCATTTAATATTAACACCCCGATGCCCAGACAAATCAGAATGAGAGAAAAATCAGTGTTCTAAAGGATGATCTCCTGACTTAGAATATTTTATATACTCATATGGATATTTACAGACACAAAGTAATAGTCAGTGAGTGTTCATATGTACTCCTCAGCAAAATAAATATATATAGGTGTTAGTTCCATGACAGCTTGCTTGCCAATTGCCTCATTTATTTTTAGGACAGTGCTCATTACAAAAAAAAAGGTGTTTTTCTGTATCAGTAGCTGGAGTCCTAGTGCCTATTTATCCAGTTCTCCCTACACCTTTACCCTGCTGCCACATTTCCTTAAGCAATAGCAGCTGCACGTTTTAGATAATACAGCCGTATGAGTGAAACCTTCCTTTCCAGCTCCTGAGGCTGCTGGAAGCAGATGAGCCAGTAATTTTAATCCTTGACAGAAAAATCACTAATAAGTTCATCCATAGGAATAATCTTTTCAAAATTCTTTTTTGTTAGATTTTTCAAAATTCATTTTTGCCTCTAACCCTATTCAGCTTCTTTTTTTTGTTGTTGTTCTCCGTTCACAGATTTGCCTGATTCCCACAAATACTTCAGAACATTAGAGCCTCATGACAATGCGCAAATCATTTAAGCTACTGCTTCACTGCATATAAGGCGAGACTGATAGATAAAATTTTGAAACTCAAAGTCAAACACAGATTTTCCAAGGCAAGATTCAGAATTTAGGGACTGGGATTCATTGATAAGCAAGGAAGACATGGCACTTGGTCTACTGCTGCACATGCACTAGACACGTGAGCTTCACAGTGATCAAGGGAAGCTACCACGGCAGCCCTCACAGGGAAAGCAGGATATTCCCGGTCAGAAGGGAAGCTCCTCAGATGCTGCCACGAAGAGCTGGATAGAAGAAATTCTGTATGTGGAAACTGAGGAACAGGCACGTGCAAGGCTTGTGTTTGGTGTGAGGATCTTATGCTCTTGCAGGATGTACTTCACCAGTTTTTGCTTTCATAAAGCAAATATTTTACCACCTCGACTTAACTGAGCATTATCTATCTTCCTCAAATTCTGCATACCAGCAATAGCACCCACGGAGGAGGAAAAGCTCCGAAGCAGGGAAGTTGCAGAAACATCTCTGTGGCCCTTTCCACTATCTTTCCCTTTTCACTCCCACTTTAGCCCACACAAACATACAAGCACTGCGATTTCAGTTCTCAGAGCACTTCTGCAAGCCCGTGAGAGAGAACGCAGGCAGGAGAACATCTTCCCTGCATTACTTGTCGTACAAGAGAAAAAACTCGGAGTCCTCCAGTGCTGCACCCCTTCACAAACGTTTCTGCGCTCAGCCCTCTCACTGCACTGGCATGCTCAGACTGCGCTGCGGAGGTCTCAAGTTCACTGCAAATATGCATAGACCACGTTCAAATACTTCTGTATAAAGTTGAGCTAAATGGCAGTAGCTGTTTGAACGTAATTCCCATCTTCTCCCCGTAATATATTAAAGAGCACACGGAAAAAATACCTGCAACCATCAAAAGGCATTTGCCTTTGGTCCATTTCCCCACTGAAAATTCCTGATTTTTAGCCTGCCCATCCTTGTTGCGCTTAACTCCTGGCACTCAGCCGTTCCAGCAGGAGCGCGGGGCCGCACGCCGCGCTGCAGGCCCCGCAGGTGAACTCGCCTATACCAAGAACCTGCTTGCGGACCTCTCCTTCCTAGAAACGAGCAAGCAAGCACGTTTTGTTTCCCGCTCGCGTGAGGGAAATGTTAGGCAACAACCCCAGCTCCTATGACACGACCCAGGAGAACCGCCCTGGCTCCTCCACCACAAGTCACCTCCTCTCCACCCGTCTGTGCGGAGCCACGGGAAACCCAGACACCTTACCCAGCTTAGCTTCTCTTGGACTAGATTGCGGGCAGATATAATTTGGTCCATGACACTGCTCCGTGATGCAATAGCTTTCCCCGCTACTTTCATGGGTCCGTGAGTGCTCCTGAAGCAAATGAAAGCTGAATCATGGCCCAGCGCTTACAAGTGGTAAACAAGCTACTAGGATTACCCTTGCTACCGCTCCTTGCTGAAGCATTACGAAACTGTAGATGTCAAAATTGCCAGAGAATTGTAAAGAAGTGGGTGCCCTTTTTATTAATTTAGTATTTTCCTCCGTATTTAATTGGAAACTTATTTGCATTAAAATCAGAGATCTCATTAAATTATTTTGATTTCTATTAAGTGCATTATGAACTACATTTAGAAACTAACAGGTCATTTCTGCAGGTCTATCATTTCTACTTTCAGCATTTTCACACCAGGAACAACAGTTTTGACTTCTAATAAAACGATGCTCCTCAATAGCAAATCCATGTGCGTATGTAGGAGCACGGTAAGATTCTCCTTCCTTCCCCCTCTCCATCCAGATGTTTGTGTAACGCAGCAACATGTAGAAACACCAGAGCAGATACCAGGAACGCTGGGGTCTCCTGCATTTTAGACAATTTGACATTTGCATTTCGGAATTGAGGGATGTCTAAACTCAAGTTATTTTTGCTAACTCTTGCACAATCAGTAACCTGGAGTTGTCAGAAAGAAGCTTTCCAAGCTCAAGCTACTCTTTTATACAGACACAGACAAGTATTTTTAATTACAGTTTGAGCTTCTTGTCAAAGCAGAAACATAGAACTTTCACGGTCTGAATACTAATGGCTCCTTAATTAGCTTCAGAAAAATGATTTACACAAAGTTCTAGGGAACAGCAGGGAAAAGGACAAAACAAATAACAATGAGCCAACTGTTTATACCTTTGATCATTACCTTGACCCAGAAATCTTTTAAGCACAGGTTTAATTGTAGGCACATGAATAGCACTAATGACTCCAATGGAAATTACGCTCATACGTATGAGAGTGAAAGGGCTTTTCCAGAACAAAAACAGAAAAAAAAAAATGAAGAACTAAGTGAGGATTTCAAACTTTGCACTATTATTACTAAAAAGAAGTATTCAGTTCTTTCTCATATACTATTTTAATTGACGTAAATATGTTTCTGGCTAACGAAAGTCTAGGACTGAGGATTTCTGGAGGTCTTTATTTTCACTGAAAAAATGTACTGAGGACTCAGACTGAAAATGCTTAATGCCACAAAGCTTTACACCAACCAGGGATTTAAACATCCATTTGAGTGTAAGTAAACAAGACATTAATTTGTGTGTGATCTAAGATTAAATTCATTTTTTTAAAGAGAAAAAGAAGAAACCAATAACAGAAAAAACCCTCCAAAACTCTATGCTTTTTCGAAGTGGAACCATGGCTCACAAAGCTGTCAGGTTGCTGCAGCTAGTGCTTAGATCGTAACCGGAGCCGCGCGCGGAGGGACTGCCCAGCCTCCCCTGCCAGGGCACCGTGCGCAGGGCAGGGAGAAGCTGCCCCACGACGACCTCCAACAGGTTCTGGTTTCTGCCAGGTAGCATCGGACTCACACAGACACACGACTGCTACGGCAAGCAAAATGAAACACTCCATTTTTCAGATTCAGTTACACATCTTGAGAATTCACCTGTATTTTAAAATCAACTCACCCTTCCGTGATGTTCCAAAAAAAGAACAACAGCGCAATGAATAAAGGCCGTGAGATTTCAATAGATGCTAATAATTCTTCAATTTCTGATCATTAAATGGTAAATTAAAAGCTAGTTCACATGGCAAGTATGCACTGACCACAAGAATCACTGCATACTTTCTTTACTTTTAATTATAGAAAATTTATGCAGTTACTTAAAATACAATCTCCTGGACTCCAAAAGTTGCCTTGCACAGAATCTTCATTCTTGCAATGTGATAACTAGTTTTAAGTTTTAAAAGCATTTTGAATACTTTGACTGACTTCATAAAACCATCATTTACATTTATTAACCTTAAGAGAATCTATCAATCAGAATTAGTGGTATATCACTTCTAATATGTTTAAACCAGAAAAATAGTTTAGATTTCAGCCTTTATGACTGTTACTCTCTTAAAAGATGAAGAATGATGGCAAAGTTAATTCATATCTTCTTTCAATAGCTTCCCCTGGAAAAATACAAACCAAACCAAATCGTTTTAAGGTGTTTTAACAATTACATACAGCCACCTGTTTCTTTAGATGGCCATTAAAACCTGCATCAGGCCCTGCTGCTTTACTCTTGGGCCAATCCTCTAATTACAAGTTCCTCACACTTCTCATCATTGTGCTATACAGAATATTTCTCCCCCAACATGGGAACATACTGTTAGATTTAGTAATTTCAAGTAAGAGCTCAAATTTAGCAATTTCAAATGAGACATGGGCTCCCCAGTACAAGAGGGATGTGGAGCTGCTGGAGAGAGTCCAGCGCAGGGCTACGAGGATGATCCGGGGCCTGGAACATCTGCCCTGTGAGGAAAGGCTGAGAGAGCTGGGCCTGTTCAGCCTGGAGAAGAGAAGGCTGAGAGGAGACCTGAGCAGTGTCTATAAGGACCTCAAGGGAGGCAGTGAGGAGGATGGGGCGGCCTCTTCTCAGGGGTGGCCACTGACAGGACTAGAGGAAATGGCCACAAACTGAAGCACCAAAAGTTCCACAGGAACTTAAGGAAGGATTTCTTGCCAGTGAGGGTGACAGAGCCCTGGCACAGGCTGCCCAGAGAGGCTGTGGAGTCTCCTTCCCTGGAGATCTTCCCAACCCGCTTGGACGCAGTCCTGAGCCACCTGCTCTAGGTGACCCTGCGTGTGCAGGGGGGTTGGACTAGATGATCTCTAGAGGTCCCTTCCAACCTTAAGCATTCTAGGATTCTGTGACATAACTTCAGTTAAAAGTTATCAAACTCTTACCTTTGACCTAATTATGTTGCTTTAGGTATGTGCATGAAAGACGAATGCATTCAAGAAAGCAATTAAGAAATGCAAATAGCACTGCATGCTACTATATAAAATAGTGACTTATATTTTAAGTCTTTTAAGCTATTGCTTGATTGAGGCAAACCTGGGACAAACACTGTAGCCTCGGTTTCTATTTCAACTTTGCAGCAAATGGATTTCAAAGAAAGGGCACAGAAGTCAATGTAGAAAGAACAAATGTGTTGCCAGACACCAGTCAAAATCATATAATTTTAAATAGCCTAAACCATACATATCTCTTATGATTAAACATTGGAGGAAGAGGGATAATGCTGGTGTGAGTAAGAAGAAAATTATTTCGCTTCCATTTCAGTATGCAGTGAGAGACAAGACAGGAGGATAGAAAGAAACCGATCTCCTCAAAAAAGGATGTAATCGTAGGGGACCAAAAAAACACCAAAGGAGGGAATTTTATGTAAAAATATATACATATATGTGTGCATGTGTCTGTGTGCACAATATTATATTTAAATATAACATAATATGTAACATACATGTTTTATATAATATATGCCAAATATTCTTCATGGTGTTTCTTAAGAGTATCTTTTCTTTTTCTTGGTTGTTTTAAGTTAAAATTTACAGTCTTATGCTTCTTGACAATGAGTTTACATAATTTCTGTGTCCTTCTACACATTTACTTCCACATCTGCCAATTTATTTATTTACTTATTTTTCCCCCCTCCGAAAGCAGGATGTCTAAATGAAAACTACAATATCAGCCAAGAATCACAGTTCCCAAAAGTTAAGATGACGTTGTTGGGGCCCAGTACGTTTATGTTCCTTAGTTTTGGAAAACATTACTTGCTACAGCTAATTGCATCATTTCAGTAAATATCAGCAGAGGTTTTCAAAATATAAAAACACTAAATTAGAAGATATTTTTCCGTTAAATTTTAATGACCTTTTGGAAACACTGAGTTGTGCCTATCAGAGAATATCCTTACATATTTGTCATCTACCGTATTTGATGTATTTTAAATTTCCAAACAAGCCTCATAAAAACCTCTTTCATCTTATCGACTTTGGTTCACAAGCACAGAATTTGTTCTGCACAAGATACCAACTTTATAAATACTCTGACAAAACCACTGTCACAAAAAACGCTATATATTTAATGAATTGCAGTTTGCATTAGATTCTCATGTGTTTTTAGGCAGAACACATTATACCAAGTTTATCTATGAAGTGTGGATAGGTCAAGATACAGATCTAGCGTAAGGCCATTCTTGTATTCTCGTTTCCAGGCCTTGGGCTTTTTTTGCATCTTTTAATCGTGCTGATTTTTGAAACCTGGTTTTCTTTTAAATGACATTTAGACCATGCCTCAGTTTAAGGCACTGGAAAAGCCCGCAGAAGGGCATAGTGGTTTATAGCTCTATGTTTTATGTTTGTACGGTATTTTTCATAGGGCAGAAGCTCAGTATGTAGCCGAAGTTTATTTTGCCTGGATGCAGTGCTGTAGAAGTGATTGCACTGTCTAGTTGGGTGCCTACAAAGCCTGGGGCAGTAAGGAACGAGATGGCAAGAGCACAGAACATTTCCATCTAAACGTAAAACACGCATGTACTAAATTGTTTCAAGTAGAACATCACGCCCGCAACAATCTACGAAAATGTCAGCGAAAGTACTAGGATATAGGGAAAAATCATTTGCCTGCACAGTGCGTTGAAAGCACTTCTTTGCTGCAGTACTATCGGAGCTGACGAAGTGTTTGCTGCTTTTGCGGGACGTTAGCCATCCCAGCTGTGTGCAGCGCTTGTGATCGAGATCAGAATTGGGAAGAAAACGGATTGAGCTGAGAAGTGCGGGCAACCTATCACCCAGGGTTTCACAGAGGGAGCAGCCACAGTGGGAAATCTGTCATTCTTATGCTATGTCATTACTGTAAAGAAACCCAGAATCCTTCTTGATTCATTAAATGTATAAATGCAGGATTGAGCAACGTACCTATTGCTCTTTCATGTTGACATTGTTAACGCGCCTGGCACAAAATATTTTTCCACACATCAGCTCTCAGCTGCAGTTACTGTTGACAACTCAAGATTTTTCCAATCCTCACAAAGAGCAGCACTAATTAGCCACTATATCTCATTGCTGAGTCGCTATCAAACAGATTTCTGGAAATGCCTCAGACCTCTGAGTAGAAATATTCATTATAAAGGGAAAAGATCCTATTGAGCTGCAAAGCTGAGCTGTCAGCACCTGCAGCGCCTGCAGAACCGCTCGCGCCAGGCACCCCGTGGGCCTCTGCCACGGCCTGCTCAGACCAACGGGCTCGGGGAGGAATTTTGGGCAGGAAGAGCCTCTCGGCTCGAGCGCTGGGGCCGAGCGCTCCGCTGTTGAGCGGATGGCTCCGTAAGGCCGCAGGGGGCCCTCGCGCGCACCCATGGAAGGATAAAACTTGTGCCAGCCCTACACCTCGGACTGAGTCTCTGCTGCATCTCTAGTTCCGTTTGACACAAATCACTCGCGCAGAGGTGCTGAGGCAAGTAAGTGTATTTAACTGGGTGCTATTTACTAGAGCGTTATTCATAAGAGACTGAGAGGGGAAGACCCAGTAGAACCACTACGGGTTCTTCTTTATTCCCCAGGCAAGTAAATGACCCGTAAAGAATTGTCAGAATTTAGGATGCAGGAAATTTGATTCGAACAGGCCAATTAACTGCTCACAGAGAAGCACGTATCCAAAAGCAAGGGCACAGAGGTCAGCATGCTGAAATCGAGATGCTGCAGAATTGCAGTTGCGAATCTAGTCCTCTGCTACCCAGCTGATTAAAGATGATTTAGCAAATACAGTACTCAGCTAGCACATGGAGACAGTGCTGTAAACCTATATGCTATCTGAACGGTTGATTAACAGGAGGAAAAAAAACCCAAACAGCATAACCAATAGAGTATTCATTAAATCACTCTAATTAGTACTGCTTTCTGTTCCAGTGAAGAACCTACTAGCACGGAAGAATAACAAAAAAAGACACTATTTAAGAATTACTCCTGTACATTCCTATTAGGACAATAAAGAAATGCCCACTGCTTCGGAAGACCATGACTGTTATTCTCTGCTGGGACTCACTGATTGGTTTTAGATAGATAGATAGATAGACAGACAGACAGATAGAAAGCTATATCAATATAAATCAGCTAAGGACAAGTTTGCAAACATCATCTCCAAATTTCATTTTTGATATGGTTAACCATACTGCCATACTGGTTAACCACAGGCACATGTGTGCATGCAAGTCCATACTTTCAGACATCCATTAAAACTTTAAAACTGGGAGATCCATCTATATGAAAAAAACAAAAACAACAAAAAAACAGAGAATCTTCAAATATTCTTGGTGTTTTAACTCTTCCGCTATTTGTCCTGCTGCTTCTTCCATGCATGTGTGCTATCAGGATCACAGAGTGAGACTTCCTGCAACCCTTTCTCCATTTGATCATGGGGTGCAAAGTTGTGCAGAGTGAAACCTTCCTCTAATATCAATTTGCATAAATAACCAGTCCAGGAAATACCATTATTATACCACTTGCTTGGTTTGCAAAGTCTGGCAAAGGAGAAAAAAAAAAAAAAAAAAAAACAAAAAAAAACTAAAGACATATTCCCTGTAGAAAGCACTTCCTGCCAAACTTTCAAGCTTTGCAGGGCTGACAGCTTTCTGCTGATGAATCACCAAGAGGCTGTCATGTAGTCTCATAGTTGCACATTTGGAGGGGCAACTGAACAGCTGCTAGTATCAATTTTTCTCCAACAGTAGAAGAGCAGTAATAGCTGAGGCTTCCCAAACTTCCTTTGAGGCTTCTTTTCTGAAAGTCATTATGCAGTTGGCTGATATAGCAAGGGTCAAGCAAATGTTCCTCTTCACAAATTGACTACAGGAATAGCTATTACACTGTTTTCTCTATGGAGTGTTCCTTTCTCTTCCCAGTAGCCACACTCCATCAGTTCTTGTAGCTTCCTCTCCCAGACATACCTGATCCATCAGAATATCTAATACGGAGATACACTTAGATTTTAACTTTACTTTTTCCCTACTCTTTGACTTATTTTCTGCCCAGATTTAGAGGGCAATGTCCACAGAGTCCAAGCCTTTCTCTGCCATAACAGCACAAGGCAACCAAAACCCACCCAGGCAGCGAGCAGAGGACACCCCAAGTCCGCCACAGTCTCAGGGAGCCGTTCCCTCAAGATGTATGGACTCTCCGAGCAGCTGCCACAGCCCATTGGAAAGAAATGCCAGCGCCACAGCAATGATCAAGAGATAAAGCTAGAGACTCCTTCCTCCCTGCTCCTAGCGAATGTTTTCAGACATGCAATTATTTCTTGCTTCCCAAGCCCCAACATCTGTAACAAAATAAACTCCTCAAAAAACAACCCAAGCTCAGCAGAAGCACAAGGGATATTATAAGATACAATTGAAATTTGAGTGACAAGAGATTTAAGATTAAAGCAGGTTATATTTTGTCTCTCCCCAAAGCTAATGATGAAAGCACTTCTCAAAGTTAAGCTAAGTACCTTTTTTTTTTTTTTTTTTTCCTGAGAATATGAAGTCTTTTTTGAGAGATAACTAGGAAGATCCAATGTTTACCTTCTACTATGGACCATCTATACTCAACAGTATTCCTCAGCATCCTTGAATGCTCCTGGAAATTGGTTATTCAAGCTCCTCCTATAAAACACGAGTTTCTTTCTACAGAACGTATTCAGCTATAGCACCAATAAGGAGTTTCGTTTTCAAAGATGATGAGCAGCCTGCTGTAGTTACTTAATCTGCAGCTGCAAAATCATAAAACATGTATCAACAGCAAAAGAACTCATTCCTCGCTCCTGAGAGCTAACTGTGCTGTAACACTCCTGCAAACCAGAACATGGGAAAGGTGGCACATAAACTAGAATCCTGCCCAGCACACAATGCTGCCTGCATGTTGTTCAGCAGCTCATGACAGCAACCTGTATTTTATTTCAAAGCTCAATTAAGTGACCCTGGAATCATGACAGAATATTTTCACTTCCCACTGTCGACTCTAAGAGTACTGCCCGTATATAAATAAGAGCGAAGGCAGATGTACAACAGGGAATTCGGGCTACCAAGGCGGAAGGTTTCCGGCTCTCCCCCTCCTCCCGGGATTGGGCTTACATAAGGAAGCCTCACTCTAGGTCTCATGCCTCAGTTGTCGACTCCCCTCCATTTCTCTTTGGAGCTGTAGTTGTCCTACCTTTCCTGCACAAACACAAATGCTCTGAAAACTCTCCAGGATAAACCTTTCTGGTGTGTCTTTAACCACTGGAAAAGTGACCACTACAAGATTAACCAGCAACACTTGCATGGCATATTTGGTCTAAGGTCAACAAGACTATGAAATTTTGTGCTAACTGAAAGGCTGAATTGAAACAGGTGAATAGAGATCACAAATTTAATTTAAACCAAGGGAAGAGCACTTCATCGTGGAGTTCAGTCACACAGCGTAGTGCTGTAACAAAAAAACACTCCCCCCCTCCAAAAAAAATCTGACTTGGCCATTTTTTTTTCCCAATATGACATTTCTTATTCAACAGTAGGAAAGAAGTCTGTCTTAATTAAGTTAGCTATTTTGATATCTCCCAATAGCAGAAAAATATTTTTTCTTGTTCTATATAAGCATGTTCATAATAAGCAAGTTCTTGCAATTCACTGCAAGACTAATATGGCAAATAGAATCATTAAATTCAGTAGTTCATGTGGAGGCCAGATTTAAAGAAGCATATTAAAAGCTGTAAATATAAGTCAATGAATCGTGCTATGTAATCTATTACAAATATGCTAGACAATCAAAATTTAATTAGCCTTAATCCACCAATGTTCAGTAGACAAGTCAAAATAACATTTATAATAAAGTAATAGGTAGAAATCTCTATCCTTTATCTACCAGTGGAGACACTTATCAGTAGCACTGTCACTAAAAATAAGAAGCCATTGTTCAAATTAGACAGTTATTTCGACTAATTCAAGCACGGAGTGGCTTCAATTTGAAAATCTAGAAACCCTTTCATTACTTTTCATTTAGCATTAGCAACATTTCTGATTGGGATGCTTCATAAATGATGACTGTTCATTAGTCACTGGTATAATTACAACTCCCATAATTGTTCAAGTGAGATTTGAGTAGTGTTATTTTAGGAAAGCTTAAACCTGTGGTGTGAGACTTGGAGCATTTAACACAACTACAAAGAAAACACTTGTGAGGTATGATCTACAGTCCTGGTTTTCATGGGATGTTTTCAGGTCATGTTTAAAAGTAGGGAAAAAATGTCTATAGAAGAAAAACTTTATGTGGATTTGTTTATAGCAAGAAAAAGCACTGCAGAAACCTGGCAAGCAAGCTTTCTTCCAGCATCTATCTGCATAGTTCCACTGGGTTCAACACAGAAAGTTTGTCACAAAACATAAAAGTTATAGGCAAACACAGGAAAATAGGAAAAAAAGTCTCAGTAAAAGAGCTGTATACAGCAACCACTGTGAGCTAGTGTGAGAGAACTTGATTAGCTCAGAAGGGGTAAATACAAGCACCCGGGATGAAGACATTCATTCCACATTACTTACAGTGAGAACAGATGCTGCACAGCTTCTTTTCCTATAATTTAGTGATTAGCTTTAAAAAAAAACAAAACAGAATGCAGTATTCTATACAGAAGTTCACGTTCAGTTAGCAAAATGTAAAGAAAATTCATAGTACACACTGAAGCTCCTGCTGAAAAATGATTAAATAGCGATGGCAAGCTATAAAAACATCAAGCTAAGTAATATGACATGGATAATATTAACAGAAATGTATGGAAATATTTAACCTCTATCTATGTTCTTCTACTCTCAAATAAATGTTAAATTAAAACTCGCTCCACAGTTATGAAATTATGCTTGGTCTTTGGAAGGTGATAGGGTCCTGATTTTGAAAGGGGTTTCCCAAGGGCCTCCAGTTTCAATCCATACCGTGCAGTTTGCTTTTAGGATGACTGCCTAGCGTTTCCCTTTGCAAAGTCTCATGCTGATGCATGGCCAGAGGACACAGTTTCCAAGATGCAGTCGATGTGCAAACAGGAAGGGGAGGGAATTAGCAGAATTTAGCAATTCCAGTTCTGCCACTCACAGCACAGCATAGAAAGTCCATTGCCAGGACCACCGCAGGAAGGTGGGAGGCCAGAAGTCTGCCCGTATATAAATGCTGCAAGGCCAAAACATTAGATCTAAATATATATGCAGAAAAATAGGATGCATAATCCCAAACATATTAGTCTTTGTATTTTTGGTTTTTGCTTTCATGTGCTCAGTAAATTTACACACAGATTCACACGGAGAGCATATGCAGGTCTAACACATACAGATCCACATCGACTAGGCATGGGCAGCTGCCTGTCAGCCCCACAGCCTGCACATCCTCAGACAAAATGTTAAAAAATTTACCCTATAATTTTTATTTATAAGTGATATAAGTGATTTATAATTAACTTAAATGGCATAACATGAATAGCAACCCTTCACGTAGGAAGGGCACAGCCAATATTTCAGAGTTTTTTTTTTTTTTTTTTTTAAATCTCAGTTTCTAATTCATCAGGGACAGTCTTTGGCCCTAGTTTTATTTGCCTTCCCCCTCAACTGAACGTACAAATAACAAAAATTTAAACAGAATCAATTAGCTAAGCAGGTAAATCCTCTAATTACAGGTATAAAACTAGAAGTATTTTCTGAGAAGGAAATCCTATTAATAGTGAAACGTATGCAGTCAGGAGACAGTAACAGCTTATGGAAGGTGAAACCTGGAAAGTGAGACGTACAGACAACTTTTGTACATCTGAACTGTAACTTTCATTTTTGGGAAAACTTCGGTTTAACCAAAACCATGGACCAGAAAAGTAAATACATAGCCTGGGGTATGACAAGAGAACATGATTAGCTATATATAATTTATTTTGCATTTCCTTCTTTTCCATTTATATAGAGCAGACGCTAGCTGCTAACACACTTCAGCGCTCAGATCTAATCAGGCTCAACTTCAGATCGGGCCAAAACCGTCAAAATAGTTTATTTGCTGAACCACTGTTTCGGGGACAACTAGCTCTACATAAGTGCACATTAAATCTAGCAAATTGTTCCGATTACAAAAGAAAATTAAAGTGAGAATTTGCATTTCAAGTATTTCAAATGTAACAATTACTTAGATACGGGGTTTCTTCTTGTTATTTTAAGAGTAAAAATTCACTTTCTTTACAACCAGATGAAGTATTTTACTTAAAGGAACAAATTTCATTTTATGTTTTATTCACGTTATCAAGAAAGCAGACAGGGTTTCAGAGTGGCTTTCCTATTCCACAGTTTAGTCAAAAATCAGGTACAAAATTCAATGTTCTGTTCAGCTTTGCTCATTATAGGAATACATTCAGTAAAACTTAAACTATACAATTCGAATAAAAATCAGATTGAAGTGACTGGCCAGCAACAGTCCCATAGAAATTCCTGTCCCTACTAGCCCCTGGATTTAGCAAGAAGTGAGCCATCTTTGGGGTCAAGTCTATGTTTAGGCAGTGCTGCATGCAAATACGTGCATATGCAAACACTAGTATCTGCTACAGAAGATTTCCTACTTACCATGACTACATTGTTGGGTAGTCTAAAAGAATACCACGACTTGTACCAAAATTTTGTATCAAACTTGTATCAAAATTTTTCTTTAAATTAATTCAAATTTGTATTACTTAGAAGGATGCTGTTTTTTCATACAGCTATATCATTTTTTCCATACGACTTAATGTACTGATTAGGACTCAGCGCACTTTAAGACTAAGTTGCAGTGGAAAGTGAAGATATATGATCTTGGAATCTCACATACAAGAAAAAGGTGCCTAGATAGGTGCCTAAAACCATCAGTTTTTCAGATGAGCTCCAAAATGAAAGCTTACTATTCTTTTGATGGACTTAAACTTCTGCTATTTTCTCTCCTCCTCTACATAAACAAATTTAATTATGTTAATTTACAATTTATATATATGGAATACTACAGTCCTATTATGTACTGCATAGCCTCATGCCTACTTTTATTCAGCTAAACTTTCACTGAAGCCCAGAAGGTTATTCCTGAGTCTCTGCTGAATCATCATGTCAAGATACAAGATCGCATAATATAAATAATTAAAAACAGTTGAAATTTTGTATAATGAGATGGAAAAGCAGGCACATTACAAATAAACTATACTTCAAAAATGGGTACCTACATGCTAAACCACAGCTAGGTACTTACACAACTGCATTCTCCACACGCTATCCAAAACGGCTGCATGCGATAAGAGGAGCAGAAAGCACCAGACTGTCGTTCCCTCTTGCCCCAGTCTTCCTTCTTCAGAATTTATTTCAGTATTGATTCAGTAACTCCAACAAGAACAGCCAATTTAACATTAGTTTTATTCAGTTCCCATCTACTGAAATATTTTCTATTCTTACATAGGAAACCCGCAGAAAACCAGCTGCACTAGCAACAAGGAAACACGAGCTTGCTGACAAATGCTCTCGCCAAGGGGTTGTCTACAGAACAGACAAGTGCAAAACCCCTCTCAGAAACACCTGGCATTGCCTGTTTCCGCTCACCACAACCTGGGTGGCAGTCCTATCTCAGTTTTAAATCCAGATTTAGTTACTTGCAATAAAAGCACACACATTGTAAACTTATCTGGAGAAATCAGAAACCAAATACCCCTTCGGCAACGCATCACAAACCCACTGATACCCTGTGCTGATGGCCCAGCCAGGTGCAACTTCCCAAGGTTTTTCCTCTTTCCTGTATTTTTCCTGTGTTTTTTTTTTTTTGTATTTAGAACCACCCCTCACATAAACAAACTGGAGATCACACCGTCTAATTTAAGCACATAATGTTAAATATTTAAAAAACTTGGTGAACAAGCTGTTTAAATACTGGGAGGGTTTGATTTCTCATTAGCATTCACTACTGAGGCAGAATTGTTCTCTAGAAATAAGTCTTAGCACTATCAGTAGGTCAACCACTTCCAGGATTAGTGACACTACAACTAAACAGTTTAAAATACAGGTAGTATTTCCACCAATTAGTCTGACATTGGTCTCCTAAACTCTGAAGAAAACCTGGCCAGATCCACCACCCAAAAGAGATGTGATACTGAATTGAGAGTGAAGGTTGTCACCAGAGGACCCGAGATGGAAGTGAAGTACTTCAGAACAGGCAGGCAACGTATTGGGGAAAGTATTACAACATTCAATTGCCCCCTCTTTTAAAAACATAGAGTCACAAGGTAGTTAACTGCTTAGCTGCACTTACATTCTACACTATAGGTACGCGGCAGTTTTGAAGAAATGCAAGTCTTTCAGGTATGCTGATCTGTTGTGCTGTGAGGAAGATGTTTGCATTACCCCTGGGCTGCTCCACCTCGGAACCGAAAGCCCAGGGGATGCTGTGGACGCAGCTTCTGGAGGACGTGCTGCATTTTGCCTTTGAAAGGAGCTTAATAAAGCGTATGAAAAGCGTGACGACGTCTGCTGCCAAGCACACAATTTCCTCAGATCCACTCTGATGGAAAGTTCATAAAAAGCAAATTCTTTAAATGAAAAAGATTTCCATTATGAGAAACCCATTTCAAACTGAAGTCAAAATTATACACTGTATTTTAAAGAAAAAGCACATTAATAACCCACAGAAATCCTATCAGGTCACTAGTTACAAGGCTGCTTCTTGGAAATGCCTGAAAAAACATGTGGAGAGGAAGCTACATAACATACAGTAAGTGGTATTTTTGGGGGGGGAAAAAAGTTTTTTTTCATGAAAAAAATTATTTCTTCCAAACAACTGAACTGTTATGAACAGATTTTTTGTTTTCCGCTTTTTCCTGAGAAAAAAGAATTTAAACCACGCAATAGTACCGGCCGCAGAGCCCAACCGCATGGCCACCGACACAGCCCCTCGCGTTGGAGGGCGCGGGAGCCCTGAGCCTGCTGCCGCTCCACGGGAGCGGGGCCTGGGCCCGCTCGGCACAGGGCACAGCCAACGGCATCCCGCACGCAGCTCCACGGAAATGCAAGGATACAAACACCACGGCAGCAAGTCTGGCTGCGTGAAGAACAAGCGGAGACAAAAAACAGCTTAATAACTTGGAAAGTAACAAAGAGGAGGGAAAAAAAAAAAAAAGTGTCAACATTCATCTCATGTATAAAAGTCCCTTCTCTATACCTAAATCCATTGAAAACCAGAGCAAAGGCCAGCAGTCCTAGCACCCATTAGCACAAGCCAAGAGCGTCACAGAGCACCTGTACACTGAGTGACACACTTCTTTCATTCGTTCTTCTTTCATTCTTTGTCTTTTTTAAACGTGACTTCTTTCTTTCTTTCTTCTTGTCTGTGTGTGTGCGAGGGAAGAAGCTCCTCCCTAGCTAAGCATATTGCCTTGTCAGAATACGAAGTGCTGATGATCTGTGTCCCTGCCAAACTTGCATGTGATGAATACATGAACAGAAGTATCCCAGATCTGTACGACTGATGTCATTTTTATGATTTTAATAATCATAATTCAATTTTATTGACTTATTCATTTGTGAGGAAACTAATCAACTTTTAAATGTAGTGTCTCCTTGGGGGAAAAAAAAATGTGTTAGAGATTGAAGAAAATTATGAGCCAGAGCTCCTAACCATGATGGAGTGATGGTGAAATTAATGAAAGTGAAGACAAACTGCAGCAACATTAAGAGAAATTTGGCTTTAATTCTGATCATGCACACAAGAGACTCTCCAAGCCTATACCTCCATCTTAGCAAAGTCCTCTTTTGGAAGGACAAACTTTTCTCTTCTTCTTCCAAGTCTCCATGACTGAAGGCTTCACTAAATGGCACATGGATTAAGTCACAGGCTAATAATTAAAGAACAAACAAAGCACTGAAAAAAAAAATACATCCAACTATCACAAAAAATCAAGTTATGATGACAGTTCTATCACATTACATTTATTATATTTCTAATGGCATTTAGGTACTTAGTCTCTCCACAGACATCAAAACTTCATGGTACTGATGCCGCATAGGCACGCAGAAAGGTAGGTCCTGCCATGAACTAGACTAAGAGGAAGGCTGAAAAGGTTACAGCTGTAGATTTGATCTGAACAGAGGATTATTCTGATGCCTTTAAGCATTTACCAACTGCTCCTCAGTGCTAAAATGAAGGAAAATATTTTACAAACAACATTAACAACCGAATGTAAAGAGTGATCAGTATGTGAGTAGGGGCTGTACTAAGATTTAGCTAAAAATAAAAACTGAGCCTATTTTTCAAGATAGACACAAAATTACCATGGACAGAAAAGACTGTTCCACAAGAATTAATTCTCCATATTTAAATTCTTGAATGATGTGGTATGACAAGTGGAGCGTAATCAAAGCTGACTAACATAAAGGAAATCTATTAGACTTGCAAAACTTTTGTTTGTTGCTTTATGATTGTAGCATATAAAATGGAGCTAATCAATTTTGTGAACCTGTCAAACTAGACATTGAACAGCATAGCACACAATCCCTACTAAACTACGATTTCATCACACACTTTGGATATATATATATATGCTAGAGAATATATCCTTATGCCTTGGCTACTAGATCCATTTCCCGAAATACACATAGCCAGTCAGTGGCAAAGGCCAGGACTGCCCAAAGATTCCCGAACCCAAGCTCAGAGCTGCTTGCACAAACCACCCTTCCCACACACTGAACTCTGCTGGAAGAGACACTCCCCACCACGACGGCGTTTTTGAATTCTTTACTTTTGTAATGCTTCCGCATCAGTCAGCAGCTAGCCCCTTGGCTGCTGGTCATCATCCTTCTTGGAAACAGTATTGTTAATTTTTGTTTTGTTTTTGAGACACATTTTCTTTTCCAGGGGGTTTTACATCACCCAAGACAACTTCAAATACTCCCTATTAGCAAGTCAATCTACTGAACTATGCTGATGACTACAGCAGACAATTTAAAAGTGAGAGAAATACTTATATAAAGGGAGGCACAAATTTAATGAAAAAAAATGCAATTCAGAAAGTTGGCAAGCTCTATCAAAGAGAGACTTTCCAAGGGTTGTAACTTTTCTGATGTGAATTACGTGTCTAATTAAATTGGTTGCAATAAGGATGACTAAGCTTTGGTTAGTCTTCTACATTACAGATTTGTTACAGTTCTGTAACAACTTCCCTTGTCATCTAAAAATACGTCAAAACTCAAAGATGACAATTTGAGGGAGCATTTTATTTCCCTAAATGGTAACGAATTTCCTTGAAAAGTCTGGAATCTGTGCTCCGTTATTCAATTTGCTAATGCACTTGGGAACTGGATTAACAGGGAGATTGCTACAGAACTCAGGGTGGTAATTTCTTGACCAGCTCCATTAGGCAAGGTCACTCGCACAATTTCTCTTTGCCCTGGGGGAGCCACAGGTGCCGGCTTTCACCATTCCAAAAAATCCCTGCCCTGGCATGCTAGTGTCGATAAGTATGAGGAAGTTTGGCAAAGCTGTCACAACACATGACCTTTTCGGAGCAGTGAGAGCACTTGCAGTATTGCACGAGATCCCCATACAAAACCAGGTTTATTTGGCACCTAATAGAGACGGGCTACATGCCACCTTCACAGATGGCTCAGTGTTCACCACTGAGCTATTGTGTAACTTCAGAAACGTGAGAACCAAGGGCAGGATTTCTGACGTGAGAACATTCACATGTTGTCACATTTAAAGTTATCTGCCACCGTAAGTTCTGCTGGGAGCTAAACTAGTCTTCTAAGTGTGAAATGTAAATTTTGCAGACAGGTAAAGGAATATTTAACATATCAGAGCTAGGGTGACACATGAGGAAGGCACAAAAACTCAATTGCCTTGAGCATCTTCTGCAAACTTTTGCCATCCAAGGGCAAACACTCTCTTATTCTACAGACGAGAGGAAAACAAAACAAACAAGAACTTCAATATTAATTCAAAACAGGTCATACAATCCACTAAGAACCTTGAAGACAGATTTCAAGACATGCTGACGCATTTACTAAATATCTTCCTCCCCTTCTATAGGCAAAGATTTATCTTGGTCTCCAAAGGACTGGCATATGAGTTGGACACTGTAAAAAACTGGGACTTTTCATGTTTCCAACGACTGACTGTCGAACCAAACTCATTTACAGAAAACAATACACATGACTGTTTCCTGATACTTCTTAAATGTGATTTTTCAAAGTTTCCTCAAGGCAGAGCTGCACACTGACAGGCATTGAGCAAGAATGGCAAAACAAGAAGAAAAACATGTACATCATTCAGTGATATTAACAGAACGTAGCATTTGAGTTTACGTGTATATATAAAGGCTAACTTAATTTTTAAAATAAGTTTTTGCTCTTAGAAATTGTGCTTACAGACATCAAAGGTGTAATTCAATGCTAAAACATGAAATCAGAGATTTTTAAAGTTTATTTTAGATAATCGTCTATTTCTTTTAATACATTTAGATGTGTTATTTATAAGTAGAGTTTGTAAAATTGGATAAAAAAATTTTTTGATCCAATTATCTGCTATAAGAGGATTACATAGAGCACAATTTCTTAAATAGTACAGAGGATTTTTTTTTTTATTGCAAGAATTGACTTGAAAAAAGGAGGGGGGGGGGGAATCAAACGGGAGAGATCAAAAACCTGTTCCTTTTCCTCTGCAAACACCAGATGCGTTTGGTGATATCTGAGAAACTGCTACTGGTTTTGCTGGGTTTGTGCCTCCCTGCCGCTCTCAGGCATGCCGGCCTCCCCAGTAACGCTGCTCATCAGTGGTTCGAAATGCCCTGTCAAACTCTACAAACCCACCACGAGGTGCGTGCACATGTAAAACACTGCTGGAAATCCCTCTGACCAGCACCGCTGTCAAACGGGAGAAAAACAGAAAATCAATTTCCATTGCAGCAGCTTGTACCACGTAAGCGTCTTTAAAATAAACATTTAGACAGCACCGCACTGAATTCCCAGCGAAGAGAATTCATGTTTGTCAATTCAGAAGATGCCTTGCTTAGGAAAACGACTTTGGGCACGACGCGATTCATACTCTCAAAACGGAAAGCTACAACGGTTCATTAACTTTGATCCTGCTGATATTTGATTAAAAATTAAATACCTCCCTGGCACAGTATGAAGTCAGAGCTCAGAGCCATACTGCAGGACTGGAGGATACCGGAGGAGGACTAATATGATTCATAAATATCAATCACGTTTCATTTTGCAACATTTGACCACAATTTCCCATGGTTAAGGGGCATGATGCTTATCTATGACAACAGATATCATTCCCTATTTTCATGTAAGCTAATAAAATTTAAGATAATATTTGAGTAAGGTCATACTTGGTCTTTCATCAGTTCCTCAATCTGCTCATGCACCACTTATGAATGGTGCAAATATTTCATTTGTAATTCCCTCACTGAAATATTCAAGGTCAAATCTTGAGTCACAAAGAAGTAACAGCTCTGTAGCTGTTATCATATGGACATACCTTTTAAATTCCGCAGACTTATTGTATAAGGTATTGACTTTTAAGAACAACAATTTAAAGAAGCAAGCAACATTTTAAGACACACCTTTTTTTTTTTTTCTTTTTTTTTTTTTTCTTATTTTACAGAACTAATGTGCCTGCATTTAGAAAATAATTCTGTTAAAAAGAGTATCAGTTTATTCCTAAGGCAGTTTCTAGCTGTATCTCCATCCTTTTTTTTTTATTTTTTTTTTTTTTTTTTTTCTTTTTAAGCTCTTCTCACCAACGAACACACTTACTAGAAAAATGTGGGAAGCACACAAGAAACATTTTGAATGTAATTCAGACAAGTTCTTACAGAAGAAGTTTTCATATTTTAATATTACTCCAGAGCTAGCACGGAAATTCCCATAGTGACAAAAATACATTTCAGAGTAATCATAATTTCCATGTGCTTAAGTGAATATAATCTCTTTACCACTTGAACCTCACTATACTGTTTGTCATATCAAGCATAGAACTTTGATCCAAATTCTTCATTAAATTGCCACTCAATTTTGGAAAGCAAACACCAAGACTTTCTGTTTAATATTTTCCTGCAAGTTTACCATAAGTTATGTTGTAATTTTTAATATCCTCAGAGAAAGTGATAATTTGACAACTTTCTCTTCCTCAGATATTAAGAGAAGAATCTGATACATATGAGATGAAGACTCGTTAATTTATTCTCATTTCAGAAAAGCAAAATATAGGTCTCTGCTGTAATTGGATTTTTTAAGGTTTATCCAAAATTCAAGCACAGAACCTCCTGCTTTGTGACTTCAGAATTATTTGTAGGCTTATCTCTTATTTTGCTAGCATGGGATTTTCAGCTCTATTTCCTCAAGGGAAAACTGACAGTTGGATCAAAACATTTGGGGCCCTTTTGCCCTCTCACGATATTGATAACATGCTACCTTTACCTTTTTCCTATCTGGATGACAACATAAGAAGCGGGGATGACACTACAGAAGAGAGGAAGGAGACATCCCTTCCTTGCATCCTGGATCTGCTGGTTTCATGATTTCCTTAGAGGATTTCATCTCATTGCAACTGCAATGCAAAGTGATGACTGAAAACAAAAATCCTCCTCTCTCCTCTATTCCCCTTCCCAAGCTAAAGGGGTTCTCCTTCAGTGCCACCCTCCTCACTGCTGCAGCAACGATGCTTCTTTGCACCTAGCATCTCCTTAGCTGTAACTGCAGCACTACTACTAGCATAATTTTCCCAAAACTACTATCATAATTGAATGTCCTAGATTCCTAAACTGTGCAGATTGGACACTTGCAGATAGCGCATCTCAAATTCTTCCTTCAGTGATAGTTTTTAGCCAACTGAGAGTTATCAGCTACCATTCCTAGATCAGCAACAAAGCTTTAATACAGCTTGCACTATTTGCTACCAGAAAAAAAAACACCACCAAATGAGGAGGAAAGTATCAAAGCTTCTGCAAAAGGCTAGCTCTTTACAACACGTCTATGTATGATCTTTATACTTAAAGTTATCTCATAAAATCCTCTTTTTTCACTTTAAGGAAAAAAAAAAAAAAAACTTTTTAAGAGGGATTTGAGGCAGCAGAAAAGCCTTGGTGATCATTTAAGTTTTATCATCTGCAGCCAGAAATGGGCACGAAAGTAAAACATTTTATTTTCCAAAAAGTTCTATGATCATGTATCCATTTACAATTATTAGTAGTAAAATTGCAATTATCATCATTACTCACAAATATTATTAAACCAATAGCTTCTTCTAGACAACCATAAGATAAAATGTATGAGCTCTCTGTGAAAGAAATAACACTGTCAGGCTGATGACAGTACCTGTAGTATCACGGAAAGGGGAGAGACGGATCAGCGCTCCTTTGAAGATGGCCGCTTGAATGGAACAACAAGTTATTAGTATTTCAGTGGCATTTTCAGTACTTTAGCAGCCACACAACATGGACTAGTAGCATATTTGCAATCTTACAAAAAAAAAGTCTCAGAGCAAAGCAACCTCTTCCACAAAATGAGATTTCCTCTTCTTCCAAGGAGACCAGTATAGTGCAGTGTCTGAAGAACAGCAGAGGAAGATGCACAGATCTTTTAAGGCCAAAGTCTTATATTATTCATTCTAGGGGTTTTCAGGTAAGTTCTTAAAACTTCGTCCCTGACAGAATCGAGCTGATGCTAAAAATCCTGTGCTGCATGTTTTAAGAACATATGGTTGCCTCAACTGTTCAAACTTGTTCCTCTTGTCATTAATCTGGCTCCATGTATGAAACTCTAAAGGGCACGATGAGATAGCTGCTGTGTAAGTATAAAATACTGCTACAAGATACTGCTACAAAATGCTTCACTTAATTGGGATATGCTGAACTGAGAATGTCATTTTATTAAGAACTCCCAGGAAACTGATTTAGCTAATGACACAGAAGAGCAGTAAGTGTTACTGCCACAGGACACTTAGCACAAAATCATTGTAAAGGGGGTGATTTTAGATAGTGTTAAGGGGTGTTCAATGAAGTGATAAATAGAAATCAAATATTAGCCCTTATCCTTTTAATACACAAGTTGTCAAACGCATATTTAAAGAATAAGAGTATACTCGAGCACAAAGAAGTGACACCCAAATACAAGTGTTTTCAAGAGGCCTCAACCAAAACTTCCATGGAAAGATCAAGTGAAGTTTTTATCCAAATGATTAGCAATCTACTAATCAAAAGGAAACAATTCCCTACCAGTACAGACTGCTGCCCAAGGGGCAGCTCTAAGCTATATATCTACTTTAAGATACTTTTTAATTAGTAATATCGTACAATAGAGAGTATGTGAAGCACACACGTGTGGGTACCATGCATGCACATGTGGTACTCACAAAACCTTCTCTCCGTATAATGCCATCTCATCCTATACATTGATGCTCATGCCGTTTATACAGCTAAGGCTTGTATTTAAATTGTTTCACATTTACTCTAGCTGAAACAAGCATTGCACTAACTTTATAGTGCATCCTACACTTGATTTTGTATTTTTATGATTTTTTTTTTAATATAGACAACAACAACAACAAAGATCATTTCCTCAAAAAAAATCATGGACTAGACCTCACAAAAGGTGATATATGCCAATACTGAAAACAAACAAAGCGGAGACACTGGTGCACATGATAAACAAGAAAAAAAAAAGTCATGCAAATGCTTCAGACATCAGCTCCTTTTGAGGTGGTTTTGATCCCCTGTGGCATTCTCCCATCTTATGCAAAGGAATAATTTGTTTTAAACTCAACTTCAAATATGAGATTAAAGAGAATAAAAATGAGAAAATAAATTGTAAAAGGTCTATCCCCAATACAAAGACTCAGTGACTAACTCAAGGGAGGAAGTCTATGAACCTGTGAGCTTTGAAAGTGCACATAAGGACCTAGCCTGCAAATCCAAGATCCGAATACAAAGCTAAGAGCCTCCTCTAGGTGAGGAACAAATCTTCCTCCAAAGTCCTAACTTCCTGAATGCAACACGGGTCTATTAAATTTTGTTGGAGTCAGCTGAAATTAATGAACTTTAGCTCTACAGATTAACAGAAATAAGACCTAGAAGGAAATACTTTATCACGGTACAATAAAAATAGTACTTTCTGTCAGGTGGTAAGGGAGAGGTGAAGAAAATACAGCTGTCCACAGATTCTCTCTAGAGCAGGACGGCTAATATCCACATTGGATTAACACACAACCACAGTGTCTGATGTCTACGTGAAATTGGGAGAATAACTAAAATAAAAGGAAATCTTACTCTGCCTCTGCAGCCCCTCCTTTCCCCATATTCCAAAGAACAAAGAAAAAAAAGTTGAAGAAATAAAAACAACTATGAGGATCACTATTGCTATCTTCTGTTTGCACCCACCAAAATGTAAAACTGTGGTTCCATTGACAGGCTGACTAACATCCATTAGCACAGCAGTTTTGGAGTGTAAGACATAAATAGTGCCTTCCGCTAAACAGAAATTGTGTTAAAATAGGGTGCTAGGATGAAAAGCATCTACAGCCTCTGTTGGAATGGATGCTTCAGACAACAGAGGCTGAACCCCTTCTACACAGCAATTTTTCAAAAATGGTGGCGTCTCACCCTAAAAATGCATAATTATATATACATTTAATGCAAAGTAACATTGCACTCGTGTACCATTTGTTAGTGGCCATTTAAAATGAAAGGCCACATGTAGCCTAGAAGTCTCTTATCACTGACTACCATATCCTTCCTACCACCTTTTTAATACTCTTTCCTGAAGAGCTCACTACTGACCACAAAATGTTAATCAAGCCGTTTGATCTGTTTTCATGCAACATGCAAGTTAAGAAAATGGTGAAAACCCAAAGGTAGAGCAAGGATCCACCCTGGAGCTTAGGGAAGTGGAGGGGAACGTCTTTCGAGCTCAATGTCAAACATCTTTCAAAGAAGCCTGCCTCACACGAGCCCAAGTGCATTGCTGGAGACCTAAGGAATACGTATGCATGTCTGGAGTTGGGATGGTTGTCCAAATCGGGCCATTCATCAAGGGCCACCTGTCACTAAACAGAATTAGAGAGGAAATAATAAGGGGTTGCAGATGCATTATTCCGTCTTACAGGAGAAAGGGCAGGACGGAGATATACAGGAAGAAATTTATTCTGAGCTATTGTGCCAAGAGAAAAAAAGTATCAAGCAATTTCATAGGAAATCAGTCCCAGCACAGTGTTTAATAGATTAGAAGCCTTTGTGTAAAACAGCATTCAATCCACTGTGGGTGTCAGGCTTAAAATCGAACAGGCAATTACACACATCTATCTGGAAATAAATTATTCCGATTACTTGAAAGTACCTATAAGAAAGTATGCCTCATGGAACTTAAAGAAATTAATAAAAACCAAGAGATTAATGGAAACTTAAGGAAAACTAGAGGGTATATCTTGTGCTGTGAATTTAAAGTGACCATCTTTCCAACTGGGTTTCCAACATGGTCTGACAGTCAACATAATTTAGAATTGAAATAATGGCAGTTGTGAGAAGGTCTACCACTACTTCCAGCTTAAACAGAAGAAAATATTAAATTGCTAAAGTCCAAGCTCTTTTAATTGGCAGAGGGCTGACTAAAACATGGTGCTGCCCGAAATTCAGCACTGGCCTGGAGATTTCCAGGGCAGGCCTTGACCCCACGCAATGGAGGTTCAACAGCAGAAAGAGATACAAGAGCTGTCCCAAACGGCCAAGGCTTCTGCTCCAACAACAATTTCGAGTCTCGCCCACCCTACAGGCTGACAAGTCCAGTCATTCAGGCTCTTCTAGAAGAGCCACCTCGTTCCTTCCAAAAAATCAGTGCCAATTCATTTAAAGAGAGGTAGCCAGCCCGTTCTCGGGAAGCAGGGGCTGGAAGCAGCAGAGCTGCCGCGCCTCGGGCAGAGCTCCACCGCGGCTTTTACAAACGTACTAATGAGCCATTGTCGTGGTGGTGCCAACCTGGCATTAGCAGTTACCATAAATTTACCGCAAGAACACTGCTGTTTGTAATTAGCTCTTCATTACACAATCAGGCTGATTTAGAGAAGCTCTCATATGATTTGCTCAGCAAATGAAGCAACATAATTACACCTCTCTTGAAATCAACAAATTAGGCTGCTGTTTGCAATTGGCCATATTATGTGCTGCTGGCATCCCAGCAATCGCGGGCCTGTTGCGGCCTTTAGCACTTAAATAAAGTAAGCATAATTAAAGTGCTGAATATTTGTGAATTTGCAAGATCAGCTACATAACAGTTACAGTCTTTGCAATTAAAAAAAAAAAAAAAAAAAAAAGGAGTCAAGTTTTATGCTCCACAAATTTTCCAAAAGCTTACGTCCCAGTGACGGTAACGCCTCATGATACATACAGGGATCAGCTAAAAATGTGGGGAAAAAGCAGTCAAAAGGGACAGTGCTCACTTTGGGACAATTTATTTTTGCTGTCAGATTTGAGCAGGTTAGGATCAAGAGGAATAGG
>VZSV01000028.1:5628355-5737413 GCA_013398735.1 Nothocercus julius | reverse complement strand
ACCCAGCGCGCCGGCTCCACGGGGCGCCGGGCTGCCCGCCCAGCCCAAGCACACCAGCAGCCTGGGAAAGGAAAGCAACCAATTACTACACCGCGCCTTTTTCCTACGCTAGATAATACAGCGCGCTGCTCTCTGTAGTCTTGTTTGTTTTGACCCTCCTTAGGCACGATAGGTGGCTAAACCTCAGCCCGGATATGCAAAGCTTAGATAACCTACCGGAGATGCGAGCACAGATTTGTCAGTCAGCGTAGGTGTTTTTACAACTGGGACAAGCATGTCCCTTCGAATGGGCTTTGCATGGAATGCAGGTGGTGGAACCTATCCCCCAAATGAAGGCTGGAATCCAGGACCAACAAATGGGATCACATCGTTAACTTGATATTTACATACAGTTTACAGAATTTCATACTTATCTGAAGGGCTTCCAAATTCTTCCTGTCCACTGAAGAAGAGAAAATCTGGAGTAATTACATTTTTATAACCACAGTTATTTCACTGTCATTTATAATCAGATCATAATCTCTTCAGAATGATATATAACTGCTGTCACTACAGAAGTTGCCCACTCCAATGAAAAAAAAAAAAACAAAGTTGAAATAGAAAACAAGCAAAGGCGGTGGTGGGGGAACATGGGAAAGAAGAAATGAGCTCATGGCTCTTGCTGAAGCTCTCAAGTCAGTTAAAACAACCTTACCCTGCAACCCTTACGAGACACTATAGAAATAATGCGTTCAGCTCAGACATCACAGTTGTCAACAGCCTTCAAAAATTCATCACATGTACTACCTGCATACACACCAAATAAATAATAAAGGGCTCCAGTGTGCAAGGCACTGCCAATCCATTTTATATTTCATGCCCTTAAAATTTACAGCTGACATTTAGATTGCCACTCATTGGTTAAGAGCATGCTCAGCTCTCTTCCAAAGACTGAAAAAAAGAAAAAAGAAAGAAAAGGGAGGTGGGGGGAATAAATCCAAAAAGAGTATTAAGTACTTGTTAATAACACATTGACTACATGCATATATTTTAGTTAATGCTGTATTACACTTGAATGTCTTGTTCACATGTTACAATAGTTTGCAGGATAAAGTCTATTTCATATGATTAACATCTAGCAGCCAAAACAAAAATAAAGGAATAATAAAGGAATAAAGGATAAAGGAATTTTACAGCAGTAAGCACTTCAATTAATGTTTTCAAATATATTCAGAGAAAACAACTGTTTCGTACCCAAATGTAACTCTAGATCATTTTCATTTTTTCATTCATTAGCGTAAAGCAACTTTGCTTTCTTGCTTATAGGCATCAAATCAAACAACCAAGAACTAAACTCACATCTGTCCTGAATTGTTTTGCAGTGTTAAAGGATACTAACTTTAATATCTCTGCATTTGTTTACACAGTATCTCGCTCGCTTTTTATATGCCTGGAACAGACTGGGAGATTATAACAGCTAAAATTAAGGTAAGGTCTTTTTTTTTCATTTAAAAGGATCATCTATATTTCAAAGCTGTTTTAAAGCACCATCACTTTTCATTAGAACTGTATAATACACCACTGAAAAGAAATTTTGCAAAGTTACAATATTTATGAAATTGTCTTAATATTTCCATTTTCCAACAGGAATACTGTACCACAAATACGGAAATGCTGTAAAAGGCAACAGAAAGTTACTTACAGCTATTTGGCAGAGTTGCAACAAAAACAATGTCCATACGTATACATTAGTAGAAGTTAGCAATCTTATGCCTTGCTATTTCTCCTTTAGTTCACTTTCTCCATCAGTACTGATGCTCAACCTGAAGGATAATGCCTTATGTAAAGGTTTTAGATAGGAAAACACACATAATTTCAATTTAATTCTTTCTTCGGAAAGAAAACTAATTGTATTTTGGCCTATGATTACTAGAGATGTATGACGCTACTGGATACAATAGTTGTTACAGCAGCAGCAAGACATCACCAGAAAAATCCACGGGCAGGGTACGTGCGTGCATGGATACGAAAACCCTCTTAAAAGCATTGAGACCTTCCACATTTGCAACATCTGAAGACAATTCACTTACGTTTCTTCTGTGATCAACTGAGGCAGAAATGACATTAACACAGTAAACCCACATTTGGAGGTTGAGCAAGCGACGCTGCTAAAGCTAAAGCTACACAGACATCGCTATTTTGTGAACTCCACGAGGCTGCCACCATGTACTCAACTGATCATTTTCCTTCCAGCCCTCTATTTTTCACCAAAACCTTCCACCTATGTGGAACTTGCTCTAATTTGGAGGGCCAGATTTGATCCAGTCCTCTTAACATATTTATAATTGTTAGATACCAAGTTATTTGTGTTTAGTGCACAAATCAACAACATTTAAAAAACAAACTATGCGTGACAGATCCATTAAAGCATTCAGCCGTTTGTAAATTTCATAAAATTCCCCATCTGCCTCAAAGATGCATGAGCTTAATTCAGGAAAACCACACACACAGAAAAGCCCCCAAAGTTGACTGAAATGTCTGGAAACTGATTTCTGAGAGCAAACTATTCCTTTTCTAGCTAATCAAAATGATAATTGCATTGTTGTAAAAGAAGATTTGTAAATAGACAATTCCATCCATCATTAACGTCTCCTGTGATATGTCCAAGTTGCACAAAGCAATAAACAAACATGCATAAGTACACTTTTGATTTCTGACTGCACAAAACAAAAATCTGCATAAACACATACGATACTAAACAAAATAGATGCTTCTGGCAATAGGGCCTTCATTTATGCAAGATAAATAATTTAAATAAATATAGATGATGGTGTAACTGCTTGCCATTAGCCAGGAAAGAATCATCAGAAAACAAAATGTTGTCAAATTATGTACTGTGTTATCCCTACAGAAAAGCACTGAAATTACACAAATGCAAATGAATTGCAGCTCTTTTAATATTCAGATAGAAAATACTTTGTGAATAGTTTTTCTTTGTTTTTTGACAGAACACACACATGCCAGTGCTTTAATGGAAACTGAAAATATTATCTGCTTTACTCCATGTCTGAAACAAGGTCAGGATAGCTATTAAATCTCTAAATAATTTTCTGATTTTGTCAGGGTTACCAAATTAACAGGACAAGACAAATCTCTAACTCAGAAAGCTTTGAAGGAATTTATTTGCGGCATCCATTTGTTTCCTTTCCCCCTTCCCTCCCCACTCCCCCCCTTCTTTTTTTTTTTTTTTAGGCTAGATATGAAAGCAAAAACTGCCCAGAAGTCCTGCCTATGCGAAGCAGTCTTCAGAAGACTTCAACATTTAGGTCTGAAAGCTGCATGCAGATAGCAAGCAACTCATCTTTCTTGCAGGCATCTCCCGGAGAAGTTGTTACGAGCTATTCTCTGCCCCCATGGTCTGACCTTGAGTGCTGCGACACGATAAGGCTAATGCTCATGCAGGACAAGGCTAAAACACAGTGTTTTGCTACTGGAACTCCCCTTAAACTGTAATCATAACTTCACTTTGGTCTCATCTCACAGTTTTCCTTTTACTTCCCCTTTGCTTTTCCTTTCTTACCTGTGCATCAAATTCACTATCAGTGAATAAACGTAACTGCCCATCGATCTAGTCAGCATGCTGCTGGAAAATAACTGCTTATTTGTGTTTTCATTAATATATTCAGAATGATGGTGGTAGAAGTCGGAATCTAACATTTTCAAACAGAAAACAAACAAACATTTATAAGATGATAAAATAACGCAATATGTTTTCTGAAGTAGCTTCCTTTAAAGTATACAAAATGTAGATCTTGATATACACAGCATTATGGCTGTTCTTTAAAGTGGTTACTATTTTGCTTGCTAATTCTAAGTCTACTAGAAAGTCTGCGTTGAGGAAAGGAGAGAGAAATTTAGAAAGTCTACGTAAGCCAACTCAAATATCACAAGACAATCAAGACTATAAGAAACAACCGTCTTTGGAAACACTGCTAGGATGTTAATTCAAAAGTCTGTTACATCAATCTAGACTGCATTTAACTTTGCAAACTGAAGGTCCTTTCAGTCCTTTATTTAGAAAGATCTTGGTCCTTTCTAAATAAAAGAAATGGGTTACTCAAACCAAGGATAATAAAAAACAAAACAAAAAAACAACAATTAGGATATGAAAAAAAAATCATGAGTAAATCTAGATTTAAAAATAAAAAGAACCTTCTAACTACTAGAGAACTGATGTTCTGGAAGAAACTTCTAGGCAAATCATTTACGAGAACAGTACAAAGCACAGGTGTCAGGGCTGTATCTGTATTCCTCACATCTGAAAAAAAAGAAACACCTCAAAAAGAAAATTTGAGCAAAAGTTAAGACAGAATGTCTCTAAGAGCCAAAGCAAAGAACTTAAATCTGAATTAACCCCCACAACATCTGACTAGAAGTTTTCAGGATGAACTTTGGGGGAGGGATACCAGCCAGCAATATAAAAGTTAATTGACACGTCCCTTACACCACTCAAAGTTGTGTAAACTAATAAATCTGGAGTCTTAGCTAAGTATTGCTAAGCGCCACTGAGTTTCCTCAAATTCATAGAATCATTAAGGTTGGAAAAGAACTTCAAGATCATCGAGTCCAATCATAAGCCCTTACCTACTCAGATTGCCTATTCATAATCTCAACTTCTACATTATTCTTGTAACCAGAAGTCTTTTTCTTCATGCTTACAACAGCTAAAAGGAAGAACATAGAGAAATGCAAAGGAATCATAAATTTTCCAATTTTCTGCAACTAATGTGCATCTTCTTTCTCCATAGTTCATTACTTATGAGAGCTGAAGTAGGTAACCATGAGTTAATTGTTCAAGCTTCTTGTCAAGTTGTTTAATGTATCACTGTAATATAATCATGCTTTTTGGAGTGGAAAGCAAACAGCTGATGCTTCAGAGAGAAGCTGATGTAGAAACCAATGTTCACTCAGTTTTAGAAATTTTCTTCACTGTTTACAAGATACAATCTACACTATTTCACATGAGAAATTTAAATAATTTCTGCCATAACTTATTTTAACCTTACAGCAAAATATTTCAAAGCCAAAGTACACAATAGAAAAAAAAAAAAAAAAAAAAGGAAAAACTTTGAATTAATGCAGTTTAATATGTGAAAAATTATGCTTCCACTATTCCAAGATGACCCAGAGTGAATAAACCAATTTCTTTCAGAAACCTCTTCAAAAATCTTAAGCATATCCGACAAATAACACTCCATACAAGTATGGCATAAACATTTTTAAATCTCAATACAAAAAGGACACAATTGCTAAGAATGGGTTGCCCACTACTACCACCCCATTCACATCTTGAAAATGTTCTGTGTGTTCAGGCTCGCTACGAACGCAGCCTGAGTTAGCAGCACGATGCCTATCCAGCAACCACGCCGCAAGCCAAGCAGGGCTCAGCACTCCCGAGCACTCAAAAGTGAAATTGCTCAGCTATTGCAACCAATTCAAGCAACTGCATTAAGAGTAAGAATTCGTTTTCATATTAATACGCCATGACTGGAGTTTTCATTTTACAGGCGAGTCGTATTTCGGTTGCCTGAATGAAGGCAACATCGTTGAGGACATTACTCCTGAATTTCTCCCGCAGCAGCCACATTCACCACCAATCTCGCGCAGGTGAAGTGTGCAATTTCAATTATTCGAAATTGTTCCCACTTCCCCCTTTTTCACAATACGACAGCGCTCTTTCACTACAGCAAATGAAAAGCATTTTGAGTCAAGCCACAGGTGCTTTCAAGATGACTATTATTCTTCAGAGCTAACCTCTCTTCCTCAGGGTAACCATTTCTTTTCCCATAGGTGCAGTCATTACACACGGCCACAGTGCCCTGGGTATGAAACCATCATTACAAGGGTCATCCAGTAGCTAAAGGTAAAAGCCTGTTGTCTTCATCTCAGAATTTGAAAACAAACAGACAAACAAAATTATAATATTAAATAATCAAAATTGAGAAAGGACAATGAAGAACAGAAAATTTGATATTATGAAGAAAAAACAGTTTATTCCAGCTCTTGCTCAGATAATCCTTTAAATAGTATTTGTTACAGTTAACAGGCACATCCACTATATTTTGACTAGACTAGAAGGAAGTCCAAGTGGCAGTCACATTCCAGGAAATCCAAACCAAGTCTGTTAGAGTATATTAGGAAATGACAGAGGCACTTTACAGTTCACTACTCCAAGATGGAAATCTTTGGTTAGAATCTGGTCAATTTAGAAATCTTTAAATTGAGTTTGTCTCACTTTCTATTTGTCCTTTTATTTTTTTAAATATAGTGACAAATTGTTTTATTCGATTAGGTTAAAAGAACATTTAACCTTATATGAAGGTCAGTCAATAGTATCTCTTGAATAGAGCCTCCTGCAAGAAAATGTTATCAAACACTCCTTCTCTCAGAAGCATCTATCATTTCTTACAGGTAGCATTTCTTGGCATCCTTACCAACTAAGGCCCCAAAACACAATCTTCCAATGGACAGATATGCTTCTTCAAGAGCTCAACAGCAGAGTAAGAAAAATGAACTAGGGCAATCTATAATTATAAATTCTAAACAACAGTCAATAAGCAAATACTTCTGATGAAGCTCACACAAAGCAACAATATGCCTACGTTAAGATTAATGTTACTTCAAAATTTTGCAGCATTAATCCCTGCTCCCGTAAAGGCTTGCTTACCCTCTTGGCGATATGAACAGTCTGGCAGAAGTTGGTGGAGTCCCCCTGGTTTCCTGGGACTACTGCACTGCATTAAGTAGGGGATAAACCATTGCAAATTCCCTTAGGAAGCAGAAACCATAGTATTTTTGCCTTTGTAGTTACATTACTTGTACCATAAGCTTCCCAGGTGAGGAGGCTATTTAAGGTCTTCAACTAACATGTATTTGGATTCTTGCCTACTTTCTTATACATAATCTCTGTGTGACTAAGGCTTCACTGAGGTGCAGCAGCACTGCAGGTTCCGTAACATCACACTGCCAGGTTCCTACAGCTGGTCCCTGTGCCTCCCACACTGCTCAAAGCAGTTTCTACAGGAACGGGAAGCACTCAGCAGTAACGGTCACTGTAAGATGAACTAGCGACTTCGTCAACGTCCTTGACCTAGGACAGCAAAATGTGACATATTTCTTTCTGCCTCTGCAAACCTATCCCCAGGGACAGCATCAGCAGTTCCAGTATGACTTGTACAGGTGCTGACTCCAGTTCCTCACAGATGCTTCTCTATACTCTCCCTATCAAAAGGGGGGCGGATAATAGGATAACTTCCTGACCAGTTTGGCCACAGCAACAGGAGGAAATCGCACACACTTTCCCATTAATAATTTCCTGTTCTTTGTACTATTGCATTGCCAGGAAAAGCAGTAACGAGCGGTGCCCATCTGCTCCTTCAGGTGTCTTCAGTACTGACTTGTGGGAAACGTTCTGCTTGGTGCCCCCTCTTCCCACGCATGTATATAAATCTCTTGTGCAACTTTAAACAGCTCCAGCTTAAAGAAGAATCTTTGACGACTACATATCACGTTGAAAAGCAGGCACCTGAACTTAGCGGTGGATCCTTAGGAATATTTTCTTTGGTACAGGATGACTTCAACAATATTACAACATCTTTTTCCAATTTTCTTTTTTAAAACTCTGTATATTTCGACACCAATGGCCATTTTCGGACTAGTAAGCATTTACCATATCAGAGAATCTTCTACAGCAGAGTTTTTCCATGACAACATAGTTGTTACTGCAGTAAAACCTTCACATTCATTTAATCAAAAAGTTATAATCACTTGTGATTCATATGGATTGCCAAGCATCCATAAATCAAAATCACAAGTGATATGTTACATAAACTACCTGTCTGCAAGCAAAATACATAGACTCGGGTCTTCCTTGCAACAATTTTCATCGCTTCCTATTCCTGATGTGCATGACAGAGCAAAATCTCTCACCACACCTTGCCATCACCGTATGAAGTTACCATATTGTTTGCAGGAACACAGACAAAATCAGATATTCAGTATAAGACCAAAGAGGCTTCAGCAGGTTATTTAAGGCAACTGCAGATCTCTCGGGCTGTGCATGAGGTCTTTTTCCATATTCCTACAAGATGAGGAGCGTCGCTGGCATTGAAACGCCCTGACCAACTAAGCTAAGCCCTGATGCTGCTTTTGCAACCCGACCTGCACGCTGCTAATCGAGGCCGTTGACAGAAGAGCAACCCGGTGCAAAGCACAGGGAATCTGGCGTGGGAGGGTGCAACGTGCCGAGCACGAAACGAGCAGGGCTGCAGCCAATGGAGCCCAGCGAGGGTCAGCGACAGCAGAGCCTCGGCGGAGGCGGCAGGAGAAGGGAGTAGCTGATCCATGCGAGTGAAAGGTTTCTCCAGAAAATCCCAGTTCATTGCTGCTGCCAGAAACTTTTTTTTTCATTCTGCCCAGTCATCCCCCCGCTTCCTCCTGCACCCCTTTTTTTTTTTGTTTGGTTTCTAAACTTTTTATTAAGCTAAACCTGATTGATTTCTTGACATCTAAGAGCCTAGCTGATAACCGTTGCTGCTATTGAATTCTTGTTTGGCTGTACTACTTCTTGATTTTTCTTCCAATAGGTGCACACCAATTAGAGAATTAAGGGGTAGAATAGAAGCAAGTAGCGGTAAAAACTGCTGGTAAATCAGTTTTACATGCACGGGCAAAAGCTGGGTTATTGACAGTTCACAGCACTGACTATGCTAACCAAGTCATTAAAACACAAAAGGAATAAAGATTGATTGCAAACCTATTAGCAGGGATGCCGTCAACCTACATGACTTGTTCAACTCAATAATTCAGCAAACCTATTTTGCTCCAAAATTTTAAAGTTTAAATTGAAATTTTTAAACACAAGCTGTCCTATGAAATGAAGCTATGAAATCTGGCTTCCTTTCTAGTCTTGGCTTTTGCTCTAGGGCTGTTAAATTACCTGCCTCTTGCCGCATTTTCAGAGGCCGGCCTGCCCACCCGCTAAAAGTGCAGCCCTTTTCCTTGGAGCAGGGGCAAAAAAGCAACACAAAAAATCCCCAACATATTCCACAAGCCTCATGTCCCCCAAAACCAGGCTAACCCCACCACAGGTGCATAAAGACATACCACAGAGATATCTCACACATAGCACACTCCAAAATACAAAAAACAAAACAAAACAAACAAACAGTGTATTTTCCAAATCATGTGACACTTCTAAAATTCTTGAAACTCTTTAGTTTACAGGTACTTTTGAATATGAGTTATGAATGAATATGAATTATTTCATGAATCGGATATTAGAATAATTTCCACCCTCAGATCCATCACATTTCTTCAGTAAAAGAACCAGAAATATTCCATACACTTTATTATGCAAAGATATTCTCGATCTCTTATGGAAAAAGTGCATCCCTTGGACTGGAAACTATACAATGTCAGTGGAGATTTCAAAAGAAGAGGCTCGATAAAAGCGTTTAATATACAGAGCTTAAGTGATAATGTATTTCTTGTTTTGGGTGCTGAACAGTCCCTGTAAACTACAGATTCAGTTCCCTTTCGTCTTGCCAATATACGAGCATTTGGCATTTCAGCCTCTTCAGCTGCTGTTAAAACAAAAATTGGAAACAATTCCACTAATTCCATCAATAATTTCCACTCACATCCCTTTCTTGCCTTTAACTACACAATTTCTAAACACATGATATATGTAAAAAGCTCAAGTTCCTATACTGAAGTGCAGATTTCCTGCTTCTGATTGTCAGAAACATTTTTATTACTTAATCCATGCAGTTTTTGACATCAAAATTCTTCATGACCAAGCATTGCACAGCTATATTTTATAATCACTTGTTTACTCCTCCCCTTCCCCTCCCTTAATACAGTTGTCCTCTCAATTTTTTAACATCTAAATACCTTAATTTTTGGTTAATGTTATGCATGAAATATCCAAAGTTTTGGTTAAGGTCACAAAGGCTGAAGGAGTGAATGCGAGTAAGAAGAAGTCATATAACTAATTTTACAAACAAACTAGCCAAACATCTAACAATTTGCTATGCACTAAAACATTTTAATAACTTTTTAACAACTGCTTCTGAACAACTTGACTTTGGGCAGGGGGTGATAAGTAGAATATCCAAGAGGAAAACACAGGCCATTTAATTACTAGTTTTAACACAAATTCAGTGTTGTTCAAATGCTATAGTCTCACCCTCAACCATCTAACGCTGTTTAGGTTTCTTCTAGAGAGAGAACCTTCTACCAAATGCATCCCAAGCAATTGTAATAATATACACAATATTTCTTGAATACTATCTAAGTGATTTCACATAAGAAAGTAACACCCATTTGGCAGCCATGTGTCACATAAAACTTCATGGAGAAAGTATATAATGAAAAACAACTATGGATTCATCACTATGCGATAACATCTTCAACACTGCAGTAAACTTTGCTGGCAAGGATTCTATTAGACTTGACAATCATCTCACCCAAACAGATTTAATATTTGGCCTAAATTGTCTTCAGCAAGTCTCCTGCCCTCATCAGTCTAGAAAAGAGTGTGTACAGGCTGCAGAATCAGTACCACTAAACCAGTGCACTCCTTCACTAACTCTTCTTACATTTTTTTTTATGAACTGGAAATGACCTGGGAATGGAGAAATCAGTCAATACTTTTCAACATAATAAAATCCATCTGTATTACATATGGCCCACTCCATGAAAAGCAAAAAGAAGCCCACAAAAAAAATGGATGTCAGGTAAACAGAGTTCAAAGTATCTCCAACAGAACAATTAAGTGCTCTTCAGATATACTGAAATGACTTACCTGACTTGAAACTCAACATTATTTAATCCAGGGTATAGATGTGTCTTCTCAAAACATGTGGTACCACAAATGCACAAGTTCAAAATTGAAAACCATTCAAAAAGCACTTCTATTTTTCAGTTTATTGGTATCTAAAAATCAGATAAGCAAGGCTTTCTAATCGATGCAATGCTTCTAATCCCTCCCAACTCCGCTTCTCATGGAAAGCGCTCCGATAGCTGTGGCGTGCTCACCTCTTGCCACCACTTAATTTGTAGACACCAGGTCAGGTCAGACTAAATTCCAAGTTAAAGCAGAAACCGTTAGGCCTTACCTCTATCACTGAAGTCATCCACAAGAATGATTTCTGCTATGAGGCTCTTCGGTGTGCGGTTGATGATACTGTGTATCGTTCGTAAGAGGGAAGTCCAGCCTTCATTATGGAATGGAATAATGATACTGGTATTTGGTAGCTTTTCCAAGTAGACCTTGTGCTTACAGCTGAAGAGAGAAGAAAACACACGTGTAAATACAGATGTAGAGCCTGAGCCTGCATAAACCACCATTCACTCAGGCCATTCTGCCATCGTGTTTTCTGTCATCAAATCCAACAGTGCCATCAGGCAGCACTTTCACTTGGAACAAACTCATGAATAACAACTCAGTCATTTTAAATACATGTAAAACTCTTGCTATTGCTGGCCATATACTACAACTCTAAGCAAACAAAAAATACAACTAATTGGAATTAGACTCTTTCATTCAGTGTAGCCTTTTTTCTTGAGTAATGATAACGGACAGATTTTCTACATTACCTCAAGATGACAAATCCTTTCATTAGCAGGAACATTTTTGAAAAGAGAATCTGAAGTTAGACTCTTTTTTGGTCCAAATCAAAGAAAACTTGTAAAATAGTTGACTATCCCAAGAGACAAACTAGAAAACAACTGATTATTATTATCCTAGCTGACATATATCCATACCACGTAAATAACATTCACAAGTACAACCCCAACTTCACATATAAACCCCAGAAATAATTGCTGCTATTAGAGGTACAACATGACTGAAGATACAGACAAGCAAGAAAATGTAAACAACATTTCCTAAATGAAAGCAGAGCACTTCAGCACCTTAAGTAAAGAGCATCTATGTAATGTGAGTGCTGAAACTGGCCATTTTTAATACTGACTTATTTATATATCTGAGTAATAAACATATCCTTTAAAAATAAATAATGATCTTGCAGTTCAGGCTCTCCTAATAGCTGAGAACACTTCATGAATAAATGTTTACTGAAGCTAATAGGATTTCATATTTTCCACTTTTTGACCTAAAGAAAAAAAGGACAATTTTCTCTGTTGTTAACATGGAATTTTCAGCTCTGGACGAAGTCATTACGTGAATTCTCTTTCTCTAAGAGAAATTTGCACCTTGATAAAGGTATAAGTGCAAACAAAATGGCACGACTGCTTCGAGATAAAGTTTAAAGACAAAAGAGAGAGAAAGAAAGAGAGAGAGAAAGAGACTTGTAGTTTCTAAGAATAAAAAAAAATACAGATGTTTGCTGCCTACATCTTTTCCTGAAGTGTCAGTGCTTACTTACAGAAAGAATAACTATGCCTATCAAATACTGCTGTAAGTTATAATGTTGATTTGCATGTATTTGGAGCCGAGTTTGCATTTCCACTTTATAAATGCCATTTGGAAATCAATATTTACCAGTTTATGTATAGCTATCTCACTGATGTAATGCTCTAAAGGAAAAAAAAAACAAAAAACAAAAAACAAAAACCCACGCTAGCTACTGCAGCTAAATGTTCAGAAAATATTAACTGTTACACTGTCACTAATAAAGATAATAATAATAAAAAAATCAAGATTTTGAATACTTTCCTAAAAGTATGATTTAAATTTGTACTCCAGTTATTTGTTCCTAAAATAGATCCAAAACCAATTACAAGTTACAAGACATTTGCATAAACTATACTTTATGAAATTTGTTAATCAAGTAGTTCCCAGGTAGAAAATACACATTCACTGGAACAAAGACAGTTAGTTTGCAACTGTATGAAGTTCTGGAGAAAATACTAATCGTTATTGAGCTTAGATAGAAAAAAAAAAGGGGGGGGGGGGGAAAGGAGGGACAAAGAAAAAAGAGAAAAGAAAAAAAAGCCTAAGTATACATTCTAACATTCCAGGAACCACCAAGAAAACCAAGTATCACCCCCTGCCTTCAACGCTTTGCTTACAGTGATGCATCCTGGACTAGAACAGCTGCAACTGCTACAGGGACGTGTAATTCTTATGCTACTCCCAAAACCAAGATTTCCTTCAGCATTTGACTCCCATCAACACAAGAACAAGTTCTTCTTCGCATAATTTAAAAAGCAAATAGACATGTTGGAGTACATCTTTTACAAGATAAGAAAGAGCCCAACACAGAAAAACCCGAACACATCAGAACGTTGTTTCTTGTTCAAGAACTGCTCCTACAAAACAAAGCAAAGAGCAGAAATAAAATGTTTCTTTTCCTAAATCTGTTTACATTCTTTTAAAAAGTCTTTAAAGATGTGACCAATAGAGAGAAGTCAGGGAAAACAAACAACCAAACTGTAAGTCCATTGTTTAAGGTTTATGTTGAATACCCAAGCTACAAGAAGGCAACTTACAAGTACTCCCGAAGAAAGCACAGCGCAACCGCTAAATGCAACTGCATCAACACAGAGCTTTAGTATTATGTATTCTGATTAAGGAATCCAAATGTTAAAATTGGTGAAGGAAAACAAAACAACAACAACAACAACAACAAAAAATGCAACTACTCAACAGCTAGGTATTTCAAAATAATAGTAACAGGAAGGTATTATTTGCTAATTTTGATTTGTTTTCATCAGAATCAGTTTTTGTCCTAGTGTTATTTTCATCGGAGATATTTGCCATGACAAGATTGATTTGAATAGTAAATGATGATGAAGACAGGTCGTTTGGGTTTCATAACTCAGTTCTGCATGTGCTGCAAAATGGCTTATTGGAATGAAAAGTCTCTTAGTATAAACTTATACAATGTCTTGGAAGAAAAAGCTCCCACGACATTTGATAATTTTACCTTTGAGATTCAGGGCAGAGAACTACATCACTCTGCCTGAAATTAGTACATCAAACTGATGTTTGTTTCAGCTTTGATTGCAATAATTTCTGCAAAAGTGTTCAAGTAATCAGTCTTGGCCATGCTCACACACTCAACATTACTACCCCTTACTCAAAGGAGAAGGATGAATATCCAGGAATATTAAGGCTATATTCTTTGACTATTCTTCTACCACTTCCGATATATTTTTCCTCACTTTCATCCTTACCGCAGTATTTTTGTTTCTGTACATAAGTGAATAAGTTTATTCAATTTTTCATGTTTAATCCACACACATTTGTGATAATTCTCAGCTGGTCCTTCTATTTTATGATTATGTGTTGCTGATCAGACCATATCTGCAGGTGTAGACCACGCTGCATCATCAGCCCCTTCTAGCGAAGAGGCGGCATCTGCACGCCTAGTGACACATTCCTGCTGGTCACTTCCAGACCTTCTGTCCTCACAAGAGGACAGATTCGGTGTTATCCCTAGCTTTACAGATTGCAAAGGTACAGAGATGAATTCAACCTACTTGCCCGGTACAGAGATGAATTCAACCTACTTGCCCATTCCGGGAATGTATGGCTCTTCCATAGCATGCAGTCTCATTAGGTGTCTGTCCTATGGAGACTTTTCTTTTAAGGGCTATTAAGGAGTGGTATTCAGTCACTGGGACTGTTCTGCCTATATTATTGATCTTCTTCAGTTTATCTCACAAAAACTCTACATCACTAGTGGCTTCAACAGGGAAAGGAACGACATCATTTTGATCTTGGCTATGGTTTCTAGCTACTATGCAGTTGAAGTGGGAGTATATATATATAAAGCATGCATCTTGCTCTGGTATTCTCTTTACTCCTAAGAAGTCTAAAGATGTACTATAGTTAACACTTGAGTTACTCCTAAGGAACTCCCCTGCGAGCCCACCAGAAAGACACAGAAAGAGACTGGGATGCAGTCCCAGGAACAGCTTGGGCACGCTCAAAAAAGCGCACACAGAACCAGTCTTCTGTTTTTCCTTCAAAAAAAAAAGATGGTTGCTATCAAAGGAGATTTTAAGACCTTGGAAAGCCAGGGAGTTTCTTTAAAAAGTAATCAAATCTCTGCATTTAGGGCTAGTGGGCAGAGGCAGGATGTCCCTGGGGCTGGGGCTCAGGGCACGAACACAATTCTGAGGGTTAGAAGAACCTGACACCTAACTCTAGGATAGCGCCCCTACTGAACAGAAGCATCTTTTATTTAACAGTAATATCTTTAGAAAGGTATCTGTAGTATACTAGCAGTGTCTTGTCTTGTATTTAAACATATATCTAAGTGCAGCATAACTTAGCTGTAAAATAATACTGAATAACAGGTTCAGTGTCTACGTTCAAGAGAATGACTATTGCTTGGCATAAATGCTTGGCATAACATGTCTGCTAACTTTTCACTTATTTAATAAGCTTACTAGTCTCAGAAAAAGTTCTGTGTCAAATCTGACTTTTATTTTTTTACTGAAGGTATTAAATTAGGAAAAAAAAAGTTTAGAAACACAAAACTGTGCAGGGGGCATTATGCATTTCCCTTGCACAGATCCTCAAAATTATGAAATACCACTACCAATTTAGTCAATAAAATTTAAAGATTTTTTTGGGGGAGGGAGGGGAAAACAAACAAAAAGTTCATTTTTTATGTTTCCGGAAGACTTTTAGAAGGTTAAAAGAACAGTGTGAGATTGCCCTATTCCTGAAATAATAACCTGTCAGAAGAAGAAGAAGAAAAAAAAAAAAAAAGCATTATTTGCTACAGAAAGAAAAAAAAATCTGAAATCTATTTGCAGCAGACACCAACATCACACAGCTTAAACAAGCACCACTCTGTAAGAAGAGAGATACTGATAAGGATTTAAAATCCGAATTGTTACTCAGTCTTGAGAACACCAGGGCTATTTTGATTTCATTTTGCCTCAAAAAAAGGGAACCCACTTACGCCCTACTTTCACTGGGCAGAAAACAAAGTGTTTTTTACTTCAAAGTATAGGGATGTTTGTTTAGCTTCCCGTTGTAAAATGCGAAGAATAACTCCTACAACATTCGAGCATAGTGAGAGGAGAAGACAAAGCAACAAACCCCACCAAACTGCAAAGCTCCGACCTTGAAAGCCCATCTGCAAACAGAAACATCCAGCCACGGCTCCCAGCTCGAGAAGAGCAGCTGAAAGAAAATGAGCTTCTAAAAAGCTGAGAAAAGGAGAGCAGCGCTGGCACCATTTCAGCCACTTTGCAGCAAAAGCCAATTCATAAAAGCAGCAATTTGTTTGACCCTGTGGTTATAACAACAACAATATTTTATGCACATTAAGGGACACCGGTGGCAACGTCTTGGCCAGCTACCAGGTTCTGGGCCTTCTAGACACATCAGCAACCTTGTAAACTGCCCTTGCTGATACATAATAGTGCAGGAGAAGTTAAATGTCCTGCAGACATCCCCTTGCTGCACTTAGGAAGCAAGACAGCAGCCTACTGCAGCAGTTACTGCGTTGTAAAATTAACCTCCTCCAGTTTTGTCTTCCTATAGAAAGCGCAGAAGAAAGTCAGTGCAAAATAGAAACTGAGGATTTTCCTTTTTTCCCTCCTGGTTTTGTTAGGCCAATCTTTCTTATTTGAGCTACTTTTCAGATATCATCTTTTATTTCCCTTTATCATGGAGAATACAGTAACTTCCAGCACCCAGTCACAGACAAACCTGCTGAAAGGTTTGTCCTGCCACTATTAAATATTTTCTAGGGAAGATTTACATAGCAATTGTCTTAGTACGTCAAGGTATTCAATTTACAGCAACAGGCTCCAGGCACACAGTTTCTGTTCTAATCTAGCCTTGTCGGCTGCAGCTGATGGAGTAGTGATAACTACTAATTTCTACTGCCTTTTGACAAATCTTTGGGACATTAACTTGGATGTGAGCTGATGGAGAGGAAAATAATCTTTATTTTCACAGCAGCTCACAGCTGGGAAGTAAGCATGCACTAATAATAAAGTTGCACAGCAGAAAGAGTTTACATTATTGCTATTACTGCCATTAAAGTACTAATGATCAACTAATGGACTAGGAAAGTAGACAGGGAAAGTCCTGGGCTCTTCATCTAGGTTTGCTGCCAGTCCAAGCACGGCAGATCTGACTGCAGAGCTGAATTAGGCACTTGGTACTTGAAGCCCAATTGGTCACTTTGGCCTGTGGTGGTGACAGGCGCTCCAAAAGCGCTGCATGTCTTCAAAGAAGTCAAATGGAGAGATTTAAATCAAGATGGTTTACGTAACAACGGGAAGAACATCAAGAGCTAGGAAAGCTTTACCACATGCTGCAGGATTACGGACATTTGTAAAGCTTTCTTTAAGATGATAACAAGGTATAAAACCACCACCTATCATGGAACGCTGTTCGAAAAAATAAATAAAAACCACCTTTCAGCATACTCCAGGAGCATTATCAATTTACCCTCGTATAGTAGACGTAGGCTTTGAAAAATGAATCTGTATGGTAACTTTATCACATCTCAAAACCCCTCAGTCCCAGCAAGCTTGCATCAGCAGGCATTTATTACCAGAACTATATATTTCAGCTTAAACCTTGCAATTTATTACCTATGAATTATCAAATTCTAGCATGCACTCTGAATCTACATATTGCATATATTTAAACAGAACTTTTAGAGGATTACATAAAAATAAGAGGTGCTCAAAATTAATTCATTAACCTTAACCAAACTTTCCTGATTCTTTCTTAAAACTCAGACCTCAGTGTAACCAAAGATAAAGCCTCTGTGTTTTGAGTCTAGGCTGACTGAAGAAGAATGAACCTGTTGTTGATGTTTTTTTAAAGTGCTTTCTGAACACCTTACTTTAAGATGCAAATAAAACCTGATGCACAACTGAAGCTGAATTTCTGTTTCAGAAATCCTAATGCTTTCTTTCCCCCTTGCCCACCACACTCCAAAGCTCTCCTTTACTCTCATACATCCCTTGACCAAAGTCAGGCACCCCCTGCAGCAACAGCTCCCCTCTGTGCTAACCAGATTGCTGCTAAACAGAGGATGATATCAAAGTTCACCTTACATGGGAATAGGATACTGACAGTCATCTAAAAAAATCTGTTAAACCAATTAAAGATGACAGGTGATGGAATAAATTTATCTGGTATATATAGAACTCAAGGTACAAAATAAATCCTGGAACACACTTCATCCTGTAATTCCCTCCTCACCTGCTGCTGTTTTAGGGCAGAGAATGGTAGGAACAGTATCCGATTGGGCAGGAAGCTCAGAACAACATACAGGGTCAAATTCTGGAAGTTTAACTTAGCACAAGAAAACACAGAATAGCAAGGGGAAATACTGCCAGAGAGCAAAAATCTCACTGTTCTGTTGTTGCAAGAAATGCAAGTTTTCCCTACACCAGTGTATGGAACTGTTCTGATGTAACGTCCGAACAGGAAAGCACTCGCGTTTGGGACTATGCTTGGCTGGGAGACACCTAACTCCTCTCAACAACTTGGAGCCTGTTGCTTTTCACCAGAGAGCTTGCACGCGTTCGCGTTTCAGGTGGAATCACGAGCTCGCTTCTGAGGCAGGTTTCCCAGCGGATCCCATTCCCCACACAGCTTCAGAGCAAAAGTACTGGGTTCCTTCTGAAGGAAACTAAACCAGGTGTGTTCATAACAAAACTAATGGGCATCAGTCATCAGTCCTAGGCTAGAAAGATACAATTAAACCCCAGAAGCGCATCCAGAAGTGCCAATGGGTTCTCACCATCAACTGTCTTACTCTACAGGACTGTTCCTATAGCTCTGCTACCTCTTCAAGTGGAAGAAGGCCCAAGCACCCAAGCTGAAAGAGCAGGGCTAAAGACTCACCAGTCCTGGGCCCAGAGATTTAGCCTTTGTTAATCCAACAAAGAGGAAATTGAAGCGTAAATGGAAAAAGTTCTCAAATATCAAGTTAGTGCTCTATACATATTTTTATATGCAAATAGACAGCCTTCAGACTCAAGATTTTATAAGCAAAGGACAGTGAGACCTCTACATGAGTAATTAGTTATTCTAACTAGCAAACTTGAATGAGGGCTCAATAGAAATCCCTCTTTGGGATTCCATCAGGCTGATAAGAGTGATGAAGTTGTGAGGATGAGAATATCATTCCAGACAACTTACAAGTCTGACGTGACATTTGTGCTAAAACAGACCACGGCTAAGTAAAAGGTTTTTGTCCCTGAGTATAGAGAGGGGGGAAAAAAAAAAAAATAGTGGTCACTTCATTATCTATACTTTAATTAACTGATAATGCAAATCACCCAAAAATACAAACCATGTAAGAGAGCCAGGGCACAGGAAGAGCCTTCAGAATCACTTTATTTCAAATTCTTTCTGGTCCTTTTCAGCAATCTCTCCACACATACATTGTCCTCGATACCTTCTTTTATTTATTACTCCCCTTTCAAAGCACAGGAAATCTAATTATTGTATTTCTTTATTCTTGAGAGTTCAGTGAACAACTCTAAAAGCAAACCTTCAATTACTTCAGTAGAATCATGAGGTATGTAGTGAGCGTTTTTCCCTAAAGCTTTTATCATCTCTTCCTTGTCCCTCCTAACATCAAAACAGGGAATTTCCCAGGCACCTGGTCAAAACAACATTCATTTTTATTAGCAATTTTGTTTTTACTGAACATTCAAAGCCCTTGTCCCTTCCTGCTGGATGAAAAAGCCATCAGAATATTCAAGATTTAGCATTAAAAGTATATACGTCCCAAGTTTCCGTAACGCTCAGCACGCGAGACGTCTTGATACGGTTACGCCTACACTGGCCATGCCGAACACGCAGCCAAGCCTAACCAGCGGCTTGGCAGGGGCCCCTGCAGCCTTCCCGAGTCCGAACACCTGTCGTGAGGCGCTCCCGGCCCCAGAGCTCCCGGCTCCCGAGCCCGGCGCTCGGCTCGCGGCAGGCCGGTGCGCCGCGCGCCCACGCGCGCTCGCCTCTCCCGCTGCCTTCTCGCGAGGGCTTGCTCTAACGAGGGCGGCATCGCCGGCAGGATTGCTGCCCGCGATAATCTTCCCGCAAGAAAATTTTCAGATCTAACTCATTCTTTGACATGCTGCTCTGTATTCCCCTCGTGAAACAACTGGAAGGAGATTTTAGATCAATCAGTAGAGAGATGAACATACCTCCAAGGACACTTTGCCTGATATCTTCCAAACATCCAGCTTTGAATGATACACACCAACCCCTAGAAATGTTTCTTTTCTGTCTTCCATTCCACAGGAATGAAAGGTTAAACCAATTGCCTTGTATCCCATAAATGCCCAGAGTTCAGGAAGATGAAATTCCACCATTTATACACATTGCCCTTTATGTAGTTCTCCCACCGAACACCAACTCTTCCTTCTCGCCCCAGTCCCTCCATTCTGACATTATCTATTGCTCTATCTATGAGCTATATTCATATATTAAGCTGCTTTGGGCTCACAGGATGTAAAGGCCTTAGAAAACAAACACAATCTGATTGCCTCTGTTCCTGCTCCCCCTAAATTTGGCATGAATCACATGCAGTTTCTCTGCAGTACCGCAGGTCCACTACTGTTGAGTAGTGGCTTTTGCAGCTGCCCAGCTCACAGTGCACATTCTGGGTAGCTGGAAGCTTTTCCTGCCCCGAGCAACAGTATGACTGGAGTTTACAAAAAAACCCTCCAAAAGCTGATGGATCGGCAGAATGAAAAACTGCTGTTCACCAAACCCAGCAATATCATAACTAGGGGGCATTCGATGAAAATTTAAAACATTCTGTTGTTATGCAGCAGACAGTTATCTTTGCATGCAGGAGGCTGCAAGGACAGACAGGGTGGAGAGTCTCAGTAAGAAATTAAACAAGAACATGCATAACAGCTCTGCACGCGGATACTAATGGATACAGGCAGGGACATATTCAAAGTGCAGTTACTGGATGCTGAGCGAGCACAAGGGGAACAAGCTGGAGGCAGTGCCAGGCTCACACACCCCTCTCGGCATCTCCCAGGATAAAATTATGGCCAAACGGGGAGACCCAAAACCACATTTCCTATGTCCTAAGGGGATAAGACCAAAACACAGCCAGAAAAGTTGCCTGCTATATTTCAAGCACACATATCATCAATGCGTGTTGTTCAAAGGTGAAATATACCTGAAATACATCAGGCAAACTGAGGGAGCAGGAGAGGCAGAAGAGCTGCAGCCAGAGCCTTTGGGCCACAGCTACCAGCACGTTCTCACGTCCGCTATCAGCTCCTGTGGTCAGAGAAGCCTTCGGAAAGCCAGTGCTTGGGAAGGTTATTTGTAACCTGAACCAGGCAAAAGAGAGAGATGCAGCCTTAGCATTCTAGCCTTGCTGTGCACTTGCAGTCCTTATTACACGTCACACAAAAGCTATTTCTTTTGCCAGCCAGAGCACACTGCTGGCGCTCCCTGTGCATCGCTAGCATTAGGCCTGAAATTTCAAACACCTAGAAATGGGCCACTTCATGCAACTTCCCCCGAGATACATGTCTGACTGCATCAATAAATAGTACGGTATGACAAAATACTTGGAGAGGAGGCAACAGGAAGCTTTAAAAAAGAGCAATGTTTTTTCATAAAGCGACTTGATTATCCTTAATGCTCATCACATTAACAACTCTCAACATCATCACATTCTGTGAGGTGCCAGGGCAGGATCCCCAGGATGTCCCATATTTCTCACCCATCTTAGTGAAGTCACATCAGTGCTTTCTGACAGTGATATTAGATTTGAGAGTTAAATGTTCTGGCTTTAACCCCTGCCAGATGCTAATTGCTGGGCCAGTCCCATATGTACAGAATTGGCTGAAGGATAAATATCATTAAGTATTCCTTTCCTCATTATGTTTGGAGTTCAGTTATATTTATTGCAGCTTGCTTTTTTCTCAGCAGTGTGGAAGGAATTACTGATATTGCAGTAATACGCAACGCATCTGAAGCCTCAAAAACTAATTTTTTTGTCCACTTGTGTAAACTTCATTATTTTACCAAATTCTTTTCAGTAAATAAAACCAACACTATCACAGTAACAACAGGCATGGACTCGCCTCACTGGCCCATTAGAACACTGCAGCCTGTTTCTTCACCAAGAGGAAATCAATTTTCAGCCACATTTTAGCTATTTTTAACATAAGATGAGAGGGGAAAAAAAAAAAAAAGAAGTAGTACATAGAAATGATTCCATGTTATTTGTCACCATTAATACAGACCTCGCAGAGAAAGAACTGACAGCGGGCACGTCAGAGACAGAAGGCCAGAAGTTTTCTTTTGAGTACAGAATATTCCTGAGCCTGTTTTTGAGGAGCTGCACTTTGAATGAGATGCCCTGAAGCAATTTCAGAGAACAATCTGGTGAGGCTTGGAAATGGGGACATTGCCTGTAACATTTTGGAATGCAAGCCACTGCACCTTCACTGCTTTATTCTGCAAATGCATAAAACTCTTTGAGGAGCAATCAGAGTAATAACCTCCAGCTTTCTCCCTACTTTGCTAAAAGGACAACTCAAGTTTAATCACTTGCATGCAGAGGAAGCCCAGGTAATAATAATAAATATGAGTATGAAGCAGGTTTCTTTGTAGAGAAACCAACTAAACCAACTTCTGAAGTCCTGGAAATGAACTAGGTGTGTCTTGTGCTTTGTGAGATAACAGGTTAAGCACAAGAGGAAGCAAGTGAAGAACAAGGTACATCAGTCATGTTACAACTGCTATACCAAGCAAGCAACAGAGAGTGCCTCTTCAGTATCCCTTGACATCAGCGGTATCAACCCTCTGAGCAATGAGATGGTGCCCCAGTTACGTGTCTTCTGACAAGGGAAGAGAATACTTGGATGTCCTGAAATACTCAGAGTTTTCCAGGGAGCTTGTCATCATTAGGCAAAGAGAGGGAATGGAAAACAAGGAAGCTTCTCAGCTGGAAGGAAAGAAATTGCAAAAGGGCAATTGAGGCTGAAGCACAGAAGCCACCTAACAGCCTGGCCTTGGTTACTGAAGTCACCCACCCAAGTGCTCTGATAAAACCTACTTCCTTCAGAGCCACACACAAACGCTCTTTAGGCGGGACAGAACAACTGATAAGTTCCTTCTCTACAGACAAGGAGGAAATCCTCTCATATGTGACAGGAACTTCAACACCGCAGCCATGATTTCTAGTCATCCAGTCATTAAAGCAACATTATATGGTAACATTTATCACTGAATGTCTTACAAAAAGGAAAAGCCTTTTTTATTTCTATGCCCTAAAATTAGACTTACACAATAATTCCAGTATCAAGTAGAGCTGGTTGAACACATGGTCAAGCAGTAGATGCCTTTTTTTTTTTTTTTTTTTAAATAAAGGTGAAGGTTTTGTTTTTTTTTAAACTCATGCAACAGTTTTGAAAAATGCAACAGCAATGAATAGTAAAACACATACTAATAGTGCAAACTTAAATAAACAATGAAAATAAAGGTGATCATTTTTCAAAGTGTTTTTGTTTGTTTTAAAAACAAATAACTGATAGGTCTGAGCAATTCGCATTTGGCTTGTTTAGTAAAATACACCTCTGACTGGATGCTATCAGCTTCAATAAATGGACTTGCATGGTACACATCAAACTAAAGAAATGAGGAAGAGCAAGTATTTGGCAGCAAGATCAACTACTGAGTATTCAAATTACTTTGTAGAAAATGTGTAACATACTGGTAGGCAAAACAGTTGAGAAATGAAAGCTCACGTTCATCAAGTCGATTCATCACTAATCACTGAGCCAGTTCTTAGTCTAACTTACCTGCTACATACCCAGAAAAATATCTCGGGTAACCTATATTGTTCCTTGTCATAGAACATTGCAGGGGAGGGAGGGGGTTGTGTGGAAATCACCCCTCCCTTCTGCTTAACTACAAATTAACCATTAAAAAGAAAAAACTTGTCACTTCATGAGCCAAAACACTGGAAAACACACTTTCAGAGACACACAAGAATGTCAACTCTGCATCAACAGCTGGGCAATAACAACAATAGGGCATATTCTGCCCTATTTCTATCACTTAACTAGGGGCCTCTTTTTAAAAAAAAACAAAAAAACAAACAAACAAACAAAACCTTACAGTCTTGTTTGGCCACATCATTCCTCCTAGCTCACCAGACCCACCAGCCGCCTGCAATCTCTTCAGCGAGGCCCTCTATCCATCCAGCACACACACAGGATGGCGCCTGCTCTCTCATATTGGATTGATCCGATCAAGTATTATGCTCCACTTCTCTCCAACTTACACTTTCCCCCCTTCTCACGGATCCTTTTCCCTTCTTCTTCTATTACCCTTCTCCATCCACGTTTGCCCCAAAAAGCTTTTCCTCTCTAAAAGGGATACAGTTTTTGATATAATGAAAAGACAGCCTATCCGTAGATGTCAGAACATTTTGTCTTCTTCCTAAAAATGTTCTTCTAAAATAGCAGCTATTTCCTATTGTTAGCTGTGAAAGAATACAGGTTTAATTACTCTTAAATGGTCAACTACCTTCTTTCCCCAGTGAAGACCAGAAAACAGCAAATACAAAAGCTATTTAGGATACCAATTAAAAATACCAGGGACAGCAACCCATAACACATTCAAATATTTTAAGATAACACCTGAATACTTCTACTGCAAAAAAAGAGGAGGGAGAGATTCAAGCATGTGGAACAAGTAGAATGAAGTCTGCTTTTATTTCTATTAAAAACAAAACAAAAAAACACTACCTCTTACATCCATAGCAAGAGCAGCAGCCAGCACTTGGAAACACTGACACTAGACAATACACATACTGAAAACAGATGTGACAAAAACCAAGCTGGGCATCCTTAATGTACGAACATTAAGATTTTCACTACAAGATACTATGGGAACCTAAAAAGGGACAGGATTTCTGGTGATAAAAGATGATTTGGTCAAGCCAACAAAGATTTGTGCATCTGCCTTAACAAATAATCTCAAAAATAAGCAAACTGTAGATGGGAGGAGAACTATCCTGAAAAATCAAGCTATACAAGTACACCAAAAACAGGGAAGGCTTTGAATGATAATGCTTGCATGTAACCAAAAAATAGCTTAAAGCCTTTGATTTCAGGATGAATAGCTAAGAAAATCAGATGCTCTAGTTTACAAGGAATTAGAGATTTGAAATGGGATATGCCACAGAATTTATATTAACAGTTCAGACTGAATGATTGCAATTGTTCTCCTGAACATCAGGGGAACAAGGAAAAAAAATTAAAAAAAAAAAAAAAATCACATTTTGAATGTTATTCAGAATGTGAATGAGATTCAGTCTCTCCTTTTTTTCAATAAAACTGGTACTAAGTGACAGAATATTTAAGAATGTTGAGAAGTTAAAAATTAATGGCAACCTTTTTCATTAAATACATATTATTGGGTAACATTTCTTCGTCCTTTTTAGAAAGCAATGCTGATGTTCCCTCCTAGGCTAGTAGCACTCTGAACTGGAGAAAGTGGTCTTAGACAGAAGGGGTCAGGGGAGAGGGGGGAAACTAAAAACAAAGAAAACATCCCAAAATCTATTGGATTCTAAATTATTTTTAATATTGATATAGAAGTTTCATTTTTTTTTGATAGTAATTCCATTGCCAACTCCAAACATTATCAGTGTTCCTTACAATGCTGCTTACAACATTTGGCCTGCCCAAATTTCTTTCCTTTGCCAATTCGGTCCTGAAATCCCAACGAACTAAGATGATATCTCTGTTCCAGATTTTTATTTGGATAAAGCAACCTGTCCCATTTTCCTACACTCTGAACAATGCCCTAGAATTATTGTTTTAAGTACTATGGCAGGATGAAGACATTAATTATGTCCTGCAAATCATCAGTCATTCTCTAGGTGACCCTGCGTGTGCAGGGAGGTTGGACTAGATGATCTCTAGAGGCCCCTTCCAACCTTAAGCATTCTAGGATTCTAAGGTAAGAGGAATATTTCTTATTAGAACATGTCTTTGCAAAATGCTCCTTCAGTATAAATGTCTAAAATCTCCCTAATCTACGTGCGTAAGCTAGGGTAGAAAAGTCAACACAGCCTGCCAAATAACCCTGCTGCATTAGAATTCAACACCAAACCAAAGTCTGAAAACAGCCTTGTCAAAGCATGCTTTGCATTGACCTCACCTTTGCATGTCCAGCTTTCAGGTAAACAAAATTAGTTCAGCAAAACCAGTTTCTCTGCTTAAACCCAAGGGGTGGTGGCAGGGGAGAACAGGGAACTTTCTAAAGTAGCTTGGAGAAGGTACCCACTTCAAGGCGACTTTTGCACGAGATTGGTACAGAAACAACACACCAAAGAGCACTCAGAAATGGGGGGGGAAAAAAAAAAAATCAAGAGTAGCTGTGGGAGACAGAAAGAACAGCACGGGTATTATTAGTGGGATGCAATAAAACATATTAAGGACACAGGGAAACTGTTAAGTCAGCCTTAAAATGGAAGTTCACTACTTCAGTCTTAGGGATTTTTACAGCACAACAACAACAACAACAAAGAGCGAGAGAGTGAGAGGGAGAAACCTGAGCTTCTCAAAACTCAACCATTAAAGCATCTGCTTGGTTTTCTTTCCCTCCTTCCTGTCAACTTGAAGTATTATGCAAGTCCTGAGCCCACATTCTAAGGAGATCAAGGAGGAGAATGTTCATCTGGATTAAAAAAGAATAAATTAAGGTTATCTGCTATCTTTGCATTCTTCCCAGAAAGTCAGTCACTTGAAGTGGTGCTGAAAATCCCTGCTTGAAGACCTAAGATACTTTTGCTGGAGAAATGATTGACAAATTTAGGAACTATTACTCTATTTGATTTCTTAAATCAAATGTTAGACAACGATTTCAGAGGAAGAGCCTTCATCACTAATAGCACGCACTGGCTCCTGTTCAAGTGGCATACACTAGGAGAAGCAAAAGAACAAAAGCAAAGTCTGTGTTTAATAACAATATTATTCCAAACACATGCAAAAGGTGACAGTCAAAAGCTGAAAGACAGCTATAATCTGTAGCTTCACAAAGTGAAAGTCCTTTGCTAATATTCAAAAGCTGACCAAACCAGATCGCAGTGTCTCACTTGAATTACTTACTCTAAATTTATCATTTAGTAAGGGGAATATTCTTTTTTTCTGGCATAGAAATCAAGCAAATTTCCAGCAATTTTCTTTGAAAACAGCCTTATGATGCATGAGAAGGACACGTAAAATACTCAGTAGCTGAAGAGAGGATACATCCCTAAAGATGAAACGGAATTAAGATTTCTGCCCTAGATCATATTAGAGATACAGCAGCTGAGAGATGGGTTTGTTTCTGACAACGGATCAGAAAACCTTTTCAGATGCCCATGCATCTTTAAAGGTCAAAAGGTCAAACAGGCGGAGTTGCTTCAAAGTTTAACCAGCAGAAGCACAAAATCTGATTTTGCCACCTCAATCAGTATTTTTTTATTATGCAAATTAAGCACATGGGAACACATTTTACTTTTACATTAAGAATCTGAGCAGCACTAACTAATGGACTACTCGTGTAAGGAAGTACTGTGCTTAACACAGGCAAGGCTAAAGGAACCTGACACGAGTCAGCTCACAGGACTCCAGTTAAACATCAATTGTACCAGACTTCACTGAACACCCAGTCAGAAAACATCCTGGCAAAAACGCCATGGCAAGATGGACACGTCAGCCTCCTTTTACGTTTTGTGACTGTTTGTGGCACTCTTGCCAACAGAGAAGAAAACTTGATAAGCATATCTATTTTGCCAAGAATATATTTGACATCATTTAACATATGTTCAAACTCAGACTTCCTGGAGGCACTCTTCACCACTGTAAATTACTATCAATATTTTCAGGCAATCTAGGTAAAATTTGGCCAATCAGTAGGCAAGCCAAAAGGACACAGCTTAGGGGAAAAATACACAGTTCTTTAAATAAATAAGATATGCACTAAGATATGCAAATAAAGAAACATATAAACTGTTTTCTCAAAACAATGTAGCATGGTATTTGGAGCAAATAGAAAACAACAAAATAATATGTTTAAAAAAATGTTTTTTGAGTTAATTCCTCCTCTGTGGATTCTCTTTTAAAAGACTGATTATGCTAACTTTTAAATACTGTTCATTCCTTGAAAAGGCCATGAAAATAAGTCTCACATACAATGGAACACAGAGGGTTCATTTCCATGCTATTTCTCCTCATCCCCATGCCAATCAATAACTCCCACCAGATACTCCAGTTTCGTTCATTTCTCTGAAGACTTCAGTAAATGCTAAAGGTTAAGTGACATGACCAAGGTTATAGAGGCAAATGAGCAAGTAGATTTCTTAAACCGAAGCAGCATGTAATAAAGGGAACTATGTTCCAAGCAAATTTCAAAGTTCATTATGGAGACAATTAGTTTGGTCACAATCCTGAAGTGAGTTCCCTTTTCCTCCTAAGAAGTGTCCCCACAAGCTTCTCTGCTGAAAAGAACAGAGGAAGTGAGGAAATAAGAGTAAATAAAAGTCTTCCTAGCACGTGGCATATCAGCGACCTCATGCAAATAAATGAATTTAGGAGAAGGTTAAACACAAAGACCATAAGACTTTCATTTTACTGCAAATACAATATAATTTAAAAGTGAGGTCTACTACCCTCAGTTAAAAGACGGGGAAAAATCACATTGGAAGAGATGCAGCATCATCCGTATCTTTAGAGCTCAGAAGATGAACAACAGCCCTGAGAGCTGGAAGGCGTACATGCCCTTCCTTGCTTCAGAGAGAAAGGTTTATTCTTTGTATAACTGAGCCAAAAATTATGCAGTGTGAAAAGAAGTTGCACTTAATAACCACAGGAATCATATTTAACTCGGTGGTTATTTCCTGACACAATCTTTCTTTGCCCTGTTTCCTTTAGAATACTAGTATTGTTAAGGAATAATGCTTTCTTAGCAATTTATAGAGCCTTCATTATTTTTAATTTCTATTTGTCATGTTCATCTCAAGACTCATCATTTTGTTTTATATAAACACTAAACTACCATTAATTCTCAGCTATTAGCTTTTTCTGTAACAAAAACTGAAAGCAGCTATTGGCAACTACATTACTTTTACTTTTTATGTAACAAAATCAAAAGAAACACTTCAGTGATCCTGGTCCAAAAGTGTAGTCTGTGACATTACATAACTTGTCACTGTCCAGCCCAGCCTAAAGGGTTGCAGCTATTATAAAATGACATCCAAATGAAGAAAGGTATGTGATACATTAATTATCCCTTCCTAACAAATCTCTGTCTAGAAATGTAATGAAAATCCTTCTGTAGTTAAAGAAGGCCTTCTCTAGTCTTGAAACGAGCAATTAATAAGATCACTGCCCAGTTTAAAAGGCAAGGCAAATGATTTAATAATGGTGACAGATTTGTTATTTCCCATTTAATGATGTGGTCTCTTCTTGTGCTGGATTAGAGGGTTCCTGCCCGCCTTTCTAGGGAAACAAGTTATTTAGAGACAGGAAAAAAAAAAAAAAAAAAAAAAAAGGAAAAAAGGATAAAAAGAAAAAGAGGTGAGGTGCAGTGAGACAGTCCATGAGACAATTTACGTACTTAGGATGTCGGATGTCTGGCAGGGATCGCTCCAGTGCTATGTTGTTGCTAACAAATATGTTGAAGCCATTTTCCCTGTAAGCAGAATCATCATGGTCTTCCTCTGTAAGTGGATAGGGCTTTCCATGCTCACCTTTCCCTACAGTGAAAGGAAACAATTATTTGCCTCAAATGGATAGTACAACGACAGACAACAGCGACAAAAACAAACAGAAAGAACAAAACAAAGTCAGTCCGAACTTGAGCTGGTATACGGATTCTGGAAGAGCTCTAGCAAGTTTCCTGCATTTTCTTCAGCTGCAGATGTCCGACAAAGACCAAGATCTGCTCAGATGCTCTTAGGATGCATTAGCACGGACTTCAGGAAACGAGCTGCAGAAGGATCAGTAAGAAGAGCAGGGTTCCCCTCAGAAACCTTTCTTTGGAGGGTTCATTCTCTCTCCAGGATGCAGGAGAGGCGCCGAGTGTGTGTTAGACTCTCTGTCCCAGAGCAAGGTCAGAACAAAACAATGTCAGCTCTGCTCAGGAAGCAAACAAACAGAAGTTACTTTCTTCGTAAAAAGAGGAAAAGTATATTTCCTCAGGTAAGCCTTGGTAGGTAGGTAAAATAATCTGATGCAGGTAACAGAAAACAGCTATTGACTCTTTATTACAAGCTCCTTTTCCACAGTAGCGCCACTAACCTGTTTTGCTTTTCACTTGTTTCTTTCAGAAATAACAGAGGACACATTTAAATAACGTAAAGATTTAAAAAAAAAAAAAAAAAAAAAAAAGCAAGATATTTTTATTTCATTTCAAAAGCCTCAAAGATCTGTCGCCATACGGATTTATTAGGTTAGGGGTTTTTTGAATTTTAAGTTCTGCACCCACAATGGTGTAAAGAAATATAGCTTTGACATGGAAGAGCTAGATTTACTAACAAGACAGAGGTTAGGACTCTTAATGGAGGGAGCACAGTGACATTAAACTTCTCTTTAATAACTCTTCAAATACAACTTCAAGGAATACTAGGTTTGAACCCTAGACTCCTTCATACTTAGGCACTCATCTCAATCTCTGATTTCAGGATAAACAGCTCAAGCCATTACCAATAGTTTCTTGTATGCACTGTATGATGCTATATTATTATATTGCTTTAAATAAATTACAATTAGGCGTGGAACGGGAGAACAAAAACACTCTGTTTGCTGTTTGGGTTCTACCTATTCACCCAACTCACCTAGCTTTTCCTTCTTCCCAGACACGCACTCAGCTCACAGCCTTGTTTTACATTAAAATTTCAGATTGTAAATTAAGCTAAATAAGACCCTTTGCATCCAAATCAAGCTTTAGTAGCAAAATCACGAGCTGAAGAATTAGTCTCAGCACCACCTCTTTTGGCTGGTTACTCAGTTTCTCTGCTTTTTAGCAGGCAGGGCGCTCTCCACACCCACCATTTCCAAAAGCAGCTTTAGCGTTGAAGTTTAGGGTGTTCAGCTTTCTAGAACAAATTGCAGTGAAACCAAATGTTTTGCTCTGGGCTCCTGAAATACCCTCACGCTCCGGGGGCCCTGCCAGATGCACTTGGCACTTCTCACTGCTGACTGGCTTTCAGAAACCAGTCACTCCAGTTCCCCAAAGAAATCATCTGTTTTGCTCCCTGGCAAAGCACAGGTTTTTCATTCCATCTTTCCGTTCCTGAGCTACTTCTCATTGTCTGTCACGTCACTTGCTTAACACCGACCTCCGGCAACTGCACCTCTATCTCTTTCAGTCAGGGAGCAAGAACAAACACCACCACTCCAAAGTCAAAACATAAAAACCTCCACTTCTCCTCGTTCTTGCAAAAGACGAAATGCTGAGAGTTGTTAAGCCCCGTGTGCCTCCCGAGTTCCCCAGAGGTTACATCTTGCTCTACATCTAATGATCAGCTTTTAAACTCTCTGCTCCCCTCCCTCCAGGATATCTTAAGAAAATACCTTCTTTTACCTAAGCACTCTTAGGGAAAGACACCTTCCCACCTACACCTAATAAGTAGCAGCCACCTGATCCCCAGCTCATCAGGAGCAGCTGCAAGAGGGAAGGAGGGAGGGAGGAAGAGAGCTCAGAGAAACACCCAAGAGCACCCACAAACACCCACAGGCCTCTTTAATGCTCTAAGTAGGTCACACTGCACACATAAATACATTAAAAACATAGCATTTGCCATTGAAGATGCTGTAGTTGCTCAGCTTTAGAAGTTCTTTTTCAGATAAAATATTTATTTTTAACCCCAAATTTTGTACATATAATTACAACTTTTTAAGTCTTAATGAAAATATTTAACACTACTTACAAGGAAAAAAAATTAGCTTGTATAATGAAGTATTATTTACTTAGGTTATTTCATTACTAAAAACTATCTTGTCAATTTTAGTTTAAAACATGCCTGAAATGCATTTACCAGATTCTAAAGCTAACATAATATGAAATCTGAGACTCTAATTCTACATGAATCTCGTATGAATTCCATACTAAATACGGGGAGGAACCATAATAATAAAAGAGCAGCTGATGATTCAGAGTACTACTCAAAATACAAGGGTGCATTTATATCAAATCCGCCTCATAATACAGTAACTATAAGCTAATAAACTCAACCCCCGAGACATTATAGAAATTCTAGCCCCTCTGTTTCAGCACATATTCTATCCAAGTATACCAAAAGTAACCTTTTAAATGTGCTTATAATAAGACTTATCACGTAGTTACTGGTACAATGGAAATTCCATGATGTGTATGGTGAGTCAGGCTATTGCTCAGACGTGTTTTTTATGTTGTAACTCTCTTTCACTCTGTATCAGGAGTGCACATTTTTCTGAACGGGTCTGTTATTCTGTTCAGGAGATGACCGCTTTTCACAATGCATCAGTTTCTTCATGTTCCCCCCTACTGAAAAAACAAACTGGAAGACAAGTACTCTCAGCAAGTACAACTTCCTGAGAACCTGTAGGCACAAAGGGTTTGGATTTTACAGAAAAAAAATAAACTGCCGTATTTGAATCTCCTCACTTTTACAAATTATCATGAGTGCATTAAGTTTCTTCTCCTTACTGACCTACCTTCCTAAATTACCACAGAAAATTGCCTTCAGTGCACTCTGGCTTAGAGCTGGAATATTCAGAAGTCTGCTGGTAGTTCTGGCTTTAGGATAAAAAATGTAAACGACAGACATACTACAGAAAATTGGAAAAAGTACTGGCTTGGCCAGAATATCAGATGTGCTATGGGTCATTTCTAGTCCCACTCAATGACATTACTATACCCTAGTTACCATATACACCCTGAAGGATTTAACTTTTATGCTTGATAGCTTGTGATAACTGATAGATTAAGGACACTCAGATAAAAACATCTTCATTTTATGATGAAAATAGAGCAGGAGGAGAACAGGCTTTCTTCTTCAGCAGTGACAGGAAGGCAATAGGATGAGACAAAAAAAAAAAAAAAAAAAAGAAACAAAAACGCTGCATACTCAGTACAAATACTAACAGCAGAAAGATAGCTCTGGATCAGCCACATCAGTGAAGCTGCCAATAATTATAAAGAGAACAGAATAAGAGTTGGTAGAATATATCAGCTGTAAACCAAGTTGAGCATGCAGGAGAAGAGTACTGCACTATTTCTGCTAGCATTGGACAGAGGATTCTGCTTGATGAAATTATAATGACCAAGATAACGCATTACTACAGCTTCTTCCCTCCCCTCTCTCCAGACATTATTTATATTTCAGCAGGCATGGGGGAAAACAATGACTTTGCCATGTAAGGAGGGTAAGTAATTGCTTGACATCTCTACACAGAGGGGAGCAGACACCGACTGAGCAGTGAACATAATCCGGGCCCTATCTATAGGGAAGAACTGTGTACAAATTCAACTTCTTTCCTGTTTATACTGGCTGTTGTCAATTCATTAATGTTAAACTTTATGGCCACACCAAACCAAGGCTGTAATTCGTGAAAATATTTAAGGACACCATTCAATTTAAGCCTGATCTAATGTTATGGTAACAGGGAATGAGAATTCTCCATGTGTTTAAAAGCTTTACTAAATAGGTAGGTTTTATTTTAATACATGAAGCTAAAAACATGCAAGTATTCTTGCTTACCAGGCCTCCAAGCATTTAGGATTTAGGACATAATTATGCCACTAAGAAATAAAACCAAAGAAAACCCTAACATCACATCTGTTCAATACCCCTAAAATATTTTATTCAGAATCCAGTATGATGCTGGCTACACACACCTCTCTCAAACTCGGAGCCCCATTTTGTCTTAAAAAAGTTCTTATGGGGAAATAACTAAGTAGCTTTAGACTAAAGCAGTATTTTAATGTAAAGCTGAAATCCTGTGGGGGGCAGCGACCACATTGCTTAGCACGTATAGATAGGGGAACACAAACCCAAAACGAATGCAGCCCCATACCAACTCCCCCAGCCCCTTCAAAAGTAGGGAGTAAAAAGGGAAATGGAGATCACAGGTTGAATAAGGACATCCTCTGAATTAGACACAATCTTCCTACTTCTTACCAGATAAAGTTCTACACAGCAGTCTTTTATGTTCCCCCCATATAGAAGTCAGTGTGTGATTGGCCTAGGGATGCAGAAACTGTGTTCAAAGAAATCTTTGTGTTCAAAGTGTATTTCATATCATTTCTGAATTTCCCTAATGCATCTTCTTTATTTTAACATTAGAAAAGCAATAAGCAATCTACATTAAAAAAAAGGCAAAATTCTGTTAAAATGTGCACTTCAATAGCACAGTTGAATGCAAGTTAGCCATTTTGTGTATGGAGATGGATTTCATTTTATTTTGATTAATAAATATAACATGGTCCATTATCAATTCAGACCACCACCATATTCTGCCTTTTGGAGAAGGAGAGTCCAATTCGAGGGCTAAAAAAAAGTCATTTTCTTTCTTAAATCAAAGCCTTTTCTGTATCATTCATTCTCACTATCCTCAGGGCTGGTTCTGCTAATACAGTAGTTATATTAGACTGAATAGAGAAGTGATTTGATAAATGCACAAAGTAGGATTTCTTTTATTGACAGGAAATGTCTCAGCTTTTCCTACGGTATCTCTACTTAGTGGAGTTCTCATCCTGTTCACAAGTTAAAACCTGAGGCTGCTAGAGCAGCAGACACCCACTAGCCCTCGCATGGCCTTGCAGCTCCAGACCATCCTCAGTCCTTGCTAGAGCCCCCTTGAAAACGGAGCAGATTTGGTTCCAAGCCGCCCACCGCTAATCCAGGCAACCCACGGCCACTTTGGGCGCGCCCTGCACCGCACCATGAAACCACAGAGCACCTTCCTTGCTCTTGTTTTCCCCTCTGCACTAGAGCTATCGGATTCTGGTTACGGCTAAGAAAGAAAGTGCAGGAAATAATTGTGCCAGTCTGACGTTGCACAGAATCCTCAGCATCTCAAATTCCCATTGCATTTTAATGGGGAGTTTCCAGATGAGGCCTGGAAAAGGCAACTTGTACACAGCTAAAAGCCACGTTTGCTACTAAGAGAAACACGGTTTTTGCATTCTACTTCTTGAGAAAGGCTGAAAAAGCTGAAGGCCATGGGACGTCTCTCTCCCCTCCCCCTTCTCCTCATTTCCTTCCCCCTCCCCCCTCCAAAAAAAAACCCCAAAACAACAAAAGAGCAAAAAACTTTAAAATATAGATTTCAAGAAAGAAATTAAGAAGATAATATTTATAGGTTCTCACCTTTCTATACAGCTCTTAATAGCACTCATTTAATTTGACTGATGTTTGTAAGGACATATTTGGATGTCTGTATGTACATACGGACTTTATTTGTAAAATAGCCAGTACTCACTTATTTTGTACTGGAGAGCAAAGAAGAAAAGAGAACCCTGACGTACTTGGAAAAATTCAGAAGACATGGGTATGAATATTTTTATCTTTATAGTTCAAGAGTCTAGACAAGGACTGTTGCAGGCAGGGGAGAAAGCATGCTATTTTTATCAAATTATTTGTCCTTTCATGCTAGGGAAGATACTGCTTGTTTTGAACAAATGCCAGTTGTGGTTTTGCATATTTATATTCATTCTCACTAAAAATCTGTGTAGATTGCAGGTCAAAAAGTATATGATGGAGGCTACTTTACTCACTTGCTATAGGATGACAAACTTAAAACTGCACATGCCTTTTTCTCAAGCAGGACTACCCAGAAGAAAAAAATGCATATGAACACACACACACTCACAGATATTTACAAATATATATATATTTTTTTTTCTCTCCTCCTAGCAGTAAAAGTAGTGAAACTATGGAGTAGGCTTTCCGAAGAGCCGTGGAGGCCATGAACAGTCAAGGAGAGACACACGTGCCTCCCTGCCTCTATGCAACTTTGGTTATCTAGTGAAGCTGATGAGCCTGAAATTTCCATGATCTCTAAGAGAAAGAGAAGAAAGAGTGGGGATAAATTGATAGAATTATATTTTTCCTCAAAGTCAGCAAGCCACAAGAGAAACTCCAATATATTGACTGCTGTAGAACCTAAAATATATTTATCACAATTCTCTTAAACTTCTCCCAGTGTTTTCCACGTATCCTACTAGGTAAAAACCTTATGAGCCTGATTTACAGGCAAGCAGTTCTGTTAATTTCAGATCAATGAAATTGGGATCATAAAGGCCTATTATTTTTACTTTTGCTACTTAAGCTTAAAAAAAACATAGCTGGAAGTTTTATGGTATTTTTAATTATCTATTACATAATCGTCAAGGTCTAAGGGAATATAAAAGGTTATTCCATAGCACTATAGAGACAGCAGGAGCCAAATTTTACTTGTACAACTGAGAAAAATAAAATTGCTGTCAATTAAACTCTGAAAAATACATTGCTAAATGAGTAAATATTTTATATATATTATTATATATTTATAAAAGAGCTTTCTATTTGTATTAAACAAAACTTCCATGTAGTCCTGAGGTGGGTGACCATGCTAATCCAACATCATAATTTCTGCCTCAAAACAGGAGAGGAAAGAAGAGCAGGGGCTTGTAAAGAGCCCGTGAGGTGGGAGAAACTGATCCGAGACTCCTCCGTACACCAAGGACACGTTAGCGCCGAGGGCTTCACGTCCTCTTCCTCCAAGCTGCAACAACAGAAGCTGCTACCAGGGATGGCGGCGGGAAGCAGGAACGCCGGCACGCGGAGCCCCACGCGCCGGCAGCGCAAGCACCAGGAGCGACCCGCGGAGGGGAAGCGCTCCAGCTCAGCCCCTGGAGCGCTGGCTGCTTGATTTGGGCCTTCTTACACAGCAGGGATTTAACAGCTCCGAGCGGCAAGTGAAGTTTTACTGCAGCACTGGAGAGCAGTCAGCTGGTCTTGTCACAGAGAACTGCAAAATAATTATTATACTGTATATTTGATTAAAGATTAATAAACTCACCTGTAATTGTTAGTTCCTTGTATGCTGAGTGAATGTATTTGCAAGAATCAAAGATGAGCTCAGTGCTCTGGAACTCAGTTCTCCCAGGTATCTCTGCATTTTACCAGCCAGCACTTCGAACTGCAGCCGCACCCCTGGTGCTGGCAGTTGCGTCTAGCCCAGAAGGAACTGGGCCCCCCTAACAACTGGGACAGGCCCATCTCTGCTTATGGCAGCTTTTATAGCACTCATTATTGTTCCTTCAAATCAAGGCGGCGTGCTGTACCTTCAACACATTGCCTGCCTCAATCAATAATTAATTGCCAAGTCTTATCACCTATGCTTTATAGAAGCTCAGATCAGAGTTTTGCCTTTTTAAGCTATCAGTCAATTGATGTGCGTAGGATCCAGTACAAGCAGCACACAGGCAACACGAGAGATCCGCATCCCTTCGGAACCAGACCGTCCTTGTTGGCTTTGAGATGATTATTTAGAGCATAGAGTTGAGCTGAAAGAAGCTTTGCTTACAGCTCAGTTGCCAACAAGCCCAACTATTCATGGGAGGCATTAAAAATGTAGCTTAAGAATTTCCAAGGAAGCATTGCAGAGCAAAGGTGGCACGTGCATGTGCATACAGGGACTGCCTCTCTTCATGATGTACTTTAGAGCGCTGCATAGTTGCGGTCCAACACAAGAATTACAGAACATGATCTGTGCAAAGCGTGTTGCCTGAAGGCTCTTCACAAAAATGAGCAGGAGTATTTCTTCAAGAAAACATCCACGGCTTGGAACGCTTGCTGCAAGTGCTACAATGACTTGAAAAGGTAAAGGGCCGAGTCTAGCCCTTCTCTCACTTTAATAACTCTGGATTAAAAAAAAGTGCTGTTGGGTATGTCCAGGGTATTTAGCATGCCGCAGGTACAAGGCGAGATAAGCAGCAAAACATGCTGTTTTGATAGGGGTTGCTCTATCACTAGAGCAGCAATATCCCGGGCCGCGCTGCGCTGGCTGAGCGGGATCTGATCACGGCGCCAAGGGACGCGCTGCACCTCTCCTATTTAGTCTAACTACTTATCACCAAATGCCACAGCCACAGAAGAGCTTTTTGTGTTCCAAATCAGAGCAGACTGGCAGCAGACCATTAATCAGAGCCAGACTTTGCAAACACTGTGTGAGCAACCATGTGGGAAACAGAACTCATCTCAGCCATAAAAAAGGATTCACAATTTGCTTTAGTAACTGAATGATCTGCAAGGGGAAAAAAAAGGATCCACTGCGCAGCCAGATTATCTGAAGAAATTCCAGCAGTCCAGAGCTGGTTGCTTCCTGTTTAAATGAATGAATTCTCACAAACTATCTCAAGAAAAGCATTTTAATACTCCCTAGCACCAGGAGTCTACCAAAATTAATATACATCTCTAAGCTGATCTCTTGCAAAAGCTTAAACAGAACTCTTACTGATATGGTACACACAGGAACTAACCAGCTCCATTAACTTAATGCAAAATTACAGTTGCACAGGCACAGCTTTCAGAAGCCCACAAACACGAAGTGATCGACTTGAACAGCCTTCCCTTGCCCCCTGCCTTTAAAGATGTGTTCTAAGTGTGCGGCTTTTAATATTAACCCAGGAAAATTGTTAGTATGTGCAGCAGAAAAAAATCTGTTACTATGAACTCTTCATTTTTCTTTTATTTTCTGTTTTCATGATTTCAGCCTAAACTAGCTCCAGAAGCTGGTGCACAAAGCAGACTGTGGAGTAACGCACAGCTAAGGAACCACTAATCAACGTGAAACTGTGGAAAGCACCGCCGCACGGCACGTACGCTGTGGAGAAACAGGACTTATATAGGGGCTCAATTGTGGGGCGCGCTTGGGGGTGTGGGTACAATCTATACCCATTCTTACGTATAGGAAACGGTACAAGTTCCCAGTTAACGTTTGAGGCAGGTCCAGGAACAGGTGATTCCTAACGCAGTGATTCAGTAACAGGACTTCTGGAAAGCCAAGGAGAGTATGGGTAAGCAAGCACAGTTTGCAAATTCAGGGCCATGAAGATAAAAATCCCTCAGGTCATACACCAAATAAGCATTTCAGTGCTTATTCAGGACCATGGGGAGGTATAGCATTCTAAAATACAGTGTCATAGTTCCCAGATAATAATTAGCTTAATAAGACACTGCAGCTGAGTATCCACTTAATTATCTAGTTAAATAAATAGACAATCCTCCCTCAACAATGCAAAGATACTATAATTATCCTAAAGCCATCTCTGCATTCAACACATTAAATTACAGAAAGTGTTTTCACAGTTGCTTAATCTAATAATTTAAATTTCACTATATTTTCTCAAGTACTAAAATCTTTGAAACACTTCAAAGCAACATTGTAAGGTCCTGTGAAGATACAAAATACAAAGTGGCTTCAAATGGCTCAGGCGAAGCACTTGACGTAGCTCGCTTCCCTCTGTACGTTTCCAGCTACGTCAGTATTCCACCGCCAGTTTAATTTCAAAACTCCTATTGGATTTAATCCTGTTATTGGCATTCAGACTTTGGCTTCAATGGAAAAGTAAAGGATTATTTATCTTACCGAGTGCTCTAAGAGAAATGTGAATTCGAGTTTTTGAAAATGTGTCCGTACTGCAGAGAAATGAATTTTGTGACAAATTTGTGCAAACACTTGCCAGCCTGGGTTTGGAAGTGTAATTAACTGGCAGATCAGAAGCAATTAGCAAATTAAAGGAATATCTGAATGTCTTTTGACATTTAACAATCTACTTCCATAGACTTTCTAAGCCTAGGAAGCAGTTCCAGAGTAATGTGAGGAGGATGCAGAAGAAAGCAAACAAAACTTAAACTCATAATTCATCATGTCAGATAAAAATTTGAGTTTACTGTAACTCTCTACAGCCCCAGCTGTCCTGATCCTGCAAGCAAATCACTATATTGGGGAAATTAATAAACACAAAACTCTTCCGATTAAACAGAATTATAGGCCAAAAGAAAATGCACTTTATCAACATTCCAATGATTTGGAAAATCGGGCCTTTCATATAGCATTTAGCATGGCAATATACCTGTTTAGAATTTAACCACCAACGATAGACAGAAGCAGATTGCATTCATTGCCACAGTCGATCATGTGTTTTTTTTAAACATGGAGGAAGAACTGGATGCAATGTCAAGGCTCAGTAACTTTAAAATTTTGAAATAGTGAATAATAAACTTTACTTTCTTATCTTGGATAATAATTACAAGTACTGTAGTTTAGGATTGACTTACTAGGCATACAGACATTTAGTTCCCCAGCAAGCATGCTCCCAAATGCTGATTTCAATGTCGCTAGATAAGTATTTTCATTGCTAGTGTATAGCGCAGTTCCCTCCAGACAGCTTCACCACTGCTACACACAGAAGTATTAAACTGATAAACATCAGGATTCTGACACATGCTACCATGGCATCTTCTAATTTCTACTAAAGCTTAGCACATAATTAAGCAGAAAATTATTCTTTGATTAATGTTCAACATCATATCTGTGAGTAATAATGAGGAATATATTTACTACTAAAAACAAATTCATGTTTTCAAGTCCACAAGTTTATTCTTAACATCTAACAGTCATTATCCAATATCCCAAAATTCCATATGTGCACTGCATATGCAGTCAGACGCTCCAAAGATGAGTTGACATATGTAGCAGAAAAGAACAGGAGAGAATCTCATGATCAAAAAGAAAAATATCAGTGTTTCACCCTGGTAACCGCAGCACTCTACTGGAAGGAGGATTAACAGATTATTTACATTAAAACATCGCTGGCCATTATCTTAAAGGAATATTCTTTTAATGACTCCTCTTAATAAAAGACAAGCTCAGCTCTTCAGTGAGAGTGATGGGAGGGATGGTCTAACGAGTTGTAACTTTGGGAAGGGGGTTGGGGGTGGAAAACTTCCTAGAAAAAGTGTCCGGTACTACTACTAGAAGCTCATCCTTCCAGCCTCCTTTTTGAAACTCTACTCCCTTTGTAACGGAGAGGCACTGAAATGACATGTAACGGAGGAAAAGAGTTGAGCGTGGCTCTCCTGCTTTCCGGGGAAGCGCACGACACGAGGTACATTTTGACCGAAGTGCCCGATCAGAGGAATTATAATGTGCAGTGCATTGTATCATGCACATCCATGTGTGCAATAGTATCATTTCTAGTTCTATATGATACCTGTTCTTGCTCACCCAAAAGCACCTTCTATACCACACAGACAGGCACACTCAACACTCTGGCAACTGTGCTACTAAATCAATTAAACGATAAATAATAGTGAGGTGAACAGCAGCTAACTCCTTCCTCCAACATCTGTAATCTAAGAATAAAATCACAAAAGCTGCAATGCTTGAAGTATCAACATTGTTCGGGCAATTCTGAGATCATACACCTAAGGGGAACTGCTGTGCACCAGCACAAGATTTCTGTCTCACTATCAGGTTTCACAGGAGACAGATACTTAGTTGCTCAGATGAATTAGCTCTTGGACCATCCTGAGCATTAGGTGGCTAGAATTTTTCCAGGTTAAAGTGAAAAATACAGTATAATCCTTAACTGGACTCTCACAACGAGGCATTCTTTGAATGTTAATTTTGGATAGGGTAACAATAACAAAAGTCAAATTATCTCAGATCTGCCCCTTCATTTCACAATGACAAACTCATTCAGAAGCTACTTCAGTGGCACAATAAGTGCTTCTGTGCTCCTTTAGAAAGGGATAAAAGGCAACAATTTTGTAGCTGAGAAAAGCAGAGTTGGCAAAAATGTTTATATGTTCCTGTATGCGATTTGGATCCGTAAGGGTTTCTTCATATACTAAAAGTACTCTTAAGTACTGGATGAACAAAATAAGCTAAACCAGGAACAGACCCTTAACCCTACCACAGGACATGCTTTAGAAAAACAACTATTTGCTGCCCCAGCATACTGAAAAACAGTAACATTTCTCAGTGCTAACAGCTTTCCTATAAAAGAGAGAAGAACCCATACCCTTGCTGCTTTGCAACTAAGCAGCTGCAGAAAGGAAAACATCTGTATTTCAAAAAAAAAAAAAAAAATCAGTTATTCTCAAAAACTACAGCTACAGTTGAGAGAATCTGCAGTGGAGGATTGGAGGATTTAAAATATAATAAAACTTTATGCTCCAGATTGAGGAAGACTTTCTGTAAAAAATTCCAGCATCTCAATTTTTTTTCAAATTCCAATACACCAAGATAAAATCATTCTAATTACTGACTCTTGATTCTTCTGTTTGTTATTCATGTGTTTGGAATACATTTTCCAAAACTCATTATGCTATCCCTAAAATCAGACTTAAAGCTGACAGAAATCACTAGTAATGAGCTCACTTTCTTTGCAGTACATCATCAGTTTGATGGCACGTAAAAATATATGAAGTGGACTTCACCTTATCTGTCCTTCAAGAGGATGTCTTTAAGAGTTTTTGCTAAAATAAGCATATAAATAAAATTCCTACATGTAACATTTAAGTTTTGCATTAAGCAATGAGAAAACTTCCAATCTGCTTCTTTCCTTTTTCAAAGCAAGCAAGCAAACAAAGAAAACCCAAACAAAACCCACAAACTGCTCTTCAGGAAGGTGTGAGACAGCTACTCTCAAGGATTCTCAGGGAAGGACCTTCTCGACAGGTTTAGCTCATGAATTCAGTTCTTACAACTATGGGACTAACCTTCCCTCAGATGTCTCTACTGAGCTGTGCCAGTCAGCTAAAAGTGTAGCCAAAAATCTATCCTTGTTTTCCCTTTACTCTTACTAGCATTTTTGAGATGTATCATTATTATCCACTAAACAAAAACAAAACATATTATTTGAGTATATGACATTGCCAAAAACCAGTCAAGGCTTCCTGACTTCGTTCAGAATACTCGGGGTGGGGGTTGGAAACAAACAAAAAAACCCCACCCTCTATCACAGCTTTTCACAACACTAAAAAAGTTACACTAAAAAAGTTGATGGTTGTACAAACGGAGGGAAAGTCATTTAAATGCCAAACTGCAGTGGCAGTTATGTTAGCAAGTAGCTTAACTTATTGGTTAGTAATAGCTAATCAAAATATCAGCCCTCTAGAACCTTAACAGCTCTCAGCTTTCACCCTTCCTTCTGAAGCATGAGAAGTTTAGATTTTTGCCCAGTGTAACTGCTTTAATAAGAGCTGGAACAAAACAAAGTAAAACCAAGGAAGATGTCATTTGTTTGGAAGCTTAATTTTTGTGTGACATATTAAATTAGTCCCTCAACTAAAGAGTTCTTGGAGAATGACTCAAAGGATTTGATATCCAAACATACTTTTGGCTTCGATGAGATTTTGTGAGAGCGGGAAGGCAGCCCCTGGAGGGTGATGGGGTTGGCTTGGATACCTTGTTCTTCGGAGACTCTTCCTTCCCCACTTTACGCAGAGGGCTTCAGGATCAGTTTCACCTTTTGGAGGCTTCTCTGCAGCAGCAGTGCAAAGAGCAACTGCAAGCACCAGTAGCTTTGCATACGTTGGCCACAGTTCCCCAAAACATATGTGCAATGTGTGTAAAACAGAATCAAGAGCCTGGGCAAACTGAAATTCCTTTTAGCTATTATTTAAAAATACAAACAGGTTCTAAGAGTAAATCAGTATTACCACAGACACTTGCCAACTATTACCACAGTTTCAAAAACACTAACTAGTGGTCTATGAAGAGATTGACATCTATGTATACGCACATAAAAATCGTTGCCATCTGCCTGTGTTGCCTCTCTGGTTCTAGAGCAGAAACATCTTATTAGACTTTAGTGATTCACCTCTGGAAAACTAATCTGTATGAAATGAGCCCACGCTGACACGTAAAGGTCTAAAGTATTTAAATGGCCTTTCTCTCGGTCAAGATAATATTTTGAAGGAGCAGAAAGGTAAAGAGTATATACGAACAAATTATAACTTTAATTTCTTCCCTCCACTTGCTATTTAAATAAAGAAATAGAAGCAAAGACTGTGCAAATGGCAGGAGAACTGTGAGGATAACCAGGTGACACAGTCTATTCTAAGAGGTTTTTCCCATGAGATCTTATTCACACACTGTAATAAAAGGGCTCAGTAGACAAACATTAAAAAAAAAAAAAAAAAAAGACTGTCAATATTTTTAAGCCACTTGACCAATTTGTGAAGCAATTTTTTTTCAAAAACAAAGATTAAAAATAATGTTTAGTGCTATAAACACAGCTGTTCAGCAGTTGCCATTCTCTCAGAAATTGGCTTTCAATTACACCGAATTTTCTGTGACTCCCGTAGAACATAATCATTCAGTGCACAGGCAAATAGTCAAAAGCACTGCTAAACATCTTCAAAACATTGCAAGACAGGGAAAAAAGGCATTTTTAGTGAAAGAGAATGTTCTGTGAAAGAACAGGCCTTTGAGAAGTCCTCTTTCCATAACAACATGAAACTCAAACTAAAAACAAAAGACTACGACACTTAAAGCATGAGATATTTCTACACCATTTGCTTTTAATCCTATGGGTGGAGCTGGTCAAAAAGTACTCTGAAAGGAAACCTTATTTTTTGTTTTCCCATTAGTTCTGCTCAGCAGGAAAGTTCTCATTTTTCTGTTCCTCCAGTTTTCCCTTTGCAGTATTTTATGATGGAAAAAAAGCTATCAAGCTATCACTTGTAGTTAAAAAGATCTTTTCATGATCAGAAATAGCACCATAGTCAAGTATAAATGTTCAATCTGTGTTTTGTTTAAAGCCTAAGAATTAAATATTTGAATCACTCCTTTTATCGGAGAGGGCTGTAATTCATCGTTAACGCTACTTGTAACAATCAGCATGTATAGTTGAGATCTTTTGATGGAAAGAGATATAATAACTTTCAGAAATGGAGGAACCCTGGAATTGACTGATTCCCTAGGACTCTGGGTCTCACTACCCAGGATTCAGAGAGAGCCTAGGAATCAACAGACTGTCTGCTCCTACACTGTTGAAGTAGGGTCCTCTTGGCTCTCTCCTGGAATTCTCACACCTCATGAGAGCATTCAGGCATCTTAGACTGCACAGAAAAGCCTGGAAATTCAGAAGTCACTGGCTCCATATCAATTGTCCCACTCCTGAGGTGATGATCGTGCTAGACCTTTCTCCTCAGAATCCCTCCCAGGGCACCAGGAGGAAACTAGGAAAATCTCTAATAAAATGAAGAGAATTGCCAAGTCAGTAACAGATAAATGGCAACATTACAGCTTCAGCACCTGGGCAGATGATCCATCCAGGATCTCTATGCAGAAATCCAGGCAAGTTTACACCACTCTCACAGCATCAGCATTGTTGTAACTAGACTGTTACACATTCCAATAGCTAGTTGAGCTACTAAGGTGGTGGTGGTGGGGGGAATAGCTGTGTTTAACTGGGATGTGCTTACAACTCTGAGCTGAAGACAATAATGCTCCCAAAACACAGATAAGCATGTTTATTATTTGCCTTAAAGTGATGACAGATGTAAGATTTGCATTTGTTTGCAGTTTCTTCTTTTTTTTTTTTTTTAAAAAAACATGTAAATTACGTGTCTTCTTCGTCAAGAGATGTCATCTACTTCTCAGTTGGGTTCTCACAGGACAACAAATTAATAGGAACTGCTCTTAGTTTAAATGCTGATATCTTGTCAAAAAGATGCCATGAGATATCAGCTGCAATGAAGTCAGCTTCTTGGATAAACTTATTCTGTTCACTCTCCCTCCACTGTAATATCCGACTGACTTGCTGCATTATTTCAGAAAATGGAAGCAATTAAATTTCTATTCTTCCCTTCTATCAAAACTGTCTACCAAAACCGTTTAGTCAGGAATGACTTAGGGTAATCTTTCACATTCCTCTCTTTTATATTTTAATGACTGGTTTTCAGGTAATGAAACAGCAATATTCAGAGAAAAATGCATGCAATTGGGATGACTGAATGAAATAATTTTGGTTTCACATAGTCTATTCTGTACTATTCTGTGCTATTTAATATGAAACATTAAATGTACCTTTCTAAACTTGAGCAGATTAAGGTTTGGATAACTGGCAAATAATTGGCTGCTTTATGCTCTGTCATCAGCATAACAATTGTGCGAGGAGATTCCTTCCTTGCATTCCCATGTGAAAGTTAGGCAAGTAAAATTCTTAGAACCGCTCTGGAATTTTAGTTTACATTGAAAAAGACTGAAACATATCGTAACTGCATAAGAACAGAGATAAGGCGCAAGCAAAACTACAAAATAATCACTGCTAGGAAGGAAATTCTGATACTTTTACTAACTCATCACACAAAAGCAATACTATATAAACAATTAATTGCCAAAATCATTCTACAGAAAATTAGTGGTCAAAAAATTATATTGAGCTTCCAGTCAGAAAATTTTGAAATATGCGATACCTACAATGACAATAGGCATAAGATGAAAAGCTACCTATATGAAAAGTTATTTATTAGAGTATCTGAAAAAAAACAAAAACAAAAAAAAACAGATAATGAATTTCCTAAATGGACAGTGCATCCATGCAGACTTTCTTCCAATAACAAACAGCCACTGTTTGGCTGGTTTACACATGCAGAACAAAGGTGTGCCTTTGTTTGCCTTTTAGAACAACTTTAACCAAAGTACACAAACCAGCACTGTTGTTTTCAGTCTTGTGTCTCAGGCCTGTTTTTTTGTTTTGCTTTGTTTTATAGTCTTTATTAATAAAGAAAGCTATGGGGAAACCTTCTCCAGCACAGCAATACTCAACTCTCAGTCAGCTGGACCAGTTTCATCCCTGTGCTGCTTGACTGCCTGGTGAGTTTCAGCATCTCTGTACACGTTAGGTCAGCAGCAGGCACACGTGGATAATTGTTTTTCTGTTTTCTTGTCACAAAAAAAGAAAAAATCTTTTTATTTTGGGGATCTTTTACTAGCTTCATATAATTTCTAAAATAAAGTTCTAACCAAGTTCTTGGAAACAAAAAGAAACTGAGAAGTTCTTGGAAAAACACTAAACATTCTGATGTTTTCAACATGATGCCCTTTTTAACGTAAGGCACTTTTCTGAGTTTAACAAAGACGTACTGCTTTTAAAAAGAGTGGAAACATGAGCTATGTTGGCTTATTTAATACTTCTTTTACCGATATTGTGTGAATTTCTTCCCTTTCAGTCTAAGAGCACATTATGCACATATTTTCTGCCAAGAATAAGTGTTTTCCAAAAGAAAACATCTCCTCCCAAGAAAAATGCATCATGAATATATTTCACAGCGTCATATTAGAGACAAGGCCCCTTTGTTTCTTCAGGTGGAAAACAGACAAGGATATTTTCCACCCAAACAAAGTATCAGCAAATAATTCCAGCGAGAAGAAAGTGGCCTTTGAAGAGTGCTTGCCACCAGCAAATTTCAGCGAGAAGCTGAAAAGCTAGCACCAGTTAGTGAAGACTCAGCCTCAACAAGGCTTATTTATGTTTTCTGCTACATCAGGAGCTTTTACACGTAAGCCCTTGCCAGTCTGGTCTTAAGATCCTTCTCAGGTACTATCACCAAGCTAACAGAATGTGAATTAATGTTAGAAACAGCATAAATACATATTTGATTCTGAAATGAATCTGAGACAAACAATCTATCGACAGATTAGTTCTCTCACGTCAGCATTTTTATGCCAGACTACATGGCAGGTCAGAACTAAGACATGGATTATCAATAGAAATGTCACTTTCTTTCTGCTATTTCCTGTAAACAGCTTATCTGTTTAGCTTTCTGAGGACTGACTGTTTCCCTGGAGGAAAGACCATTCCAACTAAGGAATACCAGTTTTGGTCTGGTGAAGCTAAGAGAGAGTCAAAACATTTGGCCTTGCAAAAGGAATCTAGCACCTTTTGCAAAAGAAAACTAGCACCCCTCCTGCATTACATTTATGAAATTCACATTCCTAGTACTTAGGAAATTGTATTATTTACAGAAAAACAGATAAACTGAACTTTTTCTAATTTGTTTTTTTTTCTTTTTCTCTGTTATCTCTTGGGAAGGCCTTTCATTACTGCTATTTCTATGCCTTTGGATTGCAGAGCTTATTCTCCAGACAATTTTTGACCAAAAGTTTTTCAGCTAAATTCTGTTCTGTTATTAGGGACAGAAATTATATCATATATCCCAAAAGAGTAGTGCACTGAAATACTCTCACTTTGCTTTTGCATTACTATATTGTGATTTTCAAAGCAAAAAAAAAAAAAAAAAAAAAAACAAAAAAAAAAAAAAAAAAACAAAAAACCCACACATTAAAAGTTAGTCTAATGAATAATAATGACTACTACTTAGAAATCATTAAAAAGATTTCTTAAATGCTCAAATTCAGCAGGCACTATCACAAGGAAGCTAATAAAAACATAAACAAGTCAGTATAATTTATTATTATAAGAATAGAAGCTTACTGGAAAAAAATGGCCATACACATTAGGGCATACTGCCATAGCCATAATATCAGGAATAGGACTAGGAAAGAGAGAGGCACAAAATATTGTTTGCTAATAACTCCAGGGACTCCACAGTCTAGAACATGGTGCTATTACACTGGCACAGGAAGCCATCAGATAAGATTAAATATTACTGTTTATTTTCCAAAATACATTGCATCTATACTGCATATTACAATGTAATCACAAGTGCACTTCCAAAAGATCATTGTGCGAGCAATGCACAAGCATTCCCTTCTAACCAGCAAGCCTGTGATACTCCCTACCTATGCATGTGTTTCTGCACACGCCGCCTCCGCTTCGTGGATTCTCTCCTACCCATCCAACACTTAGCGATTTGGAATAAAATCAACATTGATCTGACAACTCCTAAGTTGCTTGGGATAATTTCATCCACCCCTCCCCTTTTGCATCTCTGTCAGAACACACGGGAAGGAAGAGGAGGCTTTTTTTGACCAGTGACTTAAAAGATTCAGAAGAGAAAGGGATAAATTCAGCAGAGAAAGGAATTTATAAAATTACCTGCACTTCATATATTTTACTGTTTCAGAACCTTGCAAAAATTAAGTACTTAACAAGTATTATGAATCTGTCAACTGAATTCAGCTGCAGAAGCATATTGGGAAGGTGTTGACTGTCTTCCGACATTTGGATTGAGATGGCATAATTTATTTTACAACAGTAGATTGGCCTTTGTAAAATAATGACTTTCAGACACTGATTAAAGTGCAATTCAACTGCTGTTTCCCTTCCTTCCTTTTAATTTAATTCTTATGCTGAATAGTTATAAATTAGAAGAGAACGACTCAAATCTGAACATGAGCATGAGAAAAGGAAGACTGCAGACATACGACATGAAGGACAGGAAGAAAATTTTCTTGCAGTTAAGATAACTTCATTATTTAAGTATACCTGACCAGCTATTATATTAAAATTCCACCACTACCCACAACAAAACATCCCTTAATGCATCTGTAAATAGAATTTGCTCCCACTTCCAAATAATTTTGGACTGTCAGACTGAAGTAAAGTAGCTTTAGGGTAGGCAAGACTAGAGGACAGAAATTGGACAACAGTAATACAGTCAAAATTGTCCCTAACATAACCTTGGATATTTTTGAAACTTAAAGGTATTAGGTTTGGATTTTTCCATAAATTTAAGGACAGCACAACTTCAGCATTAACATACATCCCTTTGTTTGAAAACCACAGCACTTGTCCTTACATTTGGTTACAAGACAAGAACTGATCACAAAACGAAAAATACGTGAGAAATTATTTTGCCATTTCCTGGTACAATCGATATATAGCTATTAATGTGTTTAGGCATTTTGCATTTAGTATGACCCCCTCGCTCCAGAACATTATGAGACACTACAATAGTCACAAATGCTCTGCATGAAAGAAAGAAAGAAAGAAAGAAAGAAAGAAAGAAAGAAAGAAAGAAAGAAAGAAAGAAAGAAAGAAAGAAAGAAAGAAAGAAAGAAAGTCATGCTGAAAAAGAATGAGTAACACACTTAAATTTGCTCTGAACTTCAGTATACCTGAACGCATAGCATCTTTTTGAATGCTTTCATAATCATGCCAGTCCTTCCTTTTCAAGCCATCCGTCCAGGTAAAGAGCTGTCCATCTCCTATCCCCAATGGAAGTGTCTGTTAAAAAAAAAATAATAATAATAAATATGTATGTATGGTTTGTAGTATAACAGAACAACATTTATAAGACGACACAAGTGAGCAAGACTCCAGTGCAAATATTGAAATTGAAGCTTGTTTGTGGTAATTGAAGCTATTGTTCTAAAAACTGCAAGAAAACCATGCATATATTTCTTGACTAAATAATAGAAATATGTTGAACACCTCATGCTTAACGTTTCTCTTTATAGAAATGTCTTGCTATGACTGCTTGGCAAGGAGCTTAGGGAAACTAAACGAACCAATGAACCACCAGAACAGAAGGGGTTGTCAAAAATGCCTCATCCTTCAACTTGAAGTAACTCATTTTTTAACAATAATTTGTGCAGAAATAGAGTGACAGTTATTCAGGAACTTTCAGTGTTCTCCTTCAGCTTTGTTTCTAGTTTTAGAAGCTTTGTTTCTAATAGCCAGTGGCAAGTTATTTACTCATGTAAGGCCAGGCTCTTTGCACCAGAGGGACAGCACAAATATATTGTAGGAGTTCCTCAAGGCACTTTCAAATCCTGTAATTTGTCTTTGAGGTAAGCGGAAAGAGCCCGAGAGAGAACGAACGTGCATCTGGGTGAGGGTACCTCCCTATTCTGTACTCCAGTTTCTTGAAGAAAGCTAAAAGTAGCTTAAATACCAAAATATCCAACAGAAGACTTCTAGAAACATAGGAAACTAAAGAAATTCAGAATAACTTCTAGTTTATTTTGAGGTCAATCTGGCAAATTTGAGACTTGTGCCACAGGAAATGTGATATAAAGCCTCCCTTGCTCCCAGTACCATCTCAAATGCTTATGCTTGCAAAGACCAAGAGCAACATAAGTTGACTCATGATGAGCAAGCATGACAAGTGACAAGAAATGCTTCAACACTTCCTGAAAAGAGATGCAAGGACTGCTACCAAGTCCTATTTGCAAAAGGCACATTGACAGATTAGCCAAGAATAAACAGGGATCGCCCCCAAAGTGCCATTATGCCAATTTTAAAAATTCATATAAGATCACTATTTTAGTTAATGTTTTTATCTAAGACACTCTGCTACTATGCTATATCACATGTTCTGAACTAAAGAGCACCCAAACAACCCTAAGCATCAGAGTAGATCACAAAATAAAGCCACTTAAAGCAATTCTTTCGGATCCTTTTGCACCATCTCTGTTGCAAGAGGGAAGCCGTTTTGCTAAATGGTGTTAGCATCAGAGTTGCTACTCTGCTACTACAGCGAAGTTATCCTTCCAGAATTTTAAAATTTCACTTTCCATTTTTTTTCCTGATGCTGAATGCTAGTATTTTATCCAAAGTAAAATACCAAAACATTAAAAGCAGAAGAAAAAAAAAATAAAAAATATTAAAACTGAAAGAAACAGTTCAAAGCCACAAGAGCGTTTCAAATAACATTGGTTTTTTCCCAAATACCCAACTGGGGGGGAAGTAAGAGCAAACTCGATGACTGACCATACCATGCCCTAAAGAAAGTTAAGAAGTGATTCACTGCTACTTACGACTAACATGAAAATTCTAGTTCTGCTAATTGTAGTTTTACAACAGCAAGTCATGCAAAAGAAGGGATCATGTATAATGCATAACACAAACGTTATTAAGTGAGTTCAAAGGGTATGTGAAAACACGCTTCAAAAGCTCTTCTGGGGAAGCAGCAGTTGATCAGCCTTCTGCAAAGTATTGAAAGTGCTGTGAAAGTTATGCTTCTGCAAGAGCATTCACTTCCCATTTGAAATACATTAACTTTACAAGTGCTAGACTTGTCTATCCTCTCTTCCCAATTTTACACAACCAGCAGCACAGAACTGGATGATATCCCGTGGTCCCAGTGAGACAGGAATGCCTGGCGTGGCTGGCTGCCTTAGCTGTGGCAAAGGCAGCCACGGACCCTCGGGGACAGAAATCCGTGCTGAAACACTCTGCCTTGGGTCCCTGGCTATTTCTGTGGACCTCAAATATTCAGACCAAGACGATGCACTCTCAGTGCTGCCCGCTTCATCTCCGCACTACTGAAAAATACCTGATTCATTCTGCTAGTGTGACTAAAATTTTCATTTTAAGGCTGCACAACATAGGGTACATATCACTGAAATGCAATCCATTCTGTATTAACTCCTCTTCATCACATTTCACTAATATATATATATATATTTTTTTTTTTTTTTTTTTAAATGTATCCCTAGAAAATTTAGGGAGCTATTGGTACCATGCAATCTTTAGGAAGATTAAAAGGAAAGATTCAAGCTTAAAATGAAAAATGACATATTCCTCTACAACTTTTCATGCATCTATTCTCACTTTCTTTAAGAAAAGCTATGAAAGTCTATTTTTCTTTTGCTGAAATCACTTGCTTCATCACATCTGATGTTTCTTGAGGAGCACCAAGAGAAGGCTGAAGGAGCTTTAAAAACTTATTTTCACAATCTTTACAGAGAAATTTCAGGTAAAAAGTTCAGATTTCATTTTATAATTTAAATATATGCATATTTATTTTACATATATAAAGAGATTTAAGCGAGTCATAGGTTAACAACTGAAATGGAAAAATTGAGGTTAAGCTATTGCACATTATCAAAACATCTAACTTTTCATGGCCTTGAAATGAACTCAAAAATGAATTTTAATATTTTCTGTGTTCTGACAATGCTAGCAATCTAGAAATGTTAACAGCTTAATCCTCGAAATCAGAAGCATTATCCACAACGCAGGCTGCAACAGAATTAGACAATATTCTGGAGCCCAAATTCCCAAATTATCCATCTGAAACACGCCACCAGGTCTCTCAAAGGTCAGGCACAGAAAGACAGCTAAACTAAACTGCAGCTGTGTGAACCATTGATCCCAGCAATTCAAGGCAAGTGAAACTATCAAAAGCAGGATAAACTTGAGTCTTGTGACTGTCTCTTACTCCTCCGCCGACCCACAGCACAGTAAAAGTCTTTTCATACAAATAGTGTTTGGCAAGTTGAAGTGTACTGCTAGAAAGCGCCAGAGTTTTGCAGTGAGAATTTTGGTGGGGCTACCCTTAGTCCCTCAACAAAATTTCTCCCTTGCCAGCACCTAAAGGGATTTTCTTCATTTTTGATGTTGCTGCATTGCCCAACAAGATACAGAAGCACTTGAGAAAACTGTTCCCTTCACTTCACTAGTGCCTACAGGTAAACACGTTACATTTTAAGAGACTTTTAAATAGAATTATTGGAGCATGTTTTAAAATTGATAAGAAAACCCTCCATCTTTTACTTCCATTTCAGCATGCTCACGTGCCTGCTTGTTCCAAACGCTGATTGGAAAAACCCTTGTTTCTATAGCATCTCGAGCTGGCAATCAAGCAAAGAAAAAGAAAAATCTAACATTTCATAGTATCATCATTCCAGCCTTGTCTTCCTGCTGTACTCTCTCTCCTTTCCTTTTCCAGCACTCTATTTTCCTGGATAATTGGATCATCGGCACTATTTTGGATTGAACCAGATCAAATGCCAGCTTCGTTAGGCCCAGGCTAGATCCCTCTGCTGTAAGGGACCACCACAGCATCCAGATGCTGCAGCTACTTACACGTAGCTTCCATTAGTCTGCATCCCAAATTTTGATTTTTTAAGACACAAGGTTTAATATAACTTTTAAAGAATTTTAACACATACTAGCTTAGTCATTTTATTACCTTCTTCCAATTAGTGGCTAATTATTTACTAGGTAATGAAGCATCTCTTATCTAAGCAGTTTTGATTGATTGTATTCTTTAGACATATGTCACTGTATAGGAATGAGACACCAGGACAGTTGATTAGCTGAAACATGGTCCAGGTATCTTCCAAAACATTGCTAAAAGTTACTCGCTTAACAGAGCAGTCTGGGTCTATACTCCCCAGTCTGTGGAACATGAGAACTACTTTTTAAATCAACATAGCACCGTTGCAATAGCAAGTGTCATTCTGCATATGAATAGCTGGATTTTGACTGGCTGTCCAAAAGAGCCTGCAATAATTTAATATCCAGCCATTTGTTACACCTAGTGTGCAGCTGCAAGTTGCACAATTTTATGCGTTTCAGTCCAAGAGGGATTACCCACCTACAGCAACATTACACACAGCAGCTGCTGTACTATTTGATTTTTACATTAACCTCAAACCTTTTGGGATGCAAGGCTGATAAAGTGCGACACAGACTCAGAAGATCCTGCTCCTCTAGAGAAGATTCAACATCTGGTTCAATTACAGAGAATATGACGAGCCCATAAAGTAGCACAATTATCAAAAAAACCTCACTCACAGCCTACCAGATTCCTCAGAGAGGGGGGGAAGAAAGCTTCTCTGTTGCGACATTTCAGAACTCAAAATCAGAAATGAGGGCATTCATAGACTGACTCATTTATTTTTAATTTTACTCTGTGGACACAGGCAGTTGAAGGGATTTAGGCAGAGGAAGATGATATGTCAATGGGGAGGGAAAAAAAAAAAGGTAATTATAGATTCACTTTGTATGTACTGTCAAATTCCAGAATTACTTTACTGAACACCAATGCACAGTCAACTACTGCACAAAACATCATTAAAGCTGATCATTTCCAACTGTTTAATTAGTTTTAGGAAAAAATAAAAAATAAGTAAATGATATAAAAAATGCCGAACCCATATAGCAATTTGATTTTTTCATTGATCAGACTAAAGTTAATAATCACTTTTAAAAAACCTGGATGACTGGATATACTGCACTACATTTATTATAAGGCAGCTCGGAATTCACCGAGTGCCTGCCTTCCCAGATTTCTGCTCCATGGAGGAAGAAGAGCCGTGAGAATTATTCATTTCAAAAGATTCCCTTTCCCCCCCTGTTTGCGCTAAATTTTAAGACAAGACCAACCAAGCAGAGCATGAGCACTACAGTACCAAATTCAAAGCCAGGGTCTGCTCCAGCCCCAAAAGCAAGCAACATGTGCTGTGGGGTGAGGTGACTGGCAGAGGAAATTTCAGGGACGGGGCAGGGGAGGGTCAAAAAAACAAAACATAAAGCAGCATTTGATGCAAAACAACCCGTTTTACAGAAAAGGTGCAAAATCCAAGTACTGCACCACCTTGGTCACATCGCCAACATCACCGTCACCAAAACCAGCAGCACTGCCGGGCCTGAGGGGAGCAGCTCCGAGTGGGATGCGGGAGAACCTCCAGTATTTTTTTAAAAAAATAAAAAATAAAAAAATAAATTAAAAGTCAAAATATATGCATGTAATTACTGCCTGTTAATTTTTTCTTATTTCTTTAAAAAGGAAAGAAACAAACTCTATAAAGCTTTTTTTTTTAAAGCATGCATCTAAATTGTTGCTAAACCCATGAGACTGCCAGACTTGCAGACGGTTCAAACAGAGTCAAGGACATGATGAATTTCTTCATACTCTCAGATTTCCTATGCCATTTATTTACTGTGCCATAGTAAATAAGTGTTCATTGCACTGACATTTACATTAGTAGAAATAATTAGCCCCACACATTAAAAAAGAAAAAAAGGGCAGCACTTGATTTTTACTCTGTGACACCTGAATGACTCCAGGGCTTTTATTTCCTTTTTGAAACATTTAAATCAGTCTTTTGGTGCTTTTACTTCGAGAATATCCAGTCACATCATAACATCAATTCCAAATCAAAGCTTTTAATAACATTATTTCGATAATGCCAAACTCCCCATGAATTTTGCTACTGTGAAATTTAATAGACAGGTATTAAACCTGTTATTGCTGCATGACAGTTACACTGCTTAAAGGCACCAAAGGGCAGAAAAAAAGCCACAAGTTTAGCTGCAAATACCATGTTCACTTGGCCATGATGTACATTCTCCTGTTTTCACAACAAGGGTATTTTCTTTGCCTAGTCGTACACAGTTTGCAGTAACAGGGCTGGAAAGTTGCACAAGGATTTATGCTGCACGATGTGGAGATAATTAAGTCAATGTTGCCTATGGAACCTAAACTTTTTATTTTCTGGTTTATGATGGTATGGAAAAAGACTCGCCAGAGGTACTGCTTTGTAACATGCAGCGTTGCAATCACTGCCATGTCAATAGTTTTGATCATGTTCCAAGTTCCAGGTGCAATAGTTTTGATCAGGTTCAAAAACAGTATCAGTGAAACCTACTGAAAAAAGCCTTAACAGACAACTTAAAAATAAAACAAAACAAACAAAAAGCCCAAACAAGCAAAACTAGAGAATGCATTTTAACTTAAAGAATAAGCTCTTTTGATTACTCTTCTCTAATATCCAGCAGGCAGGCCACCAAGGAAACAGAAGCTTAGGGATATTTTTATCCCTGTGTTGGCCCCTCAAACACCTTCCCTATCTTCTCACCTTCTTTCTTGTCCCTTTAAAGCTCTTCTGAAGCTCTCTTGCTGTCTGAGGCCCATACCTTAATAGACTTAACTGAAAAATCTCTTTTTTCAGTATCTGTTGAGAATAGCTAACCACCAGCATCTGGCACAGGGCAGAGATGTTACTTTGTTTGAAACTTCCCACTGAGAAACTCGGTCTTCCCTGCCCACACTCACCTCCTAGCTGAAGGCACAACAACTTTCCAGGAAATGAATTTGGAAAGATTGCTGGTAACCTCTACCTGAATTTGAAGGCACAAAGGGCTTAAGAATTTATTCCCCCTCCATCCACATTCTGCTGCTCCCTTTCACTGCCTGTCCCTGAAATAAGGCAAAAGGCTATAGAGGAACATGACAACAAACAGTCTGGGATGACAAAGGCTGGGATCCTGGTGCTTGAAGGACACTGACATTTTGTACTGCTTCTCTACTACTACTTCTTTGTGCTATTTCTGACAGTTGAAGTACTTTGGATCTTCACTTTACAGACTGGTAACCCAGAAAATCAAAGTTCTCTAAGAGGAAGATGTCTGCATCTTTAGCGGGACCTCAGCTGTCCTGTTTAATTGCTGCACAAAGGAATGAATCAGAAGTCCCAGATCAGAACAAGAGGTCTCTATTTCAGAATACTACCTATTTGCCAAAAGTTACATGCTTAAATCCTGAAATATGTAGGAGGTATAACAATTCATCTATACAGTAAGTAATTCTTAACTGTTACAAATTAATTTTGAAGCATGAACTTCACCAAAAGCTTCCCCTAGTTTTGTAAACCATATCTGTAGGTGTATTTGTATGTCTTTGAACCTTAAATTCTTGAATCAAGAACTCTTCATGCTCCTAACATCCTTCTGCAGTTAACTCCATAATCAAGTATAAAGAAAAAAAAAAAAATTTATCCCCCTTTTCTGAATCCTTACAGAGAAACTTCTATGCTAGACAAGACAGCTTAGAATCTATTTACACTCAGTGGAGGTGTCATTAAAATAATCAATGGAATTTGCAGCATAATTGACCTCATTTCATGAGTCTACATTTGCTTAGAACTGTCTTACAAACTTCACTAGCTAGATTTTCATCCAGTGCAAATATAAGTAGAGGAGATGCAGATGGCTGCATTTCAGTGATGAAGGGCTCCATTCAGTTGTCCAGATAGACCTTCAGCATAATTTGAGATGCGACTGGGAATCCTGCTTAGCCTCTAGCTCCAATTCTAGAAAGGTATGTCTTAAATCAAGCCTTAGCCTGGGCAAGCCTTAAATCAACCCAAGGTGCCTTAAAGCAACCCAATGAGTTCTTCACTTTAAATTAAGGGCCTGCTCTTGGAGCTCCTCTTGGAATTGCAGACCAGAAAGATTGCTGAAGCTTCAGGAAGTTTTTCCTCACCATTTAAAACATTGTCCACTCTAGCAACTGGATAACGCATTAGGATGCTAGATAAATGTATTTTTCATACCTAAGCATGTCTTCCCAAAGCACTAAAAGCTCAGTTTGGAAACAGTCTTGAGGTCTGCTCTATAAAAGGAGGAAGTGTATATTAACAGAGTCTACTTGTTCTTTCACTTATACATGGCAGTTTTGGTGCTAAAAGATATTCAATCTCCTTCTCTTTTTGCTTCAGCAAATGAAACTACCATGGAATGCAAATTCAGGCAAAACATGAAATTTGGTCAGCCGTTTTCAAAACCTACTCCACTTATCCTAGAATTTGACCCAGGAAAAGAAATAGCAGGGCTGGAAAAAGTAAAGACACTCACTTGTAGAGATAACTGTCTATGTACTTCTATTAAAAAAAAAATTCTCCATTTCACAGCTGAAGGAACAGTACAGGAAGAATATAAGAACTCTGTTTCCCTTCTTCCCTTGTTCTGAAAAAACATTAAAATGTATAAGGACAGCATGCAGATACTGGCCGCATTTTAAAAACATCACAATTTCCTGTTGACCCAGTGGATGAATGCTTGTGCAATGGGTGAATGAGAACTCAGTAAAGATGCACTTGCCTTGTAGAAAGTTAAGATTTATCATGTCAAACTACAGAAGTGTCTAATAATATGCACTGATGGAAAAGGATAGCAACTTCTTTAGCACAGATACTGCCTTGCATATATCATTCATGCATTAAGAGCTTGCAGTATGCAGCGACATTCAGGATAAATACATATTTTACATGTTATCAGTAAAAAGAAGAGTTCACGGATTCTAACTTTCACTCCATGTTGAATACATCAAGTGATATCAAGGAAAATGAGGTTAATCTCAAAACTCATATCAGAGTGCAAAACTCAACGTTTCTCATTCCTATTAACATCTAATACTTCCAAAACATCCATTATCACCTCAGTGAAAGAAGCATGCCTATTTCAGTTATTTTGTCATATGAACAATGAGTTACTTACTACAATCTATTAGGCTAACAGAGAAGCAACAGTAAGTTGAAGTCTCTATTTCCCCGACTGCTGAGAAGTATTAGGTAACGCAAGCAAAAGTGCTTTAAGCATCCAAAAGAATAAGGATGAGTAAGACAGACCGGGGTCAGGTAGCCATCCTGAACACATCAGAGTAGTACTCAAAATGAGCAACACACTATAAGCATTAAGATACAGACAAGTCAATGTTTCTCAAATTAATTTCAATTAAAACAGAAAAGTCAAGATGAGGAACAAAGTAAAAGGCAAACTAAAGAAATCCACTGGACTTGAACTCCTTTGCAGAGTCAGTTTTGCTGGAAGAACACAGGAAAGGATGAAGGAAAAATTTCTGCAGCATTAGGAGAAACTAGTAGGATAGAGAAGCAATGGCAGCCTAAAAAATATTAAGGAAGAATGCAGTGAATTAGAAGGAAAACATCACGATGGCCCAATATATCTGACAGTTATTTGGACACCGACTATCAACACCTCAAGGCTAATAAATGCATACCCAAAATAGTCTCAGTGAATCACAGAATCATTGAGGGTGGGAAGGACTCATGGAGATCATCCAGTTCAACTCCACTGCTCAAAGCAGGGCATCTATAGTAGGATGTCCAGGGCCACATCCAGTCATGTTTTGAGCACCTCTAAGGATACAGCCACTACAACCTTTCTGGGCAACCTACCCCTGTGTTTAACTAAAAGGTTTTTTTTAATTTTTAAACAAAGTTTCCTATATTTCAGTTTGTGCGCATTGCCTCTTCTCCTGCCATGGACACCACTGAGAAGAACCTGGCTCCATATGCTTTACCATCAGCTATTTATACACCTCCGTGACAGCCTTCTCTTCCCTAGCTAAACAATCCCAGCTTCCTCAGCCTCTACTTACCTCAGCACTGCTTGTGGGAAAATTGCTTGAGAAAGGGGAAATTAGAGAAAAACTGAGGCCTAACAGAAGTTATGGCATTGCAGAAGCTTGACTGGGGTGAAAGACAGTTGCCACTTCCAGGATGGTTGGTATGTACAGGATCCACTCCTCCCCGGTTCCCTTGGTGACACAATCTGCCCTCCTAACACACTCTAATAAGAATAAAGGAAGAGCGTGGCAGAATGGAGACACCATGGCCAATCTCTGTTGGATTCCCTGCAGAGGTGGCAATCTGATGGTGCTGTGCAGAAGATGAGTGAATGGAGGATGAAGTAAGTGAAGACACCATGGCCAAACTCGGTCGTACTCCCTGCAGATGTGGCAACCTGGTCATACCACACAGCTAATAAGCCACGTAGTACAATAAGGTGTCTGGTGCTGGGCCAACAATGGGGGCACATCAGTCCCTTTGGATGGACTTGGCTTGAAATTTTCCTCGTAATAGCCTCCTTACAATGCCAACGCACGCCGCTATCCCAAAAGTGACCCGCCTCCAAGGAACGACCACTCCTCACTGAGCGTGGGCTCTAGCTTGTCAATTGACTCAAGAGACTTTTAAACCAACCAACAACAAGAAAAAGTATGACTAGAGTCACTCAAGCTCCTCCTAAGCGTTTAAAAAAAAAAAAAAAAAAAAAAAAAAAACATGAAAGGTGAAGCAAGGAGGGAAGGAGTTAGAGGGAAGTTACTCCATCGTAACTTCTGTGATCAGTCAACAGGCTGAACCTCTTTCCTCCCCAGGACTCTGCCTGAGGAGACTCCTCAGGGTTGACAGTCCTCTTCCATCTTCGGTGAGTGATGATTGCATATTTGCACATCAGAACTAGCTAAGAACCCCACACTGTAGTAGAGAATTACCTATACTGACATCCCAAACTTGCTTTGTAAATGTTGCATTTGAATAAATCATACTATGGACTCGACTACTTGTTTGGAAGGCAGTCGGACCTATAGGCCACAGACTGTTTGTAAATCTGATGAGTCCGGCTGCCACCAGTCCCTCTAACATGTGAGAACTGACTGGAACACAAGGGGATTCAACACTACTTAAAAATGCCTTTTTTTTTTTTTTTTTTTTTTTTTTAAAAACCCAAAACCACAGATTTTTTTCAAACCTTTTTTTTTTTTTTTTTTTTTTTTTTTTTTTTTTTTTTTTTTTTTTGCATATTCTGCTGTAGGTCAGATGCAGAAACTTGCTATCTTACATGTTTTCCCTTTAAATAAAAACAATGCTACATGAATTGGGCTTCTGCAGCACTAGAGATAGCATATTCCATATTTTTGAGTGCAGTATAAGGTAAAAATTAAACTGCCCTCTCAGAGTATTTATAAAGCTAATATTGCTTTTAATATAATGCTAATATAATATCAGCTTATAAAAGCTAATATAGAGCCTCTGTACCTACAGCTCTCAACTCTTACAGTAGAAATGTGAGAATTTTTAAATGAGAAGACCTTGCACGAGTGTTAAATTCCAATCTGTATCATTACTACATGGGGAAATGGCCGCTGCATACAAGTGAAGTACAGTAACCCCTAATTTTATAAATATTGCCTGAACATTTTACAAAAAGCAAGAAAAATAATGCTGATTTATTTGAAAAGTATTTTAAAGTTATTTGTTAAGTCATGTCACAATAGAATTCATTCCCATGGATACCAATTTGCAGAATATTTGGGACTTCTGCACCCATATGGAACCTATTCTTTTCATGAAGGAGCAAAACACTTTAATGCCATCTTGAGTGTCAAATAGTGCTGTTTTTATATATTTTGTATGTATTTTATAAAGTAAATAGGCATTTTATAAACTTTTATTGAAAAAAAAAGAACAAGCACTGTTCTCCTAGGAAAGCCTTCCTTCCCTTCAAGGACATCCATCAGGCCAAGAATGCCTTTAAAAATAGCTAGAAGAATAGCTGTGTCCAGTATCCAATTGTGAATTTTGCAGTATAAGCTACACTACATGTAAAGAAAGAAAAAGTTCCGTTTAAACAAAATACTCTTACACTGGAAATTTTTTTTTTTTTTTTTTAAAAAGTAGAACTTGAATCACGCTAATCTGCTGAAACGCAAGTGTCAGCTCTTGGGCTGACAGTGCTCTAGTTTATGGGTCATTGCTAACTCTCAAAAGAATTCTTTCTTACATTGGCATCAGTCACGGAACCCACAGATCTGGGAGGTTCCTTGAGACCTAATTTTGCCCTATCCCAATGCAGGGCTAAGTTTGCCTAAAACCTTTCTTTAAGGTATCTATTTAATCTGCCCTTGTAAGCCTCTGGTGGAAGAGGTTACGGAGTCTCTCAGGGAGACCTACTTAGACACTCCCTTATTTTTGCAATTAAACTTCCTCTCACATCTAACCTGCTTTCCGTACAGTAACTTGAGCCTCCAATTCCTTTGTCCTTTCCACCATGGACAGGAAGATCTTTCCAGCAGCTGCGTTATATGGACATGCGAACTAGTCTCTCTCTGGAGCCTACACGCTCTGATTTGTTCAGCTTCTCCTCTGAGCCTTTAACTAGAACAACACTACCTCACTAGCAATTGAGGAAAACTAAGAACAGGAAGTATAAAGTACTTATCCAAAAGGAAAAACAAAACAAATACACTGATAGTAACTGGGGAGAGAACTAACACATATGTGGAAACAATCACAACCTCAAAATAAGGAAGATTAAATTGCTTACCCCTCTTTTTGACCGACAATAAAATCATCCCACATACATATATTACACATGCACGTATATTTCGCTTTCAAACCAATCTCACACTACTTTAAATGAAGCAGCAATACCTCAGTACTATTCTAAGTGGACAAACAACTGAAATTGCTTTAGTAATCTGTAACTATCAAGACTAGTACTATTTTTTCAGATTGGCGATGAAATTGTAAGTTCAATGTGATTGGTACAGTTAAAGTTACCAGAGAAACTATTAGGAGTAATGAATTTATGAACAGGTCTTGCCCTTCTCCTGGTTTTGCTCGAGAGGAAACTCTGATGTTTCCTCCAGTGGTGAAAGCATATTTAAATAATTCAGCTATGCACAGAAGCTCTTCCCAGGGTGGGAGATGGGGAACCAGAGTGGAAGGAGGGAAGGCTTACGAGAGGTTTTAAAGAACGATTTCAAATTCAGATAGTGGCCTCATTTTCTTCCTCTGAACCAAAAACTTTGAAATTGGACAAACAGATTATCTCCTCTGTCTAATGCCATTTAAGATGACCTTTCCATTTTATGCCAATAGTTTTCAATTACAGAACCAATCACAGTATATTTCACTAAACGGAGCCTGGTGATTAATTAAATCTAATTTTATCAACAGCCAGAATGTGAATAGCATATTAAAACAGGGTGAAAGAACAGCTTTGACTGATACACTGGGTTTTAATTTCCCATTCCTTGTCTCCCACTCTTTTTGTGGGAATTGAAGGTTACACATCATCGAGCAGGGTAAGCTACTGTAACTCAAATGGAGCCTTAAAGATTTGACCTTCAGTCTTTGCCTGACATTTTTCCCCCCTTTAGTATATACACACACACACTAAGTTGATCGCTCTAGAGCTATGTGAACCATTTTTAAACATAAAATCCCTGTTTGAGAGACAGGAGGGACATTAAAAGTAATAATTGTGACTTTGGTGACAAAAGCAGCTAGATCCACCTTTGCTAAAAAGAAAAAAGACTTCGATAAATTTGAGCAAAGGCTTCCCCCACTGCATATGCAAAGCTAAGTATTCACATTCGCGTTCACTTATTCATACAGCCTAACTTCCACAGGCAGCGGCAGCTCCCGCCGACGCCGGGCACCAGTCACCCCGCCGGGCACGGCGCGCTCGGGCTCCTCTCGCGGTGCCGCGCCGGCGGAGCCGCGGGGCAGACCGCGGGCGCGCTGAGCAGCCCCGGCCTTCACGGGGCCGCTCTTCCCTGTGGCTTCCCCGGTTCCTTCTGGCCGAGGGCTCCGGAGAGGCTCCGCGCTGCCCACGCAAGGCCGCCACGCGTAAACACGAAGCCCTCCTATTCCCTGCGCGCTACCTCGGCTGAACTCAGTACCCGCACGCCCGCCAACAGCCGCGCTGCAGCGGCGCCCACGCCAACGTGGGGAGCCCAGAACCGGCACGGCTACTACTGCCGTGCGGGCACAGGGGGACACGGTGTTATCCCAGCCAGCGCTACGAAGTAGCGATTCTTCAAAAACTGACTTTTTACTGATGGCTGTTACAATTATAAGAGATCAATATTATTAGTCCCTTTTTCCTCCTAGCTGGATATTGCAGTATTCAACAAAAGTGAACTTTAAAATATCTTGGGTCTGGGGAGGAGTCAAGAGGGAAACGCATTAAATTGTCAGTTCAATATATATTAGAATACATGGAGTCATTAAATTCCGCTTTTCATTCTATGAATATTAAACATTAATGAAGACTCAGGTACAAAGACATTAAAGTGAAACATCAGAGAGCTATGATTTAACTCGTACGCAGAGAAAGAAAGTTAACTAGAGAAGCTAAAGGCCACAGCCACAGAACCACCATAAAACCAAAACATACACAAGATGAACAGAGAGTGCTATGAGAATAAACCTTATTTTAGAAAGCCTGCAGCTGCAGTAGTGGTAATAATACATTTTAAAAAGGGCTTCATATACACTTTCACAGGCAAGTTTTTCATGTGGAATACAAAGGAATAGAAAGCAACTGCATCAACTACCCCTATTCATGTATTTATTCCTAACATAGTAATATTTGCACTGAGAGTCCATAGACATCTCTTGCATTAGGCGACTTGAGAACTTGTAAAGAAAGATGTCAAACCTTAAAAGGAAGGGTTTGTAAACAAACACTGAAACATAATAATAGCTATATCCTGAGGTCCCTTTTCCATCCAAGGACTCCAGTTCTGGAGACACCAATGCCTATAGCACTAGGACTAGCCACTCCATATCCCTATGGCATATAATTGAAAGCCAAAATAGTGTTGATGTGAATGTGTAAATACTGTAATATGCACTATTTGTATCTCAGCGTGCCTAAAACATAAAGGGAAAAAAAGAAATCTAAGAATGACTAGGAAAAAGCAAAAAAGAGCAGGTTAAACAAGCTGATTTTTCTCTCCCTCTATGATTTACACTGCTTGCTCCACCATGTTTTTCATACACACCAGCCCTTCCCCCCAGCTACAGAAAGAGAGATTTCTTCCCCCCACCACCAAGAGAAAAAAAATCCTAGTGACAAAATGAAAACCAGTCTTGAAGTGAGTCAGCATTTGGATACACAATCTGAAGCATTTGACAGAAAATAGTGAGGCAGAACCCAAGCCAATCCATCAGAGAGATTAAGAAAAAGTCAAACACCTCCCTGTGTAACACAGAAAGTGGAATTGTTTATCCAGATTACTTTTTAAAAAATAAATTCTGTAATACCAGAGTTACTGGCATAGGGTAGCTCACACAGCATATTCTTATTGTGTGTTAGCCATTTAACAGGAAAATTACCCCAATCTAAAAGATACCACAAATACTATACAATGATGTATTAACACCCTTATAAATATCTCTACAATATGTCAGAAAATATTTAAAGATAACAAGCAAATTTCTTTTACTAGGTTACAGCATTCATCACCAAAGCAACACTTATAGTCAAATAATAACAACAGCCACCAAGTTCAATGCAGCTTTAAAGGAAAGATGTTAATATCTTTACCTTTAGGCTTGGGTAAGGCCATCTGAGGAAGCCCCTCACTTTCGCCAAGTTGAGGAGGTCACCACAAACTCTAAATGAAGCAGCTCTCTGCCAAATGCTCATTCCCAGGCTTTTCAGAGCAGTGCAATCAGAGCCCCCAGCAGCACCTGTACATATTCATGTGGGTCTTGCTAACACACAGGTGAAGCCTGTTAATCCTCTGACTGCAGTTTAAAAAGCAAATCCAGTCAAGGTGAAAGAGAAGGAATAAACTCAAGTTATACTTCAGCTATGCTCACTGTGAATATTAATAGAAGCAAGAAAAAAAAAAAAAGGTGTGTTTGTTACAAAATTGAGAGCTGCATTCTCACAGGAGTACACAACTGTTGAATAGGAAGATTCTGTTTTTTTGCAGGGAAACTTTCAAAGAACAAGCAAATTTTAATAAGCTTTTCCCATGGACAGAATCTGAACAACAACATCTGGAACAGTTGCAATTATACTGTCATTGTACATTTTTCGTTAAGGGAGTGTCTAAGAGCTCTAGTGAGGAATCATAAGTCCACTGTGCTCAGCAAGAAACCCAGTCTTTGCCCAAATGTGTTTACAATCCAAGTCTAAAAAGATGAGCTGAGACATACAAGCAAACAGTGTTTCAGGATCATTCCACAAGAAAAAGGATATACTCAACACTGTAAGTAGTACTAGGTTAACACAGTCATCACAACAAAGGATTTTTTTTTGATTAAAGAATAATGGGATTATTTACCAGTTTTCCTCGTGCTCATCACAACCACCTACATGAAAGTGAGGCTGGGTTTAGGCTGGCTTAAATTGGCTGATTGGAGTCAATGTTTCAAGACCAAATGAAAGAGCAGGAGTAATCCGTGAACCACTTTTGAATTAAACTCAAGCAGGGAAGGCCTGATGACTTATATTAGGTAAGGAACTGGTGGACGATCGCAACAGGGTCGTATTGCCAAGCCCAGGGAGAAAGGCACAACACTAATTGAGAAGTCCCTGCCTGTGTAAGTTACCAGATCTGTAGATAATAAATAGGAAAGACTGCCTGTCTCTGAAGATACAGAGAAACAAACAACCAAACAACAACAAACCCCCACCACACACACAAGTTTTCCATTTAACTTCAAACAAGGGATTGCATAATATCCTGAAACCTTAAGTAACCTAGTGACTGCCTGGGCCTCAGGCCAGTCCCCTCGGGGGAGGCTGGTGCCCTTGCTTCTCCCTAGGTTTTTTATCATCAGCAAACACCGTAAGAATTTTCTTCATAAATTCCTTTGTCTGTTAAGCAGGCCTCAGGTGTCTTCATTCAGTACTGAGTCATTCCCAGCCTAGGTCTGTATTCAGTACCTATCATTCATCTATGTTCCGGTATTCATCTGTGTCAGACAGACTTTATTCAGCACCAGATGCAAATGATATAAGAATAAAGTGCCTTTTAATGGTTCTGCCACACAGTTTAATTCCAATATACAGTTGTCACTATGAGCTGGAGTACCTTGGCTTCAAGCTGAAATCACTTCAGAAGAAGTTGTTATCTAGAATGCGAGATCCCATCTCACCTCCAGGTATTGTTAACAGGCTCTTCTGAGATGAAGAGTATCATCATTTTATAACTGATATCTATCAGCTGTATCAACTAATCTGTATCTATCAATATCTGTGTAACTATCTGTATCTGTAGCAAGGGAAACTTGAGCAATCCATTCAGTAAGTATTTCAACTTAAGCAATTTATTCAACTGAAGTCTCTTTCAATTTCTGCAGCAACTGGCTGTAACATTTTTCATCCATTCTACATCTCTTTAAAGGATGGGCCCATCAGCATAGAAACTGTGGCCTTGATTAATCACCAGGTTGCTGTGGCTAACACACATCTTCAAAGGGAAAACTCATTGCAGAAAAAGCTTTTAAGAGAGTTTTATTAAATTAATGTATCACAATATTTTCCTTTCAATCAATAAATTATCTGAAAAAGTTGTGATTCTCAAAAGATAATTTAAATAGCCATAATATAATTGCTACTAATGCTATCCTAAAGTTTTTTTTTTTAAACAAATACTGTCATTCCCATTGAAGTGTAACTTGATGGCACTTTTTAATCACTTTTTGCTCATTCTTTTAATGAATCGGGATATTAAAAACTTGCCTTACAAGAATTTGCAGCATTCTACCTCTCACTGTGGAGCTGGCACTGCTGTGCCTAGGCCCACTGGGCCAAGCTCCAACCCCCAGACTGATGGCCCAGCCAAGCCACAGGGCAGCCCCGCATCGGGGCGTAAGGGACGGCCTGACCCACAGCTCAGTTCTGTGGCTCCCTGGGAAGTCCTCTCCTGGAAACATGCTAAGGTTCTCCTAGTTTAAAAGGTTTGAAAGATGACTTCAAGTATTCTTGCAAAATATATAACTCAGCAGAAAAAATGAGATACATTACCTACGGAAATATGCATTACTTGGTGGGTAGACTAAGCAGGAAATTATTATATGGTGTTAATTAAGACTTCATATAATAATAAAAATAATCCCAATAATCATTATGTAAGAATAATAAAAATTCATCTAGCAAGTCAACAACTTTCACAGAATCGTTCATCTAGAATTCAGCCCTGTGCCTTAACGAACTGCAAACAAAGGAAAATCACGAGTTAAATTCACTCTTTTCTCCAGAGTGTGTTTCTTGAGGCCTGACAGTCATCCAATGGATGATCTAGAATACCTTAAAACAATATATTCATACACGTCCATCTGCTCAAGTTACCTGTTAAATGTTATCTAAGAAATATGGTAAGCCTGAGGTGAATTAAATCTGGGGAACAACAGATGGAGGTCAATTTTCTCTGATCTCCAGACTCCTCCTGGCAAATCTGGCCTTACTGTGAGTGGCCTGGAGCCTTCTTCAGACTGCCTCTGGTGAAGCTGCACAAGCAGCTGACTTCTGGGCTCGACACGAATCATTTACAAAAGAAACATCATACTGCTAAGGCCATAATGCGCGCAATTAAATTAACGTACCTGAAAACAAATGCTAGAAACATCATCCTGTCTTTGTAGAAAATACGATGCTATAGCCCTGCAGCACTATTTACTAAGATCACACATTGCAAAATATGCTTTCCACAACACATCGCAGTAATAAGAAAGCGAATACAAATTAAAATCAAACTAACAAGGGAAGGAAGAATCATGGAGATAAATCATTTGCACTCTTCTTAAGTCAAACCAGTATTGAAATAAATGTAATCTATCAAAAAAAAAGAAACCTAGATAATATATTACGAAACAGGGCACTACCTGAAAGCAAAGACACCTGATGTAATTGCTTCAAAAAGTGCAATATTCTGACAAGGTGGAATGCACCCTACTAAGGGCAGCAAGCTCTATCTATGCTAATACATTTAAAAGTGCCTGGCAGAAATCCTGGGCAATGGAGAATTGCTCTTTACAACTGCGACCTGTCATGCCCTTATCCCTTCTTAAGTGACCTTGGTACATCTCAGCAATGATAATAGTCTAAGGGCCATTTCCCGCCTCGTGTTTTTCATCAGGGTGTCCTGCTTTGGAGGCAAGGGGCTGTGACACTCCAGAAGAGCCATCCTCCATTCCTAGGTAAGCGGTTTGTAGAGCAGAGGTTTTTTGGTTTGTTTCTGTATGTGTGCATATTCAGACGCCCATTTATAAGAAATATATGCTATACACATCACCTACATATATTTTCATGCTCTTGACAACAAACAACTGGCAACCATGCAATGCTTTTAATGTAGCAATTTATAAATGCTGACAAAAGGTACAAATACTGGATATTTCATGTTAACAATTTATGTGAATAGCTGAAGCACACAAATCAGTATCCCTGGAATTACAGTTGCATGTTAAATGTAGTCTATGTGCCAAAACAGGTCGATCTTTGTGATCCTGGTCTTTGATCTTAGAGCAAAGTTGTGTCTTCTGACTGAGATATAAAATACTGTAAAGAAATAGATTAACAAATATATGCCCTTCAGCTGGTTTTAACTGATTAAAGCAATAATAATTAACACAATTCAATTTCTCTGTTCCAACATCTAGATTTTACAAACATGAAAAATACTAGCAAACTCTCAAATACTTGGAAAATACAATTAACTAGCTCCAAGGCAAATAACAAAAAAACCCATGAGCTATAACACTCCTAACACTCATTTTTAAACTCAGTAATATCTAATCCTCAAATATCTACTGAAAAGGCTATAGAAGAGTGCAGCATGCTCAGCAACACACATACACTATTTGATTACTTCAGTTAATCCGTAAGTTTTTTTCATTTGCTCAATCTCAGTTCAAGTATGTTAGATATGAAAAATACAGCTAATATTATTTAAGATTATAAAAAATCTAAATCTATAAAATAATCTTTCCAGATATGGAAATAACACATATAGTTACATAATTTACCACATAATAACACCTGTTAGAACTTGGATACTCTACTAATCGGAATACACAGAATTATTACATTACTAAAGGTGTTTCCCATATCCTTCTAGTACTGCAATGATAAACTAGTGGCTTTCAAATGGCAAATGGCAATAATTTAATCACAAAAACAAAACGATTATGGCTACTAGCATATTCAAAAATATACACAGAAAATCTTCATGGCCTTTAATTTATTCAAAATTGTTTTCTACTTAGTCCTCAATGTTTAATATAATAGATTGATGCATGTCTGTACACAAATGCATCAATGTTATGGCCTTCATTTGACATTGTAATTGCCTTTGGAAAAGTGTAACCTGTGTTTTAAGTATGTATTTCTGCAGTGAATAGACGTCAAGGGCAAGCTGCTGACAAGTTACTGAAATGCCTGTCACTTTCTTATATACCAATGTCATTACCTGCCATCGTCTTCTCAATATATGGCTTTTGCTAAAGAGCACGGCTGATGTGAAGCTGAGCAGTGGGTGACATAAGAACAGACAGAAACTTTACTTAATAAATGCCCTTTATTTTCTGTTCCCCACAGTTAACAACGCTACAGATCGGGAGGTGCGAGGGGGAGGCTGCTGGAGAGCAGCGGCACTAAAGAGGGAAGGCAGACGAAGGCAGGAGAGCCCGCTGTGTTTTGTTGCTTTCTCTGAAGATTTAAAACTTTTATGTGCTTTCAGGATGAAAGTCACTATAACCGTGAAAATTCAGTGCAAAACATGTCTTCCTTCTGCACGTGGCGTGCCCACAAGAGACGATACGACAGAATGACTACCCACGGGCATTGCGTTCAGCTCTCGTGTATAGAACCGACATGGGGACGTTTGTTTAGTACCCTATGTGCTGTGGCATCCCAAAACACTGCGCCAGGAATGGATTTCATCAAGCTGCAGCTAGAAATACAATCCATATACTATCCATAATTAGCAGGCTTGGACACATATGGAATCCAAAAATTGGCAGGAATTACAGCATTGTTCATTAGAGAGGCTCTGCCAGATCAGTAATACATATTCTACATCCATGACTCATTGTGAGGATTTTAATTACTGCAGCTGAATCTGTACAACACTATATGGACACAATTTGGCTTTAAGTGTGCAATAAACCATCAAAACCAGGAGAGGAGGCAATCACAGTGTTATAGGTATTTTATACTAAGCTATACTAGCTCAATTATTAATCTTTGGACATATCTGAATACTATTTCCTCTGTAAATTAAGTGTCTCTGCTTTCAAGAACAACCTTATGTCTATGGATACAGCTTAACTGAATGTTGAGCCTCCACTAGTACCCTGCAACACACAGCCTTCACGCTGGGGCGCACCACGGTTGGCGTGGAGTCAAACGCCGTAAAATAGCACACCTAAAAAGAACAGGGAGGAGTTGTTACCAAAACCCATCCATCTGGCAGAAGATATTCTTAGTCTGCTGGGTCACAGTAATTAAGCGCTAGAAGGCAGGAAAGGAGAGCCCCCTTACCTGTGACAGAACACACAGCTCCCTGAGTGCTTTCTTCTTCAGTTGAGTTACCTTAAAACATATGTGCCCTTCACTGTTGAGTTCTTGTCCTCATTCACAACCCCACTGGCAGTGCTTATGCGATCTTTTCTTGGGTTGTGGCATAAATCACATCACTGAAGCAACTCATGCTAAAGAAACCAACATTTTTGAAAGGTGTTTTTTTTTTTTCTCTCCGATTAGCTAGTCTCAGTGGCACAAACATCTGCATCACCACAACTGGAGGGAATTTAAACTACCATTGAAGAAAACACAGTCAAGAATGCAAGAGGATTAAATGGTCCCTGCCTTTTTTTAAAAAAAATGATTATGCATTGATTATGAATTAAATGATTCTGCAGCAGCAACCTGTATTTCACTTAAAAGATTTTTCATAATTAAGCAGCTTACTGTTAATTATTATATATATTTGAGCCGGAAGTCTTGTATAAGAAACCACTGTCTCCCTGCAGATATTTGCTAACTCTTTGTGTAACGTACATTTACCCAACTGTTACTTTAGTAAAAGGTATAGTAAGGCCGAGTTGATGAAACATGAACAAAAATTTGGTATTTTTAGCAGGAATGCCATGAAGGAGCTCACAGGCAACAGAGAAATCTTGTATACAGAGATTAAAAAAAAAAAAAAAGATTTTGGCATTTTTCTCTATCAGTACTCACTTGAGCAATTTCTCTAACAGTTCTGATGCCTGAAACGATACCACTTAGGTTGGGTCTTTTGCCATCATGAACATTAAAAATTAGATCTTGTTTTTCAGAGAAAAGCTAGAGTGAGACACTACTGTGGGTCTTCCTTTACTCAGGAGATGGACTGAAATAATGCCTGTATGGCACGAGGTCTTCGCATAGGGAAGACCCAGGAGAGGTCCGTAAAGGCAGAAGAGGGTTCCTGAATTTTTACATTTTATTTTCCAAAGCGGATATATAATTAAAAGGCAAAATTAAACAAAACAAGCAGCACCTCTTACAATGTTATGCAGATATTACTGAAATTCAAATCCACTCTGAAATAGAAATTCAGGGGAGGTTGCATATTTTTTATTACATGATGAACACACATCAAATTCACACAACAGTGCTCACTATATCACACTGCAGAAAAGTACCCGCACCTGTACCCTGCTACCTTATTCCAGGATGGGGAGCCCACAGCAAAACAAAGTACAGCCACTGACTCCATCTGTTCCTTGAAGCAATAGCTTTTCTTTGCACAGATGGGATGAGTAGGACTAAGGAAGGAGATATGAACTTTCCAACTGAACTTGCGGAAATAAATACTATTTTTAAGGGAAGAGGATGGTTTTTACTGACACCATATGTCCTATGTTGGAGGATAAAGGGAAAGACAAACCCTCTGCCCAATCAAAATGCTGCCATTTGAACTACAGGATATTAAAATCTTGGTTTAAGAGGGTTTACAAATGACTAGGACTATATAAAATTCCTGTGCTAAACCTGTAGTGCTAAACCTGTAGCTATCCAATTTATCCACAAAGATATCATGCTTGACGCCTGAGCACCGCCAGCTGCTGGGGTAACGCACGCTGGAGCGAGCCTTGGGTAGGTCCAGGGACATGCAAGACACTGAGTCTGAATACAGAGTTTCAAAGGAGGATGCTGGACCAGAGTGACACAAGTGGCCAAAAAGCCAGAACAGAAACAACTGAAGTGAGTCTCTGAGAGGCTGTGGAGTCTCCTTCTCTGGAGATCTTCCCGACCCGCTTGGACGCAGTCCTGAGCCACCTGCTGTAGGTGACCCTGCGTGTGCAGGGGGGCTGGACTAGATGATCTCTAGAGGTCGGTCCCTTCCAACCTTAAGCACTGTAGGATTCTACAATGCAGAGCACGTAGGACTCTCAGTCCTGGGATCACCTGGAAGGACTGCAGCTCCAGCAGCAGCACAGAGGGACCGAAGCTGTGTATTCATCAAGTTTTGCCAAAGATTGCCAAAGACATTACTGTTCCTTCCCCCAACCAGCCTTTAGAACTTTTGTCAAAGACAGTTTGATATTTATCACTTTTTTTTTCCTCCTCAAGACTGGTTAAATTACAAAAGTAAATTTCTCTTCTAATTAGAATGGTGCAACACTATCTCAAGTCAAATTGTCAGATCTGCTCTTTCTCCTTGGGCTAAAGTAGAGCTGGAAGAGTTTGTTTATATTTACCTTTTAGATGTGTCAGGCAAGTAAGCAAGGAATGGGGATGGTTTGGAGCTTTCAAACAGGAGCAACATAAATAGCTTAGTTGCTCCTGCATCACTTTGGGCTGTGAAGCATTCACAGACCTAACCCTTTCCATCTGCTCTTCCTCCAAATTGCCTCCTGCAACATTAGTGTCTAAAGCTTAGAGCAGCACCCGTTCCCTGTGGAGATAACAGAGACCTGAAACTTTGCGCTCTCTTGCAGAGGATGTGGCAATACACACTGACAAAAGACAGATTTCAGAGAATGTGCACTAAAGCATGTTTCTTATAGTCCAAAAACAGGATTTGACATCACTTTTTTTTTTTAAGCTTAAGACATCTGATATTTTTAAAAAACATAATAATTATATAACAGACCTACCCAACACTGGTATGAAAATTTCCAGTTGTTTTTTATATATATGTCCACATATATACACACACATCTATACACACACATATGTATATATATGTAATATATATTATAAATATATTATGAATTATGCCCAGCTTCTATTATTTGCTGTCAGAGTAACTTGTCAACCTCGGTAAAATTTATGACAAGGGTATATTTTATATTGAAAACTGACAAAAACCCATGCATGACCAATGCTAATGGCTTCAGCTGCCAAGTACACACGGTAGCTCTGCTGCGGTAGCTGCTGCACTATTGTGTTTATAAAACTGCAGCTGAGAGGTTCCCACGGCTGTCAGATACAAGGTTATCCAGAAAGCGCTGTCTTGCGTTGACTATTAAGTCTTCTCACGCATTTTGACCTGATGCATGTGACCTTTGTAAAATAATGAAGTATAAATGTTGATGATGGTAACAATGTGTAGTGTTGTGTTAGCAAGCATAACATACATTTGAATATAATCCATATTAATTCCACTACCAGTTAAGGTTGTTTGCATTATATGTCCACTTTCACTTCTGTCAAGGCTTTTGTCTAAACATACAGACTAAATAATGGACTCCTTCACCATTATATCACAGATTTTAAAGTTAGATTTGATATAGTGTAAATGAGACACACTGAATGATTATTACGAGCTTGGTAAAAACGAGACTGCTCAGAGACACTTCCTTTTGGTTGTACGAAAGGTGAAAGAAGCCCAGGCAGCAGAGCAGAACGCAGTTAGCTGGGCAAACTCAGAACTGATGCTCTGCTGGCATCTACCAGGGAGCAGTGGGGACCTTCAGCAGTCGCCAGCGGCTCCCAAGCGGTGGTCGCGCCTGCAGTGCAGGGGCAAGAGCGAGCTGATGAGGTCCAGGGCAGAGCCCAAGGACAGTCCAAGGATTCCCCCCAATAAGCAGACAGGGAAAAAGAGAAGGAGAAAAATGTGCTCCAATTGCCCCATGCTGAAAGAACTGAAGAAAACAAAGAAATGCAATTTCCAACTGTGATTTTTCTGTCATCGACCTACTAACTTCTTCCTTCACTCCTGCCGCCACCACTAGGAATATTCAGACCCACACGGCGCAAAAGTGCAGATGACTGAATGCAGACATGGTGATTAGATATGTCTGAATACTCACCTTTTCTTTTTTTTTTTTTCTTCTCTATTCATTGCCCAAAACAACACAAAAAAGTTTCAAATTGCCTAAAATGAAAAATGAATGTAAAACAAAGCCATTTGAGGTCAGAGGTATCAAAACGAAAGATTTTGACCATTCAAAATTCAATTTGTTCAGCTCTAATTCTGATGCGACTCAATGATCCTGCTGATGTTGGAATGTACAAAGAAAAATTAAAATGCTAAAAAGTCAACAGGATTCTAAAGTTGAAACAGAGTCATTCAAAATGTGCAGCTCAATTTAATTCGTATGATCCTCAGATAAGAGACTCGGATGTCATGATCCTTTCTAAGAATCACTGAATTCCCATGGGTTTTTACCTACGCAGACATCTAAACAACATGACAGAAGATAACCGTGTGACTGATAAAATTTTGACCTGAGACAACCTCTAGCATATTTTAAACTAAAAGCTTACCAGCTTCATACAACATAATATTTATGTATAATAAATATTTTTTTTTGCACTTACATTAGTACTAATAACATGCACTATCAGTTCTAGTACAAACTTTTGGAAGATGAAATACAAAGAGTCAGCGAGTCACAGATGCACAAGGGCACTAATTTTTTTTTTTTGGTAAAATGTCATTAACAGATAGCTGTACAGAATTTCACAGGAGGAGATAAATCCCTCCTGAGCTTTTCTGGGTTGAGGCCTCTGGGTTATAATCGCCATATCAAAAACTCAGTGATGTTGAGATTTGGCACCCACAGAAACCCTTTGAAGCCGCTCCTGAACAACGCAGGACTGAACAGGGCTGTGCTGCAGATAAGTCAACCTTTCGATAATGAGTTCAGTCACTTCCGTGGCTGTTCAGAGAGATTAGACAAGCTTCTTCCACACGTTAGAACTACCAAGATACACCCTATTCTTCAACACAATTCTGCAGATGCCTTACTTCTGTCTCGGATAGCATCACCGTACTCATCTGAGCAAATACTCCTCTCATCAGTTGTCACATTCTGGGATGATTCACAGCTCTGTATCTAATGCAGCTGTTATATAATTAAAATAAATTATGTCTTCAGAAGTCCCATGGAATGTCTACATTTTGAATCTAACAGCCTTTTGTTTTAAAAATATTAGCTGTTCAATCTCAATGTCTTTTCTACTATAACAGGAATATTTTTTGCATCTCTAGCAGAAAACTTTATTTTAAAAAATCAAGTTAATCCCAGAAGTTACACTTGCTGGAACTAAAACAAAAGGTCTGTTGTTAACTCCTGGGCTTCAAGGCAAGCCGGCTTATGAATCCAGCAAGAACTGCCTTGAATTAGTGTTAAGGTTTCATTTGAGAAGTTTCATCAAGCATGTTCTCTAGACTTTCCATCACTGTCCAAGGTGATGGATAAGACTCTGGTTAAACATCTTACATTTAATTCCTACTAACATTAGTATAAAGCAACTTCAGCACATAAAACTGCGAAAAAAATTACCTGTTGAATAAAAGGTAAGAATGGGCTATAATGGAACTATTGAAAATGGATGTTTGACTTGATCCTCTGCGGAGCACAGGTTTCAACCACTTTCTTAACCAGAAACCTAAGATAAGGATTACTGCTGCAATCCTTTGGATCTTTCAAAGTAACACTCAGCTCTAGAAATTTTGTGCGTTAAAATATGTTTTTTATAAAAATGCTTTTTATAACAGATTATAGCTTTTGAATTATAATTAGATCTGTGTTCACTTCTTTCAGTCACAATAATTATAATTACCAGGTTTTATCAAGAATACTACTTGCAAGGTCTTACAGGTAAGGAAATACATTAAATTATATTACTTTTTCTGTACAAATGACAAAATTACTTAAAATCAGTTATTAATGACTTGATTAACAATTGAAAATATCTATAAACATTTCTCCATCACAGACAACAGGATGCTATTGACTTTACAAAGGCTGAAGTGCTTTTAGTGAAAATGATGCAAAAGGAAGTAAGCTGCTCATGGAGTCTTAGCTGAATACACAGGCCAAATGACATTATTCTTTCTTCACTTCTAATTCCAAATATTTTATATAGAAATCAATACAGAATGTTTCAGATAGCTACCTTGTAAACATACACAATTTACAAATTAAGATGCTTTTCAGCAAATCATAAGAGGGCATTTTTTCACACAATGTGATATATAAGATTAAGAATTAACTTAATTATTTAATAATAGGTTTTCCATCTATTTTGGAACTACATTTTGGAGTAAGCTGTAAAAATGATATGATATGTTGTCATAATGATATGCTATAGAAATGTTATAATGAAATAAATAAAGCAAGCACAATTAACACAATATAGACTGGCTATCATTGTGCTGGTCCTTTTTAAAAGATTTTCCAGCGAAATAGCTTTCCAGTGAAAGCTAATTCCAGTGAAATTAGCCTTTCCAGTGAAATAGCTAATTATTATTTCAAAAAGTAATAACCCAAAACAATCACCTGAAGTCATCTTGATTTGTTCCACGAAATGTGAAATTTGCCTGACACAGAAAGCCAGCAGAACGCCAGCAAAGATCTGGTGGAGGTCTGAAAAAAAAATCTTTATGTGGTACATAGTTCTTGTATTGACATTCCACTATGGAAAAAAAATAGTAGCCCTCTTTCTATATTGTGTGTATTAATAGCTCCCTATGTACTCACTCTATCAGCATGATGAGATTCAACTGAGCTTTTCATAAATCCAGCTCCTGTACCACAGTGAGTTCTGAAAGCTAACACAGTACTATTGGTTTCTTTCATTCAGGAAAATTAAGAATAATATTTCTGGTCTCAGGGTTCCTTTTATTATTCTCCCTAAGACAGAAGAAAAGGCTTTAAGCCTGGAACTCCTGGGCTCTATGGCGATCTTAAATTAAAACACTAAAATCAAGGACAGTGACAGAAATACTTTGGTATAGGAGCAATTTAACCGAGTTCCAGGACCTTAATTTCCTGCTTCAAAAGAAAGACACATTATTTTTCTGGGTGCTTTCAAGATAACCTGTCTCCAGTTACGAATTTGATCTTGATCCATGAATGCTATTTATGTTCATAAGCCTTTGTGTAAATTACAGTATCCATCTCGCATCAGGGCTTGACAGGCAGTGGCCGCAGCGTGTCTGGGAAACGGTGACAGAAGCAGGGAGCGCTTTCAGCCTCTAACAACTCTCCTGTGCTGGAATAATACGTTTTCTACCAGGCATTAACTCTGAAGGTCCATTATATGCAGGAGCTGCTGATAGAGAACTAAAGAAATTTCATCAGTGGGGCAACAAGGGAGGCTGATCCCATTTAGCTTTGTTTTTCTTAAATGGTTTGTTTCTTTACGGGATGGAGTCATTCCACTGCCAAAAGCAAAGCAACAACACCAAGAAAACCAGAATAGGCCTGGCCAATCGACTGAGTACAAACAACAACAACAACAAGCCCTGTGAGGTAGGAGAGATCAGCTTTCTGCTAGGCGAAGCCTGTGATGGCCAGGACACAAATGGGATGTCAAGGTGCTTGAAAGAGAAGAGCTGCAGACAGCGCAGCCCCTCTGAGCAGCAGAACTGCAGCTTCTGCTCAGCATTTCTCCTTCGATATAAAAATACAGTTCCCAACATCACAAAGTGCATGTTAGCAGAATATTTCATTGCCAAGTCTCTGTGCTTTCCTTTATTAACACAGTGCTGTTCAAGAACGTGACTAGCTCAGAGCCATGAAGATACAAGGTAAAAGCACAGATATCAAGAGCACTGACGCCACTGACAAAGCAATTGGGCTGGGAAATGCCACTGCCAAGGAGTCTGTTGAATGTGAGACTCCATTAAGGGTCATCGGGAAAGACCAGAAATAGTTGTAATGAAAGCACAAAAAACACACAAGGCCCTTAGTAGCTGAACTGAATTCACGCCTATCTGGCAATTGCTTATGAGCAGAAGCAGTCATAAGAATTTTGATACAACTGGTTCATTGCTTTTTTCTAGTACTCATTTTTAACTAGATAATTCAGTTATTGAATTGATGAAAGAACCTGTAGAGAAGTCTAAGTAGAAAACCCATGAATCAACAGCAATGTGGTGGTATATACGTAAGATTAATAAGAAATTTTTTTCTGTCTCCCACTGATCTTCCATAACATACTCTGCCCTCTCTCAATAGTCACCTTTATCCTCATCCTATTCCCACTAGGGCAAAAACATCCCTGCTTTTCACCCCCGCCCCTATTTCTGACACTGATCAGGAAACCACTGTCTGAACGTGAAGGCTTTTCCTGCCATGGGGCTCTATATCTAAGAGTGTGCTACCACTTTGATCTTGATCACGCTCAGTTCTGAGCCCGTTCAGCCTGGAGAAGAGAAGGCTGAGAGGAGACCTGAGCAGTGTCTATAAGGACCTCAAGGGAGGCAGTGAGGAGGATGGGGCGGCCTCTTCTCAGGGGTGGCCACTGACAGGACTAGAGGAAACGGCCACAAACTGAAGCAACAAAAGTTCCACAGGAACTTTAGGAAAAATTTCTTGACCATGAGGGTGCCAGAGCCCTGGCACAGGCTGCCCAGAGAGGCTGTGGAGTCTCCTTGTCTGGAGATCTTCCCAACCCGCCTGGACGCAGTCCTGAGCCACCTGCTGTAGGTGACCCTGTGTGTGCAGGGGGGTTGGACTAGATGATCTCTAGAGGTCCCTTCCAACCTTAACGATTCTAGGATTCTATGCACTCTTGGTTACTGCTGAGGCAAGAGAATTACTTGAATTTATACATAACAGAAATAAAGCAGTGATGTCGTACTGGCTAGCCAAAGAGGTCAAAACGCAACTGTTTTCTCAAGGACCTTTTTATTCCCAACAGAGCCGGGTCACGAGCTCAAGAACTGCACGCCTGCCACACGTTAAGGACCTGAAGGAAAAGCCTCATCTCTCTGATAAAACGAACAGCCATGCAACAGCCTCTTGAGGAAAGAGGCAAGTAGCTGCTTTCAGATCCACACACACTGAACACACCAGCTCTGTCTGCAGTGGCACAATTAGTTACATTATAACTCAACAAAAATCTGACCTTTCTGGGTATTGAACCTTGCTGGCATAAATAATTCTTTTTTCACTCCTACACACTACGTTGAAAATCTGGATAAAGACATAGACAGCTAATCAGAGCCTACTACCATAGACTACTGCACGAAGAAATAGCTTAATTTTTCCTACCTTGTTATTACAGACACTGAATGCAGTAATTTATTTGAACTCTCTAGACAAAGGCTTATAAATTTTGGCAAGTGTACATGACTTCTCCCTTCTCTCCCTCCCGCCCCCTGCAATGCCTTTTGCACATCATAGTTTGCAAATTCATTATAGGTTCGAGAGTAGTTTTTTTATTGGCACCAACTGGAACATCATGAAGGTTCTGGACAACCAGATCTCTGGCCTGGATGTTATGGTAGTTCTGTTAGGGTAGTTTTTGTCAAATACCTAGCCTTGGAAACATTTATTTAACATTTATTTAACATTTAATTTAACAACAATTTTATCTTTAAAGACTGTGGATGAGGCAGAGTTTTTTTCCAACTATTTTTGCTCTGGTCTTCATGTACTTGAGGTAGAAAGTTTATGGGTTTATAGCTGATACCCGCCCTACCAAATCGGTCTACAGAAGGTAAGTGAAAAACAGGAAAGAAACAAGTGCAAGTGCCGAGCACTGCAAGACCCCTGTCAGTACAGTGTGATAGATACCACAGAGGAAGCAAAAGTATAGTAAAGTTGAAGATCCAACTACTATACATCACAGCGACCACTGCAGAAGAAGTACAAAAACTGTATTTTTTTCTTCCTTTTAGCATACTTCTAAGACAGAAATGTTAAAAAAAGCTTAAGTTTCTCGTATAAACTAATGCAAAAAAACAAACAAACAAGCCTACAACATCAAAGATGCACATCCTCTCTCTAATGCTGTTATCAGGCATTTTCTTCCAATCATTTTAGAGCTTTCTGGGGTGACAACTAAGATCTATCTGAGACTTTTGAGGGTCAAGAAGGGGAAACGAGAAGGCAGGTCCCAGTGCACGAGGCACAGATGTTGACAATGAGGATTAGGAGACGGATTTAATGGCAGAGCTCTTACTGACCCTCAAATTCTCCTTTCGCACAGTCCAAAACAAAACAAACAGTTACCTTGTTTGGACAGTACATGTTTGTGGAATCAGCAGTACACAGTGTAAAAATATGTGCCACATTTTGTAGCTATGGGGAGAATGAGCTTGTCTTTTGTTTACTCAACTATATTCTGAAAATTCTCAGGATAACTTGCAATTAGCAATGGCTTTGATGCATAATAGATTGTAATGGATTCCCCTTCATCAAATCAAGTATTTACTCTGCCTGCATGTATTGTTTGGTCTCTTCAAAATGCTGGAGAAGCTGATAACTCTAATAAAGAATTTTTGTAATTGTTCCCTAAGATATGAAGATAAGACACAGAAGTGCCAGAATAAACAAACCAATTGGCTAAACCAGGGTGAATGGATTATCTGAAAAACACAACAAAGACTCGAAACACGGCACATGAGAGAGAATCCTTTTCTTTCACTTGTATTGCAGAGGGAGTAATCCAAGTGTCAGATGAAGCTGTCAAGAGTGACAACCTTTTCCACTAGTAAATCTCTAAAAAAAGGGCAAACCTTCTCCGAAATTCCACATACATAAACAGCTGAACAGCATATAACGACTTGCTTAGCCACATTTTTTTTTTTTACTCCTTTGACATAGCCTAAGGACAGGCAAGGAACGAAAAGGAAGCAGCACTGTGAACTAAGTGCCCCATGCAAGAAGCTCTTTCTCAATTCCTCATAGCTGGGGTCTGCCAGACCAAATGCACAATGTGCAGGTTTACTGGTACACTGCTAATACAGAGCATTTTTCACAGAGTGATTAGCAGAAGAAATTAATAAAACAGTTCCCTCCACTAAAAACAGAAGAAGATTTTTTTCTCATCTATACCTATATATATAAATGCAATTACACCCTAGACCCTTAGCAAACTTCCTGTAGAAGTTTATGGGTGATCCAAAAAGCATTGTCACAAAATATTGTGGTAAGTCTCATGATTTTCTATCACTGGAGCAATCCCTTGGCGTTTGGATAATGTTTTCCCAAGGGAGTAACAGATCTGTGCATGGAAGGGGAAGGCACGTTGCTGCAGCATGCATCATTCAGGCGACACTGCGAAGCTCTCACCCACTCAAATGTTGCTTTCTGTGTGAAAAACTCACAGCAAACAGGTCTTGGTGACATCAGATGAGAAGAGACCAGATGGTTGCTGAGAGGACTGTGAAAGATAAGATCTTGGTAAGCAGCAATAAATATATGTATGACTTCAGAAGTACAAGTTTTAATAAAGAAAAAAGGAAGTTGACAGATAAATTGAAAATATATGGCAAAATCTCAATAGTTCTTAGTTTAGATCCTCTATTACAGTTTTCAAAGGAGAACTATATAAGTGTTGTTCATTGCATTTCCAAAATGGCAGAGAAATGCTGAATAAGAAATTATTGGCAGTTTAAGTGTAAATAAATAAGGAAAAGGTGAACTCTTGGCTTACATTTTAGAAGTAGTAAAAAGCAGCTTTGTACATGCATCAACATTATGAGGACATTTATAAGGCTCAATGGACTTAAATCACAGAAACAGATTCTCTCTCTCAGGCTGCAAGATATAATTTGTTTTCACCGATAAAGAGTTGCTAAACATACCATTCTGAGGTCTCTGCAAGATTCAAATGCGATGTGTAAAATCAAACATAAGCAGGTTATGCTTTTTTAAATACAGTGATAAACTTCTCACCATCAGCCTGCTACGTAAAATAGGATTACTGCATCAGTAAACCTGGTAATGGGCAACATTTACGCCAACTACCTCTAAACTCATAAAATGTTATCTCTGCCACTGAGTAAATAGATTTTAATACATAATCAAACTTTATGTTGCATTGCACTAGGAGAAAGGGACAAAGACAAAATAGTGAGAAATATTTAAATCAAATGGCAAAATGTGAAATCTAAGTATATTGCTACTGCATTATTGCTTATTTTAAGTGAATAAACGCATTACTCTTCATCAGTAAATGTTATTGTCTCTTCATTCTTGTTAACTGTTCTTTGCATTATCCTTGAAATACAAAGTACCATATCTTGGTTCCTGACTGTTTCTAATTCTGCAAAATTTATTTTTCAAAGTTCATCATGAAAAATGGGCAAGTCAACTAGATGCAGTTGTGCATGAAACACCTCAAGTGGGGCGGGGGGAACCACAAGCAGACGACTGTGCCAACCTTTCAGAACTCTCTGATCTTATTAGCATATAGAAACTTTTAGATGATCACAAAATGGTATAAACTTACTTTAACTCCTGAAGAATACTAGGCTTTCATTGCCCAGAATCTGAATAGGCCTAAAAATATGGGTATACAGCCTACATCTTTTGTTTGAAGACACCAATAGGAAAAAAATGTATTCCTTCAGATTCACATAAACAACAGTAGCCGTGCATCAGTGACAGATGAACCAGTGCCTGAGATAAATCTGCTGCCACGTGAGATACCCCCAGAGTACGTACACAATGACTCCTGTGGGAGAATTTTCAAAACGTATTTGAAAAAACCCTACTATTTATAACTAAGCACTCCACTGTTGCTTTATCCCAGAGTTCAGACTTCCCCTTGCTCTCTTTTCTATGTGTCCATGTTAGAAATCCGAGCAACTGTTCCTAGTTTATGTCTTCATTTTTAATGCCAAAACTAAAATGACTTCAGCACCAAATCAGTCTCTGATTATTGCTGTTTTAATATCACAATGTTGCTGTGATGTAGTGCAATTTATATTTAAATTAGCCATTCATACTAAGAAAAAAATAGCTTATCTTCTGTTTACTCGCCTTCCACCAATACCCTATCCAGGCACCTTCAATTATTTCAAAACTACATTAGCAAATCTTATGTCTTTTAATTGCGTAAGCCCTCAACTCTCTTTTAGGAATTAAGGTACTATTGATGATTCATGTCCTACATTTCTATAAAGAAACACTCAAGTATTTAAAAAAAAAAAAAAAAAATCACTAATCATTTCTCCTTTTTTTCCCACTGCCAAATACTGGAACAAATCTTGGCTTCCATCACTGGGAGGGAGGAGAATAATCAGAAAAACAGCACCAGAATTAATCCTCTGCTGAGTTTAAGCTGACACAGAAGCTTAGGTGCTACAAATACAGACTGAGATAAACAAACATGTTTATCATCATGATTGTAGTATATACCTGCATTATTATTTTCAATGAAAAAGGAAAAGGTCAAAAGCAGTAAACAAACTGACACTCATAATGTACTAATATATTTCCTTTTCTTCTCATGTCTCCATAAGGAGGAGGTAATTGTGTGGGGAGGTCGGGGGGTTGATTTTTGGCTATATTTTCATCTTTGTAATTCTACAGCTTTTATAACCTTTACTATCACTTTTTGGAGTGAATATAAAAAAGCAGAGCTGAGATGACTGACCTAAAGGTTGAAAGGGTGGAATTTCAGCTGTTCTTAGCATGGAAATATAATGCCTATTTTAGTTCATTATTGACTCAGTAAATCATTAAAATATTCTGTATCTACACCATGTATAAAGGAAAAAAAAAAAAAAAGGCTTTAAGGCTTTACAAGACATGTAAATGAGCTATGATCACTGTTGTCTTTCTGGTCTTTCTGTCAATACCTGATGCTACAAATTTTCTGAGTTTGTCTGCTGTTCTTTGTAGGTGATAATTCTATGAATTACTTCCTTCTTCCTAGTATCTTCCTTCTATTAATACGCTCCTTCTTATCACAGCAGTGCTTCTTTTCAAATAAAGTAATGTGTTTCCAAATGCGTCTTTTGAAAAAAAAAAAAAAAAAAAAAAAAAAGATATAAGGTAACACTTTTTTGCTCATTTATAAGAAAAAATTTACCTCCCCATATCCAGGGGATGATGACGTGACCTTTTAAAGGCATTTAGTTAAAAACTTTGGTTAAGTGCTATTATTACCTTTCAATTCTATTGCATCTGGTTGCAAGGAGGTAAACCTCATTAATGTTGTATTTGACAAATGATTTAGTTATTGAAACCTAGACAAATTACATTGCTGACCTGATTTTGGTAGGATGTTATGAATTTAGTGTGTACATGGCCATGCTGCTGGCACCCAGTTACATTGTGAGTAGCACCTAGATTGAATGAGGGAAGTGAACTCATTTGCGACAAGGTGATACGGCTATTTATGTTCCATTTGGGCACAGAGTTGTGAGGTTGGATCAATAAAACACCATTTGCAAAAGCTATTGACTCCAGGATATGGGCATCAGGAAGATATAAGTATTAAAATGGCATTATATAGCAGGCTTGGAGGTTATTTACATAAATACTCTAGATAGAAATCATTGTACAAATATACAGTCTAGATACAGAACATCCTTTTTATTTTTTTTGCCTTTTTTTTGTTATGTGTTTCTCCTTTCCCATAACTCAAGAGCCAAAAGAATACTCCCCAGGGAATAAGAGCCCAAGAGCACTCTGATAATTGCAAGTGTTTGCCTGAAATGACACAGTATCAAAATAATGTAGCTTTTATAGAATTCTGCAAAGGCGCCATTTAGTAATTCCTCTCTCCTCACTGCTAGCTACAAAACCTCCTCTGTGATGTGCTGATTGCTTCTGTATCTGAACAAAGCAAGGGGTGGAAGAAACAATGTCATGCAAAGCCATCTGATCACAGCATTCGCCATGCGAACACCAGCACAGCTCAAAAGGCAAAACGCCCTTGCAGCCAATCACTTACTATCAAAGCAGCCTGGAAAGGAATAGCTGTTTGAAATATTTTCTTCCCAGTTGTGGTACATCCTGGAGAGGGGTATCCAATATTTTTTCCTGGAGAGGCTGAGTAATTCACATTATTGGATGAACCTGAATGCTTGAAGTGAAATGTTTGTACCAATTAAAAAGCATTTAAACTAAAAAGCATTTAACTGAATTTAGAAAGATTTGCCTTCAGCCTCCAATGCCTAAGAAATTAGTTTACAAATAACAAATATAAGTTCTTTTCATGCAGTGTTTTCAAGTTGTGAGCGACCAGTTTAGGAAATGTTAATTTTCTTCTTAAAAATCTCTTAGGGTATTACAGAAATGCTTCATATCACTTGTAACAGTTCAAATAATTCCTTGTCTAAGTCTACTCAAAGCTACAGATATGCCATGGTCACTTCATATCTATTTATAAGTATTTGGAATTATTTACCCCGATAGCAATCTCCAGTGTGAAACACAAATAAGCCAATACACTGAAGTCATGATCCTATCAGTACACCTATGCAATATACCTATGTTTATTTCCACTGGGTGGAAATAATAGTACTGAGTACTTATTATCTTTTGAGGAAAGAATGATGATGTTATAGGCAGGGAATGAATACTGATTTAAAAATTCAAAGTGAGGACTTTCCTAAAAGGATGAAAAGCACTTCTAAATTATCCATTGTAGGAATTAGAGAGAAAAAAAAAAAAAAAAAAAAAAAAAGCTTCCAATATTTTATTTATATATCTTTTCACTTTGCTTCCTTAGCATTTTAGCCCTGAATAATAATGTTCACCAAAAAGAAGCATCTTTTTCAAATTATTTATTATTTACTAATTATATGTTGTTGCACATATTTCCACTAGTATTACTTTGTGATATCAGTATTCATAACGAATTGGATGCCTATTATCTTCACATAGTGCTATGTACTGACACCTATATTGGAATGGTGTAATACTAGCAAAAACCTTTTGCACCGCTATTCTGAATATTTACATTTACTATAAATAAGTGGTAGCTGTAATTATGGTGGTTTTGACCGCTCTTGTTGCTCCAATAACAAATACACATTTGTTTCAAGGTCAACATGTTATTGCTTCTGCTATCTTCTCCCTCCCCACAATTATAAAGTCAGCTACTCCAAAACAGGACGCTGCAAACCCCAGCTTTCTAAGCTCTCTTTGAGCCCTGCTATGCTTTGGGCTGTCCTCAACGGGAAGTCAGACACAAGATTTACTTACTAGAAAGTTACTCTCACCTCCTTGCTAATCCTGCAATAAAAAAGATGCATGTTACTGCAGATTTGTGACTTAGATTTATGGGCAACCACAGACCACCTTCAGGTGTATGGGAATTCTAGCTACTCTTCATTAACGCTAAATGTAAAAGCAATTAAACATCCCCCAATAGGACAATCAAATTTCCTGCCCAAGGTACCAAAGAGCCGAGGCTCCAGAAGAAGCTGAAGAGCACGGACAAGGGCTCTCTTACGGGCTGGCTTCTTGGCTGGCGAGTATTTTTTTTTTTTTTTTTAACCTGTCTTCAAGCTTTTGGGGATAGGGAAAGGAAGCGGGAAAGCTGAACAGTGGCAGAAATAGTAAATTTACCATTCCCAATGAAAGACTAGGGAAAGGCATAAACAATGGAGGAAGACAAAGAATGAACTGCTCCAAACCAAAACCAAACCAAACGAAACCTGCAGGCACTTCAGAATAGAGATATGTATCAGACCGCTGAATTAGAGAGAATTCATGATGAAAGACCATGGAGCTGGTGGGAGAATTATTCAGTTTTTTTAGATCTGGTTTTAAACCTCATTTTTTTAAGCTAACAGACTTGTTGGGTTTTAATCTCTTGCCTGAGATGAATGAATTGAATGCAACACAAGTTCAGCAAAAAAAAAAAAAGAAAAAAAAAAGCTTTCCTCAGATGCTTGTATTCCTAGTAAAAATAGAAATTATGTACGCATGTCTTGTCAATAAGACCTTCTTACTGCTATAACCATTTTCAAAATGTCACCACTCTATGGTGTGAAATGGTTGGCGGCAAGGAAGCAGTACCAATCGGTACTGCAGACCCCGGCAAGCAGAGGTTAACTTTGTACTCCTGTGTCGGTGGTAGATGCAAGAAGAATCAGCAGATGTGCTGGAGAAACTATAGGGTGGTTTAAGGAGGAAAGGTTGTCCCAGGGATGCCTCATGTTCCTTTTTCAGCCTTTTAGCACACGTGGAGAAGAATTTTCTTTCACACCCTGTAAGATACTGATTTTGCCATTCATAGTCTTAAAACTACAGGGTTATCAAGATTTTTGAAAGGATCTAACTATTAAAAAATACAAATCAGTAAAACTCTTTAGAAAAAGAGAAGAAAAAAGAAACTTAGACTCCAAATCAGTTTTGTGTACGTAGTCTAACAGTGTTAACAATAGCCTTAATTAAATTGCTTCAAAAAAGAATTGTTTTAATGGAAAAAAAATGAGATTTAATTAAAACTAGCTTTCATACTGCCAACAAGTAGGTAAAAATTAAAGCCATCATCTGCCTTGATAATCCTGAAGCCTAGACAAACCACCTTATAAGGATTAGCAAAATGTACCTAAATACAACTGTCTCTCTTCTCTAACTGGCCATAGAAGCCCATCATTACATTCTTCATCTGCCTGTGGAAGCTGCCAGCAAAAGTTGGTGTTTCCTGACATGGGGGGGAAAGAAAAAACAAAAAGAAAGTCTCAGTCTATCGAAGTGAAATGAGATTGGTCTCAGTCCAGTTCACAAGCAGTGATCCACTGGAGAGCCAAAGAAGCTTTGATCACTAGCCATGTTGACCTGCTTTAAACTGGTTATTTCAAGGTGATAGAGTAGTCAGTCCATCATCATTTTCTTCAGCTATACAGTTTCCTCAAATAAATAGATTTTAAAGCAAACTGAATCTTTTTATGAACCATGTCAAGAGCTGAGTTCACTTATGCTTGCTTCTTTTTTAAGCCACTGAGAAAACCAAGACTAATCGGAGTCAAGAGATGAATTTCTTACACTGAATTAGATTTGCTTCTGCTTCAGATTCGTGCAAAAGAAAATAAAGACCATGAATACTAGTTAAGCTGGATTATTAAAAAATCCAAATGTGTTTCTTTTAATATATGTATTTGCAAGTATATTCTTGATTACCAAGGTTGTTTATCCAGCACAATATCTAGCCTATAAGCAACACAGGCTTAACATCTGATTATTTCAGAATTTTTATTTCCTTAGTATAATTTCTCTTAAGCTGCCTTCCAGTTTCTGATTTCGTGCCCACTGATATACATTACAATCTGCATTGACTTTGTAAGTACAGATTCCTTTCATTGTATCTTTAGAAAAAAACCCATAATTTATTAAAAAGAATTACGCTAATTATATTGGATATCGCACAATTCCTTCAAACGCATTTAAAAATAAAATTCCAGCTCATTTTTATAGCTTGCTTTATAAAAATGACCTTTTCCAGGTTTGAGAATCACAAAAAACCTGAGAAGGAAAGAACCTGCCTAAAAGTGCCACCTGCAAACCAAAGCAACATTACTATGGAGCTCAATAATTGACAGAATAATACAAATATTATAAATCTGGCAGAATGTATATTTACTGTAGACTTTACAAACAATTTAACCGTGCAAAAGGTCCCAATTTTTGCCTACCTTCCAACCCACAGAAAATCAGTGATTCCAACCCACAGAAAATCAGTGATTCCACTAGACCAACAATGAAGTGGCAGTACAAGGAAGCAGCTGCTACCACTAAATGAACACGCAAGGTATTAGAAAACAGCAGAGACAGCCAACAATCACTGAGCCTGATACTGTGCTTATAAAGGAAAGATAATAATAATAATAAAAAAAATCGATTTCCCAGCTGGAAACAAGATACAGTTTGGATCTCCAAATTAGGTAATCTCCAATTACCTTGCTATGGTCACAAGTTTCTACTGCACCTAGGCTCAAATCGCCACCAAGCCAAAACCAACAAAACATTTAAAAACAAACCTTGAGCAAAGTGCAAAAAGATTGCAGGCATGCTTAAAATTATGTCTACACTGAAATGTTTTTATGGAATGCACTTCTTCTGTGAAGTATGTAATGCCTATGAATCCATTGCGAGTATGGGTGTGAATACAGATACTGTATTTTCCATCCAGAGGGCATCTTTCTTTTTATAAAAAAAAAAGAAAAATAAACATTTGAAATGTACACCCTATAGTAACTACAGATTTAGACACACAGTGAAACAAAATTAACAATTTCATTCTGAAAAGTCAGGGGGAAGGGGAGAGGAGGAGGGAGATGGAGGGGGTTAAGTGCCCCAAATCCCACAACCATCTTCAGAGCAAACACCCCTGTGGTTTGATCCCAGAGGACGGCAGTATGGATTTAGGAAGCTACTGCTTATATTCTCCTGGGTAAAACTCATGGGAGCGAGCAGTCCCCAGTGACAAAGAAAATCCACGGCCATTAACAGCCTTCAACCTGTTTCGCACCGCAGGCCAGTTTACACCACAACAGCTGCCAGTGACGGCGTACCCTCGGGATCACATACTGCAAGGAAATCCTAAGGCACCTGCGTTTATGGAGTTGGAAATCGGAGGATTAGTTGGACAGCAGTCAAAGCACCCGATACGTTTAAATGCAATGAATAATTACTACCTGAGGCACACTGAAATTTGCTAGAACTGTGTATTTACTTATCCCTGAAATTAGGCGAGGGAAGAGACAGTTGTCTCATCTGGTGGGAAATCAAACACAGACAGATACTATTCCCCATTTAAAACTATTTTGGGATTCACACAACATTAACATTCAAAATAATCAATTTCAAGTGTACCTCTCTTCTCCTAAGCCAAAGGAGAAAACAGCCATCTTATCTGTACCAAATTAAAATTCATGTGGAAAGAGCTACACCTTGTAGCCGTATCTCCGTCATACAAATAAATTTACTGCCTAATCTGCAATCAAATAAGCCATCAGACAGATAAGGCACCATCCATGCATTTGAATATATATCTAATATTAATGGCTCCTAACAGCTCCATAGACAAGGGCAGGACCAGTGGAACCGATGATAAATTTCATCAAGTTAAAATAATTTCTCCTCTATCTTTTCCTTTCCATGTCCACTGTGGCCCTGCTTAGGAGGCAACTTTATTGTGCAACCCAAACACGTTCTTGGTGCTGCCCAGAATGTAGATGATCTTCCGTGCTCAGTGACTTGTTTCAATTGGATCTTGCAGCACGGAGGAAAGGAGATTTATTCAAAACATCTCCCTGCTCTAACCCTCTGCAACGCAGCTGAAAATCAGGACCCCTCTGATGTCAACCTGTCTGTCTTCATCCTATTTCCACTGTTTCCAAACTAGCTCCCCCAGCACTACCACACCATATCACATTGTGCGCGTTGACATTTTTAGCTTTCCATTCACACTCTTAACTTCCCTTGTGTCCTGGGATCCTTGCCTCATTAACTCAGCCCTAGCCTTTTCCCCCCATATGCACATCTTAAGTCTTACCAGCTTTTATGCTATTTTATTTCCTTTCTTCACCCACATCTCTTACAGCCCTCATGTTGGCAGCCCCCCACATTCCCAATGCCAGGTGTAAACCTTTCCCACCTCCAAGTTCAAAGGAGGCTCTGCTATCACTCCATGGGACTGCCAGGATTAATACTAGAGTGACAACAAAAAATCTTGGAAGAGTTAACGACTGAGTAGAGCATTTCCATTGGCAACATAAAAAGTGCTATTACAAAACTTTTAAAACTAATCCAAATTTGGGTCCAGAGACAGTAAGCATAGGCTTGATACAACTCCCTTCTCTTCATGATTTCACCCCCCCTATGTGTTCAAAGCAGGAACACACTATGACCATTTAAAGTAAATTACTGCTTAGAAATAAGCAAATCACTATTTTCCCTCCTTCAGATTTCTGAAATGGGGAATCATGCTGCCTGAACATTTCCCTCCAAATGTTCAACCTGATGCAGATACCTGACATTAGAAATGACAGCCTCATGCTTTATGTTTAATAATGCCGTAAAGCACTTAGAGTTGAAAATTATATTGAGAAATATTGAAAAATCTTAATAGATATTTCATCAGCTCTGCTTACAGTAATTGAGTGCAAAATTCCACAATGTATTGCTGAAATATTAGAGCATAAACTGAGCTAAATCACAGAAATCCCTAGGCTGCTCTATTACAATATTAATTGTTAAAGCTCACAAAAGGAGCCTCTTGTCAAAAATATTAAAAATCAATTAGAGATTTTAAATTATTTGGCATTAGAACTGCAATTATTTTACAAAGCAGCACACACTTTTGCCATGCAAGTCACCTACAATTACATATTTCTTCACTTAGCTAATTTGCCAGTTCTAATGATATGGAAGATAATATACAGAGTTCTTCTGTGAGGTAGTATTTCAAAACTTGAATTATTTTTCTTTAAATCAAACCTATTATAGAATGTACTTACAACTTTAGGTAAGGCTATAAATTTATGTACACACACATATATATATATATATGTATATATTTGGCCTGTCAAACAATAAATCCTAAAGTCCACTGCAAATATCACCTAGCTGTTCCATGTTCAGTCAGCTTGTTAATGCATTTTACTAGTAGCAGCAGGAAACCAGAGCAGGGCTCAGCAAGCCCTGTAAGTTTGCTTCAGCATCACACATAGACATCCTGCAACCTGGTTCACTAATGGAAAAAGTGCCTGAGCTCCCTTTCACTACATCCAAGGAGAAGCAGGTGGCTAAGGAAGGTATTAAGAAGCGCCGACAAGAAGGCAGGGTCTTTCGCCTCGTACCAGCTCAGGCAGCTCACCCACGTTTGGGGAAGGCATTTATCCCCAAATCTATAAACCATGAAACTTGCCAGAAAAGAGGCCTCAGCTCTTTTCCTCTGAAAACAGAGCTGCACCAGTTCTTTAAACGAAGCTTGCCGGGGTTGCTGCTTTACCTGCTGCCTCACTGGGTGCAATGTGCCCGCCAGCCAGGAAATCACAGCTTCAAAACCCCTTCAGCAAAAGGGCCTCGCAACGCCAGCTTTCTGCTTTCAGGAGGCTTTCACAGCCAGCTGGCAATAACATATTCTGTGTCACCCCTCATATCCTTATAATGAACCTCTCCAATATTGCATGGAAATGCTCAGATATTCCCTGCATCTTAGTGAATTTGCAAGAATTACCACAGTGCCATGATCAAGGGTATTCACTTGGGAGGCGGGAGAACTGAGTTCACGTCCCTACTCTAATGAATGCTTCATCTGAAATACTTAAGATGTTCATCGTCATGGAATCTGCAAGCCAGATTCCCCGTCCCAAAGGATGGCCTTAATCACTAGGTTATAGAGTTTTTCTCTCTGGCTTAAAAGGCACTTAAGTATTTAATTCTGAACAGAACAGCTCCACCACCAAGGTCTCAGAAAGCACTAACCACGTGGCTAGCACAGAAACCTGAACGCAAATCCTTCAGGAAGGGGGAGGAATTTTGACCTCTCTAATATTTCAACAAATTATCTTAAGTGAAAACATTTTACGCCACCTCTTTTGGCAGCTTTCTTCTCATCTGCTCACTGAAGGACACCCACTCATATTGCCTCAAAAGAGGGGACAGGAGATCCACGTGGCGAAGACACCGTTCGCATAACCATGGCCAGCGATTCCAGTAGCTCCCTCGCAGCCCGGCTCACTGGGCCCGTTTTAAGCCAGCTGTGTGAATGCCGAGAAGCAGAAAGTCACGGGCTCCTACAGCTAAGGAACTTGCCAGGAAGAGTCCACGGCAGCTTTCCTCGCAGGGCTTCACAGGAGAGGTATGAATACATTGACATTTACATGCTCGATTTAGATGCCGGCAGAGACAGTCATGCACCAGCAGCCCTTTTGTAAACTTGTCTTTTAAACACTCGGAGGTTTATAGACAAACAATACTTGTAATAATGAATCTGGAGAGTTTAATAATAATGTCATCAAGTAAGCTGTTTAAATTATCAGAATTCCTCCAGCTCACCTGAATTAAAACTTTCAAAGGAGGAGGACCTGCAATTACTAACAGGGGGAAAAAAAAAAAAAAAAAAAAAATCTGGCAAGGTTTAAGAGACATAGGTGTTCCTATCCTGTTATGCTCTTCAGAAAATTGCAATACTTGGAAGAAAGAAAATAAGTAGCCACGGACATCATACCTTATACTGCTGACGTGCAACAAACATAAACACAGTTTTACAAAGCTTAAGAGCGAGCTTATTTTGTCACACGCACGATTAAGTAGCTTTCGTTTTGACTTGATATTATGATTCTTTTAATCTACATGTATGATTTATCGGTGGAAAAATTAAAATGCTTCAAAGGAAGAAAAGAGACAAAAAAAAAAATCAGCGTAGCACAATATCACCTGAGCTGTCCTGACACAGCGTAGGGCAATTTCTGCTGCAGTCAGTGGGCAAACTGCAAAGGTAGCCCACTACTAAAGCTTTGCATGCACAAAGTTGCAATAGAATTGCTTTACTAATGACCTCCATTATATACTTCATGGATTTTTTTTTTTTTTTTTTTTTTTTAAAGAAAAAATAGGCTCCTACTACATTAAAGTGAAGTAGTCTGCTTTGCTGCCCGATATGGGTGGGAGGGTTTTAAGAGTGATAATGTAACTAAAAACTTCCAGCTCCCGCAACAGCGCTGTGGTATCTACAAGCTGTGAGACTTGCTCATTTTTAATGCATTGTTTTCCCTAACAAGAGGTAACAAATATCACTCTTTCCACTTTAACCTTTTCACCTCGCTAATAGTTTAGTAGGACTTTTACTAATATATTTAGAAGTTGAAAAGACTCAACAGCTTACTCTTTTCCTCTCTGTAAGGAGAGTTACAAGCACATCCGCATGCCTCCAGGCCCAGGAATGTGTCCCTTCCCTTCGTATAAAGATCTCTGTTCTGGTGTACTTTATCTAATGGAGAAACATAGGTAAACATTCGCAAATTATTATGTCTTTTCTTTTACTTTTAGGACTAATTAATCAATATTCTTGTTCAGGACACTGCAAGTCACAAAGGCTAACAGAATGCTCCTCCTAATGGTTTGACTTTACATTTAATAAATGAATTGTCCTTGAAGAGAAGGTAGAAAGAATAAAGATCTCTGAGGAAGGAAATTCTATAGCAAACATAGAAAATCTTATGTAGTTTAAAAATATTTTAGGAGCCTGATGAGGGGAAAAAAAAAAGTCTGTGTTTTGTAATGTAAATTATGTTACTATTATTTGTATTACAAAGGAAGCCTAACTTCATGAAATCTTCCATTCTTTCAAACTTCAGCTTTTTACCAAAAACAAAACAAACAAAAAACATTAATCACTGTTACCGATAGGAAATTTCATTATAAATTTGTGCAATGTTGTGCAACATTAAGAATATTTTTCTGGCTATCTTTCACTATTTACACCATGTAACATTTTATATAATTAGCCAACTCTCCAGGTTACACTTCTTCACCAGCATAATGTATATAAGATTTTTCCAAGCTATACATGTAATAGCTTAGCATATATACAGCTCCCTGCATAGTATGCATATATTTAATATACTATTAAAAAGAAAAATTCCTGGAAGCATGAAACAAGACTTTTATAAGTAATTATAAGAATCTATTTGTCAAGTGTGTAGGAATTCTGTCTTCACTCAATTTACTTGCATATGTTTCTTATACACATTTGTCGTTTATTCATTATTAATATTTTAAATGCAAATAACTATAAAAAATAATCACATATATGGGACAGAAAACAAATCTATATATATATGTTTAGCTACAATCATCTTCAGGGAAGCAGATAATTTGTATGAGACTTACTGTAAGAAATAATTTAACATGTGATACAATTTAAAGAAAATTGGACTGGGCACTGACAAGCATTTTGCAACAGGGAGGTTAATTAAATCGTAACACTTTTTTTTTTTTTAAAGGAAGTGATAGGCACCTTATCATCAGAATTACTACAGGTGAAGGCTTGAAAAAGTTTGCATTAAGGAAATGATAGGCTTCATAAGCGACAGTTGTTTGGAAAAGATATGAAATTGCATTCAGAATGAGAAGAATATATCACGCTTATGATGAAATTAAATTGCAGTGACCCAGAGGAGGATTTGAAATTTGCCTTTGCTCTTTCTTTTCACAATTTTATACAATTTTCCAAGTAAAACAAGTCATAATTTCTATATATAATTAATAGATGTCCAAGCTGGTGCATGTGTAGCAACATTTCAGCGTGGAAGCATCAGCTGCACAGATGCCAGTACCTAAAGCTTTCACATTAGCTATACGTAAAAGCGGACCTTGCTTTACATGCAAGGAGAACGGCAACACGTGCCCAACGTACGGCCCAAGCGTTGTGGGTTTGGCTGGCCACCCAGCACGCACGTACCTGCGGCTGAGCCACAGCTGTGCTGAGGAAGGCCGTTCCTTAAGTCTGCTTCATTTATTACCCAACATGGTTTTGCTTGAATTCTTTAAAAGAATGCATCAAAAAGCATCATAGCTATGAGATATATTTCAAGAAATCACAAAGAGGGGAAGGAAAACGTGATGTGTGTGTGTATGTGTATAATACTGGAATCCATATACTATTTCTGGGCTACATTGTACAGTCTTCAGATGTAAAATACCTATCAGCTCCTCAGCACCAACTCTTCTGCTCTACAAATTCACTCTTATTGGGCCCCATTACTAATTTATGTAAACACAGCTACTGATCGCTTCCCATGAGAGCCCAGACAGCTTTATCTCAGGGCAAACTTCCCCAGGTGCGATGTTGTGGCAGGACACAGGGACCTAAAGCAAAGGCCACCCCAGAGCAGCTCAGTCGCCCCGGGGCAGCACTCAGGACCAACCGAGCAGCTTTGCTAGGCTCTGCTTCTCGCTTATGCCACAAGCGGCCATCTGCAAGGAAGCCTGTGAGAACAGTCACACTCTATAGCAATAATACAGCCCTCTAAACACAAGGCTTGCTCTTAGTTTTATTCTTAAATGCAGCCTTCATAACCATAAACTTTACTGGAATGTAAAGGAGAATAGCACGCCCTGTAAAATAAGAATTTCTCGTCATCCTGAGATGCCCGGCAGCTGCCGATCCCTCCTGCGGCTTTACCAGAATCACATCTATCGCAAAGCAGTTTGGAGGGAGTCCAAAGGGCCACCAGATGCTGTTTGCTGTTTCCCAAAGAGAACCACAGATGATATCATAATAACAGACTGCTAATCAGAATTAAAAATGATACTTCATAAACCCCTTTTTAGGGTTCCATTCTGTCTCTTTGGATTTTAAAATATTATTTTGTAATTTTTAATATCTGCTTATATTTTCTTCTGTTTTCCACAGCTGGTTTCTTTGGCTACCATACATGCTACCCAAATAACAGGCAGATTACTCTTCCTCATATTGACATTTTACACATTACTTGCTGAGGGCATATTTGAATCTAAATTTCAAATACTGGCTTGCAGAAGTGCGTAGGGCTGGCAGCCTTCATATTAGTGGAAGGCGCCAATAAGCGCCTAAGAGATGTGACATTAGACACATTCAGAGCTGGCAAAAGTCAAAAACAAAGATGATAATCTCCATTAGAAAAGAAGTCCCAAGAGGGACTTCTTTTTTTTTATTTTTTTGGTTTAAATATACAGAATGATGAACACCTCCATCTAATCTATGAGCAGCACAGTTTTGAGAAGGACAAATTCCTGTGCTCTGACCACAGTCTCTGAAAACCCTCAGGGGAAGTGAGACATCCATCCACAGATCTGTGGACATCAGGAAACAGAACTTTGTAACATTATAAAGGAAAGTATTTTGCCATTTAACACAATTTTTCTTCATCACTGGAGATCTAACATAAAAATACTAAAAACCTTCCAAACCCCTGCCTACCGGTGATTGTTCCAAACTGACAGAGACAACCAGATTTCTTGAGTGCTGAGTAGATGCTATTTATCATGTTTACATGACCAAAAACGTTCTCTCAAGTCATATTTCTCCTCTCCGTATTTCTTGTCTTAACGACACCCTGCTCCCCACAAAATGTATCACAGGAGGCAAACGCTACTGGAGCGCTTGGCTCTTTCCTCAGCCTCCGTGCTCCCAGCAGCGCAGCTCCATAACTAGCAAGCAGCAAGAGCTGCGCGCGCGGCACATCAGCGGCGCCGCGCTCCGGCCACCGCTCGGCATCCCCGCTTTTGTAACGCTGATGCGATAATAACGCCCTTTCAGCGCGGTGATGGCGAGAGGCGCGCAGAATTCCTCCCGCAGCAAAAATCGCAGCCAAAACAAAGGAAAGCCAGGGACATATGAAGACCAGAGAGGCCTCACATTGTACTTAAATGTCATCTAAAATTCGTGGAAATGTTATTACTTGACGATGATCACAGTGGCTGCTCCGCCACCCACTGAGTAACTGCAGACAAACCAGGGAAGTGCTGAGCTTCTTAGCAACCAGCCCATAAAGGGCTCAAGAAACTACCATGTATAGTTAGAGCCTTCTCTTCCTTCCTTCTTCCATTAGAGAACATATGAAAGGCTTAAATTTTAATTTACCAGCTAAACACAAATGTGCAGAAAAATAAAAATCTGAAGTAAACTCCCCCAAAATTCTTTAAGTCCCTTCCATAATCTATTCCTTGTTCACCACCACTAAAACTATATGCCATGTGGGGCTATAGTTTGTGGAGCTACTAGAAAGAGTCCAGCGCAGGGCTACAAGGATGATCCGGGGCCTGGAACATCTGCCCTGTGAGGAAAGGCTGAGAGAGCTGGGCCTGTTCAGCCTGGAGAAGAGAAGGCTGAGAGGAGACCTGAGCAGTGTCTATAAGGACCTCAAGGGAGGCAGTGAGGAGGATGGGGCGGCCTCTTCTCAGAGGTGGCCGCTGACATAAGGAAACTTAAGGAAAAGTTTCTTGCCAGTGAGGGTGCCAGAGCCCTGGCACAGGCTGCCCAGAGAGGCTGTGGAGTCTCCTGCTCTGGAGATCTTCCCAACCCGCTTGGACACAGTCCTGAGCTACCTGCTCTAGGTGACCCTGCGTGTGCAGGGGGGTTGGACTAGATGATCTCTAGAGGTCCCTGCCAACCTTAATGATTCTGTGATTCTATGTCTCTCTTCTGTCTTCTTTTCTCCTCCAGGACATTTCTAACTTACACATCTTTTTATATATATGAACTTTTATATAAACTTATATTTTTTAAGTTAATTCTATATATAAATTCCTTAATTATGCTACCTTATTACTATTTTACGATAAGCTAGTACTTCATTATACCTCTTCTCCCCTCATCACGTCCCCACCATCTTCTGCGTACAAACATTTTGGCCTTCAAGTTATCCATGACATCAAAACCTGCCATCTCAAAGTCCTTGGTGCACTCCTCGGTGCAGTCTTTGGATTGATACAAAATCTCCCCCGAAGCTTATTTTTTCAAGACACCTTTATATGTCCTTTTGGGGAGGTATAGAAAGAAGGGAAATAGTTCATACATGCTATTCACTATATGCATCATGGTTATTTTTTCTTCACCATCATATTCTTCCTTGAAACACATATCCCTTTCCACCACAGATATTTTCAACACGCTCATTTGGATGGTTAAGAAAAAAAAAAAAAAAAAAAAAAAAAAAAAACAAAAAACCACTAAACCACTAAATTAGCATCAAGAGATTTGAAAGTTACCCAGCTTGCCAATTTAAGTGACGCATACGGATTTCATTCGAAAACATTAATGTATTTGTCATTTCCAAACTACTAGGACATAATTCTTCCAAAATGTTTGTTTTATCATTGACCTAATGGCTTATAAGTAATGAAAGGTCCCTTTTGCATAGTTGCATCATCTATTTTCACAAATCCTGGACCTGACTCATTAACAGAGGGGGCTCAGCACTGGTATGAAGGGATCAGTGGTAGGACAGACTTGCTCTTTGTGGAAATTGATGTATGCCAATCTTTGCTACCCAAAAGTTCCACAGTATGCCAGAAAAAAATGACAGGATAAATCCTTTTGCTTTACCACAACTGTAATAATATTGTGACAGAAAAAGATTATGACAGATCTCCAGCAAAAATAACCCATTAGGCCCTTCTGGTTAGTTACTTTTTTCGGTCTTTTTATTCAAGTATGTTACTATGGCTGCCAGTTGTCATGACATATTATTTATGAGGCATATGTCTTTTGTTGAGCACTGTTCTTTTTATTGAATTTTTTGACAGTTTTTATTTACTGCCAGATAATATCCTAGAACATTTTACTGGCATTAGTCTTTTTAGCCCAGTAAATTTATAGAACCTTTATTGGGGTGAGAGCTCAGTAAGTTAAATTATAAACTGTTAGAGACTAGCAAGATTATGATATTGGATTAATTAGGAAAATAAAATCTGTATTATAGAAAATAGTTGACTATTTGTGACAAGATATGTCAAAATAATCATGCCAAAATGATCCATCTGCATCAGGAACAGTTTCTCATCATAAAACCATGAGGGATAGCACAACACACACACTATTATTAAACAGTTTCTTGTTCTTGTTCCTAACATTCAAATTTTAAGCTCGTTTAGTTAATAGGATATTAAGAGCTTATATTAGCCTATAGATTTAAATAAGGAAATTTTACTTCATCTTTTTTTCTTTGCTTAATTACCGACACTGAGAAGCAGAGAAATACAAATTGGAGTGGTGTGTTAGCTGCTAACATGCAGCTGTATGCAATTATCTGTGCCGTTTGAAAATACTGCTCTACCAGGTTGAGCTAGCTCAGCTCTGGTGTGTTATACAGCCTTAAACAAAGGTTATTTAAAGGAATATGAGCAGTGAACATCCACAAATTAATACCCAGGTCTAGCAAGGGTCATATAATCCACACAGAAGTCTGTGCCACTATGGAATCTATGTGTCACTGAAGATGCTACCCATCTAGGCCAGATGAAATGCAGAACAAGTACGCCCACCGATCTGCCAAACTTACAGTACAGACATGGCAATCAGGGAAGCCTACGGGATATTCTTCATAAAGCTATGACAACTGACAAGTCAAAAGAAAAAAAAAAACCACTGATGAGAGAGAGGTGGACACCATTAGGCCAGAATTCCTTAGCTAGAACTAGCGAGAAGACAAATCTCTTTGCAGTTCTAATGCAATTACTCCAGTTTAGAAAACAGTCCAAGCAGAAGGCTGAACTAACTCAGTCTGACTCTGCCGTAGGGGGTCCTGCAAGGCTGTAAGCCTACTCCAGCTTGGGAGCTCAGTATGGCTCAAAAGCTTTCCATGGCCTGAAAACAGCTCACTTCGGACGTTGGCTTCATGAGCTTATTTCTTTGAAGGATTTTCACCTGTGATTTTCTCAAATCTCTCCAAGATGTTTATGAAGAAGTCCTATTTGATTATATTAACATAATTCCTAAAAGAGCTATAAATAAATAAATAAAAATCCTTACTTTAATGGAATTCTGTCTTATGTTTTACCATCCACAAGCGGGCCATATAATCTCACTCATAAGCGTGTGAGTGCTCAACACACAAACACCTGCCACCAGCAAATGACCTTTAGTTATGACATCAATTTAAGTGCTTGCAAGCAAACATTTAATTTGAATCAACTTAACTTGCTTAATCATACGATTTCAAAGCAAAGCACCACCATCTCCAAAGCAGCACTACTGCTTCCTCTGGCTGCAAGGCAGTAGCTGCGAACCCGCCGAGCAGACTTCTGCTGTGATAACTTGACAGTTGCTATTGACGGGGTCTCAAGAATGATACTCCACTCATACTTCAGGAGACTAATATTTATAGAGTTGTTACCTCCGAATCTCTCGCAAAGACTGTCTTTGAAAAGATATTTCAGAATGGAAGAGCTATAATCTTTATGGATACCTGATCTTAGCACAACCTAAGAATTTGTGGATTGACAAGTTCTTTCAAATAGGTCCTTTCATTCTATTTCTGATCTTCCCCCCATGGTGTTTAGCCCTGTGGCTAGGTAAAGTTCAGCTCCAATTTCCTGATCTGATGTCTGTTTTTATATCTTTAATTTTGGTAAGCGGTGTTTTAACTTTGGAAAGGCCTTTCTCTTTGCTGTTGCTTAACAAAAACTCAGGAACTATAGAAGTAAGTGACCAAAATGGGCAATGTAGCCTAAAATTATAAAACCTTCCAAATTACCATAACTAGGTCACATTTCAGAGACATTCACATTTCCTTTTCAGATACCTATCTTAGCCTGCTGATAAATAATTAATAATTATTAACAGCTCTAAATCAGGTCAGGAGGCTTATTCAAAGCAGAGGAAGAAGTTTCTCCAGAGGACAATTCAGAGCCTTAAATTAGACTTCTGCTCTGAATTACTCTCTGGAGAAACCATGTTCTCTCATTTACTTCAAAGAGATCCTAGGGAGATTAGTCAGGTAATTTAGCCTGCTAAATTAGATACTAACAGTTGGGTGGTATTAATATCTCTTCTGAAGTTTGAATGTAGTGCAACTTCACTTACATATTGCAAGTGCAAGTTTATTGTTTTGTTCATCTGCATTTAAACTGTTCTCCAAGGCAAATAAAATTTTACACATATTACATTTACATGGACACCTTGTTAAACATAATAATGATTAACATTAATATCTCTTATAAAGACACTGGCAATATTGGTACATTTTAAATGGCTCGTAGCTCTATAAAATTCTCCTGTATCATGTCTGGTGATATGCTCAGCAATTTAAATTTTCTTAAGACTGAAAAAAAAAGGATTAAGAATTGAATATTCTTTCCGGTACTTCTTTCACCAATTCCTGGCTAGCAAGGATATTACAGCTACAGATTAAAGACTGTAAGGCTATTCACCAATACTGAAAATCGACAAGTTACAAGTTTCTTAAAGTACAAAATTTGGTTGCTCCAGTTCAAAATGATATAAGGCATATAACAATTGCCCTAACTTCATTTGTATTTACCTAACCTCAAAGCAGTAGGGTAAAAGAGAGAGCAATTGATTGAGAGAAACCACTTGGCAGAATAGAAATAAAAAGTTATTAACAGAATTAGCTCTACGTTTAAACCCAAAATATTTCTTATCTATTGCCCATTAGTCTTTAAGTAAGGCCATACAACAAACATAATTTATTTGTTAAAAAAACTGTTTTATCATAAAATCCACTTCATAAGATTAGCAAACATAGGATTATGTTTTCCTTGCCCTGAATGGAACAGGACTATTGGCAATAAAGTGAAGTCACTTTCTAGGGCCTTTCTCCCGCAATGCCAAAAATCACGAGGGGACCACAGGTGCAATTACCTCAGAAAATGAGACAGCCTCTTTATCCTTGGCCATCTCCAGCCCTGCTGCAGCACTATCATTATTTGTAAAATGGAATGTCAGGTTTTCAATTTACATCCTATCTTGGCCATAAAAATGTTTCAAAGCTAATCCAAGGATGCATGTGATTTAATGTGACTTATATTACAGCAGGGCAATAAATTAAGTAGGGATATAATTCATTACTTTCTGAAGACTAAATATTCCTTCTTATATTATTCCATTGAAAATAAACAACAGGAATAACTGAATCCTAAACATCAGCTCCATGTGAAACATGAACACTGGGATTCCTAAGCTACATTTATATTTAGCAAACTACAGAAATAAAGTACAACTGAAGCCAATAAAGACAAGCAGCATGAAGACTTACATAGACTAAGATTCACTTTTTGGATATTTACTATCTCTTTCTCACATATTAGATGCCATATAAGCATTAAAGGAGAACTACTCCCTTCTGTGGGGAACTTTCATTCAAAAAGGTCCTAGTTAACAGAAAGGTCAAATAAAAAGTGGTTATGCACTGATAATGTAATCTAATATCATCTTATTTTTATTCAGAAGATAGCTGAATAAGTAAACTAAAAACTATAATAAATTTTAGTAACACTAAAACTTTTTAGTTTTAGTAATAAACGAAATATTCTAAAGTACCCTTTCTTCTCCCTGATCATACCTCATTTTGAAATATCCTAAGTGAAAATTTAAAACACAAGAAAAAAAAAGTTCAATATATCAGAACATACATAAGATGGCAGCTCTGCACATCTCTTCACAGCGTTTCATAAAGAAACTACCCAAGCAGAATCCTACACCATGTTCAGACTTTTCCATGCCTCAAGCACTAGCTTGCTCTGCAGCTGTTTTCAGACTGGAAATATTGGGCTCTTCTCAGTTGCTTAACCAACTGCTGTAGTACCCCCTGCCTAATATCTCACTAACACTGAAAAAAAAAAAAAAAGAAAAAGAATCATGAGCTGAAAGTGCCTACTTGCCTAGCACTTCCCCCATGAGTCGCGTGCAGTGAGGATACTACAGTTAAATAATCTCATGCTTATATTAATAGCCTGCCATTTCTCCTATAAATAAGTTAAAAAACTGTTTCTGTTTCTACACTATTAACAATTTAAATAAGTCACTGATCACTAGTAAGAAAGCCCCAATGATCCTCTTCGACACCTTCAAAAGCTCTCTTGCACACAGCAGAAGAGTTGCTAAGAACACACTGAGGAACGTGGAACAGGAGGCAACACCTCTGCGCATCCAAATCCAGCCCAAAATCACAGAGCAGCTGAAGGAGCTGAACACGCCGAATGTAATGCAGATTCAAGGTAAACACTCCAAGGAGAGTAGAAGCTCCAATTTAAACATTTGGCCAAGAAAATTACTGCTGCTTGCAATGTTTCTACCTCTCTGGGCTACTGACACACTTCTAGTCTGACTCGCTGCTGCTCTACATCGGTGTCTGTGTTATTTCTTTCCCCCTCTATACCAAGCACTTCTATTGATAGGAGATTTTGCAAGAGAAGTAAAGATCTTGTATAAAACCTACGGGGCTCAACTGTCACCTGCGAGGCTTCAAAAAAAAAAAAAAAAAAAAAAAAANATACAAGTCATACTGCCTGAGAATCTTCACCAGACCACCCACAGTGCAAGAACACTCTAGGAAAAAAACTGAGGATGTAGAAGGCGCAAAAAATGTTTCACTGTTGAACTTATTGCAGCATTGCACTGTTAGCAGTATAGCCTATATTGGGAAGTGCCAACTATGTGGCACTGGTCTCCACAGCCTCATCCAAGGAAAACACTCAAGCGTGTCTTTCACTTCAGCAGGGAAGCTGGCTCTGGCCGCCAAGCCTTTGCTGAGCACGCCACAGCACGGGCTGAGCAACAAGCCCTAGCAGGAGGCCACTTGGTGTTGACTTAGTGCATTGCAGCATCCTGAATAAGCTCTCTCCTCTGAAAAGGCAGCGGAAATCATCAGTGTTTAGTGGAGGAAAATGGGTATTTTCTCTCCAGCGAGGTAGGATAGATATTGAGATGATACATCTATTTGGGGGCTGTAAGAGTCATTTTGCTGGCAACAGATGTAGGCAACATACGCAAATCCATACCCCCATACCATATGTCTTCCTAAGACTTCAAAAGCTGCTCCTATTATCAAACACAGTCACGAGAATTAACAGCTCTTGCCACATTTCTGGTAACACGTTGTAGGCAAGAAGCATCACACAAGGACAGAAGACATCCCTGAATTTAAACCCACTGCAAAAGCATGGCAGAAAGGTGCACAAGCTTAAGCAGGCAATAGAGCCAGATTATATTTGAACCAAATAGCAAATGAGGTAAGCAAGGACAAGGTGAAATCACAGTATTTTCAAAAATTAGAAGCAGAAAACGCACTCCAAACATTTATATGTAGTAAAAGATAAAAACCGCTTACATGTCAAACAAAGATTTGGTATTACTGGATAAAATTGTAAAAATCATCTGAATGAGATTTTATCACAATACATTTGGAGAGGAAAGGTTCTAAGGGACAAATACAAACCACATAAAATACTGAATATACTGAATGATATTGCAGGAAAAGAAGTGAGGACTGGAATACAGCATATTGAACCCAAAGAGAATTCAAAATAATCACCATATACTAGAGACTGTACCCACAAAGGTTGTACAGACAGCACCAGTGGGGCAGTTATTTCTTTTTGGGACACTGGTATAGCTATGCACAGATACTGTAAAAATTATAGAGCTGATCTGCGTAGCCAAGATAGTCAAGGCAAGAATACAGAACAATGCAGAGCTCTTCTATACTGCAAGAGCAATAAAAGTGATAAAAAATAAGACAGCATGCCATATAAGAAAAAGCTAGGAGAAATGAGCACACTAGTATACACCAGAGAAAGAGAGCATAATAATTCTTCACAAGTACATATAGAGAGTTAATGAAAACAATGACAAGCTATATGTAAAGTGGTTACTGTAGAAATATGAAACAACCCCTTAGAAATAGGAAAAGAAAAATAAGCCTGAATGAAATCAAGAAGCATTTTTAGTGAGGTTAACTAATGGAGTCTTTTTGCTAAAAAAGGCAAGAGGATCACCACCTGGAAAAGCGTTCACAAAAAAACAGCTAGACAGAGGCAAGGAAGGAATCTAGTGGGTATTCTGCACAAAATCTTAAGTAACTCTGAAGCCTTTGGCATGGAGTGATTTAATCAGACTCTCCTTCCTATCCCACCATCCACAAATACTCTTGTATTTGTGGTCAAATTGTAAAGGATGCTACAATTAAGGAAAAAAAGGGCTCTGCAAATATGCATGAAGTTGTCAGAAATGTAGAGAAAATCATTCCTGGTTCTACTGAGTACAGAAATAGGACAAAACGATAGGCAGCACATGAAGAAGAGTACTGTAACAGTAACTGTGGGACTACTCCTGCTAACATGAAATAACTAACAAGTTCTGTGTATGAATAAATGTAAATACCTATGTCAATTCTTTTCAGTTGACATTATATGGGATTTCATACATCCTCTGTCATAATGCCTGATTTCATTAAAACAAGCAATTGATCATCAAATTATCAACTGTCAAGAACATTAGAACAAGAATGACAAAAAGAACTAAAAAAACACTCATATTCAGAAAAAAAAAGATTTTCATAATTTACATTTATCAGTGGGCACAAATGTGTATTTTAAATTCTATTTATGATCTTTTTGCTATAAAACTGTAAGAAATCAGTTTGCCAATCCAGAGAAGTGGTTTTTTAGAAAAGAAAAGAACATAAACTTAGTATTTCATAGCTACTATATTTTACCACAAAGTTCATGTCATACATAGCCTCTAGAACTTCAGTCCATTTTAATAAGAGACAGTATTGAACAATATAACAAATAAATTGTAATTACTTCTGAAGACATCTCAGAAGTGCAGGTAAAAAATATAACTACCTAATTATAGAAGAGCCTTAGTAATAATTTTGTTTCAATTCTGTAGCATTGATTTAACTTTTAAGGAGAGAGACATAGAAACTAAAATTGAACCTTCTATGGGTCAATTTGACATAAGATAAGCACACTACAAAATTACTGTGCAAAAATCAGGTGTACTAAAAATAAGTATCCTATGATCGTTAAGTATCAGAGGTTGAAAAGTATTATTTTTAAGCAGTCTTTGTAATGTCAAGTGGCCTGGTGCAATGCACTGGGCAAAGTATTCCAGCTGAAGCATTAAGAGTAGTATTTAGAGAGCAAAGAGTACAGAGGATGCCTTGGAGGATATATATTCTCCAGGGACACTGTCTTCCTTTCTTTGCAACAGTGTGATGCACTACTCAAGTTCAGCCTGTGATTCATTAAAACCTTCAAAATATCTCAGTGCAGGCCTGCTTGCCCAGTTGTCCTCCAGCCTGTATTTGGGTAAGCCAATTTTTACCACCGTAGTATATATCTTGACCTTTATTAAAACTCAGCCTCTTTGATGCTTACTTATTAAGCACCTTTTGATGCTTGCTTATTACTTAATTTTGAACCCACAGAATGCCCATCAGGTCTTTTTGATGATTATGATCATATAGCTAACTCCAATTAACTCTATTATTGTTATATGAAGGAATGCCTCAGTTTTCTAACAAAAATAGAATCTCGGGTATAAGGAACTACATATTCATGTAAGGTTTGTATTTAGTTATTCGGATTTCAATGCTCTAAAAACATTCGCCACATTTTCAAAATTATAACCAACCAACTTTTCTCTCTTTTTTTTTAATTAGCAACTAACTTGATATCTGCAACACTGATTTTTGACCCAGTTTTAAGAGAACCTCAAGACTAAGTGTAGCAAGGGATTTATCACATTAATGAGCTCAGCATCTCTGATTCTGCACAGCACCAAGCAAAAAAAGAATATCTCCTTAAATCTGCTATAAGCCAGTTCTAGGTAGAGAACATACTTTTCCAAATTGGGCTATCTCCCTCTGTTTCCCATTTTATACCCATTTCAATGTATCTATTATGATAAAGAATGATTGTGAGGTATATGTTGATAAAGAAAAACATTTTTTGGATAAAATTTTATCTTATGGCAGTGACTGAATTTAAGCAGCAAGTGCAAAATGCTGAACACAGCTCAAGTCATGCATTTCTTTGGTGCATGAGAGTCATTCACATATAATTCATTCTGAAAACTGACATCTGCACAAGCCCATCAGGTAACTGAGTTCACAATTCAGAAATGACAACGTGTCAGCCTTATCAAAAGTACTATTGCACAAAAGTACTATTGCAGACCCTACACCAAATCACCAAGAAGTAATTATCTGCTCCTTTCTTTTCCCTTGCAGGTTTGATCAAGAAACAGAACTTCTTAAGGACAAATATTATACATGGAGGATTTCCGCATTTAAACCTATTTTGTAGTCTTTGTGGATCATAAACTTTGCCTGTTCCTCTCCTCCATTAAGCTAAAAAAAAAAAAAAAAAAAAAAAAAAAAAAAAAAAAAAAA
>VZSV01000028.1:5609593-5627205 GCA_013398735.1 Nothocercus julius | reverse complement strand
GAATCAGTGAATGACGGTCATAAAAGGGAATTATTTACAACAGTCCTGACAAATATCACAGGCACATAAATTTCTAACCCATCATGCAGTGTAGAAAGTAAATTAAGCCTATTAGTCTCCGAATTCAGAGCTGGCATTCTTCCCCTGGGTGGATTTTTTCTGATCAGGGACAAACACAGTTTCTCCTCAAGAGACATCACCCTGCTCAATGGTTTAACCAGCCTGCTTAACTTTTTTCTTCCATAAAAAGACATGTCATCTTTATTACCTCCTTTGTACTAATTACATTATATTAGTACTATATAAAGGAATTCAAACTCAGGCATTAAGTGATCTGACTGTGCAATTTAAAGTGTTTTTATACAGATTCAGACCTCCTCGCTTTTAAAGTATTTAACATCCAGCCTGGAACATTTTCAAAAGAAGTTGCCACTGATGTCATCAGCAATTAATGCTAGTGCTTCGGGGGATCCGGGTCTGAATTGCCAATGTCTTCTAAGTCTTCAGAAGAAAACTCAGCTGAGATTAATAATTTACTTGTTTCGAATGGGCTTATAGGGGGAGTTCTGCATTTCAGACTAAGGCTAGGCCTGCAAGACACTTTCAGTGTTGAAGCGCAAGGACAAACGCCCTTCGAATGAGCTTTTCTCCCGCACATTGGGAAACGTGCTACGTGAGGAGGGTTCCAGGACCCCGACGCATCTCGGAGCTTTCATGACTCCTTACCTGGAAACCAACACAGAACCACACACTCAGACCCCAAAACAAGGTGATGAAGAGATAAGTCACAGTCCGAGCACCAGGAGATCATGAAGAACTCAGATACTTTCACCACTGGGGGCTTCAAAAGTGGGAACAATGTCCTGCCTTGTTTTCAGTTCCAGAAAAGCACTGGGGTTAAAGTATGAAGAACCAACATGCTTTACCTGTACTATTTCCCTAACTCTCATACTGGAGAATAATGCAAAAAAGTCGTTTTAAGAAATTAATATAAAGAAATGCTCCTCAGCTCTAATTTGTCTCTTTTTTTAGGGTAGAATTACAGCAAAATATATGATAATATTTTCAATTACACTTTAAAGTCAACCTGCTCCAAAACTTTTCCATTATTTTCAGCACTCTTAACAGTTACTTCACACTTAAAATCACTTATCACGTTAAACTGCTTTCTAGCTGTGAGCAGTATACACTTGAGACATCAGAAAACTCTTTTTTTTTTTTTTTTTTTTACCTTTGTTGAACCAGTAATTTAAGCAATGACTTGCCAATCTTGCTACATTTTCCACATTGCACAACAATTCAGACACTGAATAAACAGGTGGTTTTGGCATTAAAAAAATCAGTAGGTGAAGAAGAATCTCACTGACGCTTAGCCTAAAAAGCTTATTCTCTTAAGAAATTGCCTAAAAATTACCCAGTACAAAAGCAGACCAAACCAACAATTTGGAAATTACTACTATTTGCGGAAGAAAATCCTGAAAAACAAAATCTAAAGCATTGGCTCTGTTAAAGTTCCTGCTCTAACTGCCTGCAGTGTTCACAGGAGTAGTTTAACTCTGCTCTGTATTAATTGTTTTCCAGGAGGTTGCTTAAAAGACAAGAACATGTAATCCTGGCAGAGAAACAAGAGGCTCAGGAGAGTCTTAGAAACAGCCCAAGAGTTGAGTGTTATGTATATGATGTTACTATATAAAATATAGATTTTATCGGAGTTTCCAGCTGATAGCAGCTGGCTACGTAGCAGCTGGAGGGAAGGATTAGAACTATCTCCTCCTGCACCAGAGAGGATGAAAGAAGATTACTTTCTGTGATCCTAATACTTTTGGATTTTCAGTCTTACCTTCAACATATTCCGCTGTATACTCTTGCAAAAAACAGATGGAGCTGAAAATCACTGATACCGGACTCCAGGAAACGCCAGCGGCACGTCCCTCCGCCAGGCCGCGGCCGGGCACCCGCTGCGGCGTGCCTCGGCTGCCGAGAGCTCCTCGGAGCCCACGCTGGGGAGCAGCGAGGGCGCCCAAGGGCATTGCGGGAGGCCACGTGCAGCCTGCCCGGGGAGCAGGAGCTCACCGCTTCCCCCGGCACGGGTAACTCTGGCACCGGCAGCATCCAAATAGCATTCTGCCAGCAAACTGGTATTTAATTTCCCCAAACATCCCATGTTAACCACACACACAGAGAGGCTCTAAACACTTAGTAGCATAATGTGTTCTCGCAGGCTCAGTTAACAAGCTTTGAAAATCTCCAGGGAGAACTTTCAGCTGTGTCCTGGCATGGGCAGCTGCAGCAATCTGCATCATGGAGCTGCAAACCACGCACAGCCCTTGCATCCTCTGAGACAGCAACACAGCAGCCCTGTAATTATGTCCCATATCAGATAGTTGGAGTCAAGTCTGTGCAGTGCTCCCTCCTCACCTAAACCTACCCAAAGGCGTCCTTATGTAATTTAAACTGAGGTGTCTTCTAGCAGGAACGCTTCTGCTCATACTGATCTAGTGGGGCCGCTGATTGTATTTGGAGGAGAAAAAAAAAAAAACAGGGCACCTGGCTGTGTGAGGATTAAACATCTTTCACCTGTGCAAGCTAGATGTGGCTACACCTGAGCACCCTGAGTCATGGGGCTAGGTGCTTGCACGCAGGAAATGCTCACAGAGTCGGGTGCGCTCCTGTGCATCTTCCCTCCCCACAGAGCTGAAGGGGGAGGAGTAACTTTGTTAATAAAACCAAAACATAGTTGTCTTTTTAAAAATAATTTCTGAAAATACACTATTACATTATTCATTCTGACAAAAAATGAAATACTGTGTAGAACTTCCTTTACCAAGGAATTTAGAAATTAATGAAAATCTGTTCTTGAAGTCACGAAGTACAAACTTCATCTATTTTATTACCTCTTTATACAAAAAGCTTTCTGGTAGCCTATTCTGATGGAAATTGATTTGACCTCTCCACATAATTCATTCAGCAATTTGGTGTCTGTTTCACCTACTTTCCTAACCTATGCTTGTTTGTTTGTTCTTTGCAAGTAAAAGGATAGGAAAAAAGGTTAGGTAACATCCCCCTAATGCATCTTTTTGACACACTTGTTATTTAGCCAGTGCTGTGTAGTTTCCTCTTGCAGATATAATAAATGTTTACTGTATTTCCAGTTTAATGAGTGCTCCAGGCTACCATAATTGTTTAATATACTTCTACATCATATATCCATGACGAGAGAAGGCCACAGCCTAGTCTCTTTAAACTAATAGAAAGCCAAGTGCAACAGAAAAAGAAAAAAAAAAGATTCGAGCTCAGCTGTCTCAGTGAACTTTTTCACCAGGAAAATCAATAGAGAGCTGCAGGGGACACAGCAATGGGGGAATAGCAGTTGATGGGTCAGTCAATTAAGCAGTGGCAGTGAGCAGAAGGAAAAGAGAGAAGGCGGGTGCCCTTTCCCTTGGCTAAGCTCAATGTAGTGTGCCCGGGAAGCACTAGTAAGGTTTTTACAATCACACAAAAACTGTATTACTGATTTTAAGTATAATGGACATGTAATTTGTCTTAGGTGTTGCTCTAGGATGATTTTCTATTTTAGTTGCTGAGGGAAAATAAAATCCGTAAACATTTTATCCAGAACTGCTTAGACCAAAACACAATGAAACAGAAACCTCATGAAGGCCCTCACAGCCATGGTCATGGCCTCTAGACTATGACCTCTAAAATTGGACTGTTTTGTTGCTTTTGCCTCCTCTAAAGCCACTGGGGTCTACAGGCCGCCCAGTCCTGCACCAGTGTGCATGCCGTGCTGTGCAGATCGACACAGAGACAGGCGCCGCAGCTAGCTCAGCTCCGCACACGTACAGGAAGCAAGCGATGCTCCCCTGGCGTGTTCCACGCAGCTCTTCTAACCCTGACAAAACGCTTGCATTTTACACATACAAATCCCACCTCCGAAAAATAAGATAAAAACAGTGGCAATCAAAGTAAAAAGGGAAAGAAAGATTATGTAGTCTGTGGGATCTTTAATTTGTTTTTAAACAAATTATACTGCAAAGTTCCATACTATATGGAACTTCATCATCAAACCCTTTCCCCCCCCTTTTCTGAGGGCACTTTCAAGGTTGGAGATATACACAGATCAGCAGATATGCTACTTGTATGGCCGTGCACATTTTTTCCCTCTTTTCTGCTTTGCCCGTGCAGGAAACTTACAGTGCTCACAAAACTGCAGCCTTTGCTACATCCCCTTGCTAGGCTCCTCTCCTTTGCATCAAAATCACAGCAGTGTCTCAATTGCTGCTAGATCTGTTATTTTAAAGGACTGTTTCCATTCACTCTCAGCTCCAATTATACTCCTCAACATACCCCTCTGTACAGCCCTGACCCTGCCAGGTACTCCTTCTTCCTTAATTAATTCAAGGTTTTAAACATTTGTCTGTGTCAATGATGATGAAAATTCACATTTAACGACTGGGCTAACAGAAGCAGAGACTAGGCAAACAACCTGGAGGCATAACCTATACAGTGGGTTCTTACGAATGCCAGCACTTATTAAAGATGCTCTCTCCTATAAATATGTGATTTATGTGGCATTAGCAGATCAAAGATGCCTACCCCTGATCTTTTTGCTTTCTGCTATTGCTTTCCGCTAAAGGTGCAGATAGTTTTACATAAAACATAAGAATTGTAGTCATCTGCATGGAATGAAGCAACTGTCAATCAATAAATTCGTATTAAAGAACATACAGTGAGGTAACTGGTTGAATTAAATTTGCTACTCACTTTTGCATAAAGAACACAGCAAAACATTACTGTCTTGTTCTACCATAATAGATTATTTTCAAATTCATACAGATATCAGACACTCGATATATTGAGCACAACAGCTACCACACTGACTTCCCTTTGACTCACCCCCCCCTCCACAATTCCCCGAATATACTATTGGAAGCCTTAAAAATAATTGCCTGTCTTCTGCAACTTTAGGAAAAACAACAGGACTGGACAAAGACTGAGGCACCAAAATCTTGGAGTCAATTTTAGTATGCACCTTAGTAAAGTCCTGACATTTAATAGCTTTTCTGGATGAGTCAAAGTGATTCTTAAAGGATTGACCTTTCCTTTAAATCTTCAGCATAAACACAGCATCCAGCCTTTATGATAAATTTCCAAAATACATGTCTACTCCTGATTTTGTCTTTGCATATCTCTTTGTTTACTACTTAATGGCCAAAGTCTGCCCTGCTAACACCTGCATCCACTTAATATTCATGGATAGACTAGCTGAATTCACTGGAAGCACCGAGATGCCTGAAGTCATTTCTAAGTTCTGTTGTTCTGGGGGTCATCTCATATCATTGTTACGAAACTATCTATAATATTATGGTACAACTTGAAAGACAGAAATGTAATGAAGAACGTACTAGAAATCTTTACTTACTGAAGGAAGTCATTAGAGAGGTTGTGTCAGTCTGACATGAAAGAAGAGATAACAGCATACTAGATTTTTTTCTAAGCATCAGTTATTGCCTACTTGCTGATGGCTGTGAGTTTAATTGGGCCACAGCCACATCAAAACTGTGCGGCAATACTAAGTGTCCTTGGCCAAAGGAGAATCTGTGCTCTGTGGTCATAGGAAGAAGGAGCAAGAAGAGGGAAGAACTGGTACACCAGTTTGGATGGTGGTGCTAGAAATGACTTCCCAAAGGTCTGAGGTAAAGAAGAGTCAGGAGGTTGTGGGAGGTCCTTCATGGAGAGGGGACATGGGCGACAAGCGATGGGGACCTGAGAAAGTTGAGCTGGAGAGAGTGACTAGAAGGTTAGTGCAGTTAGTGCCATGAAATGTGGCTCTGAGGAGTCCCTCAGGTTTGAGGACCTTACTATAATAAATAGTAATAAAAACTCTGCAGTGTCATGTACTTGCTTGAGTTCCAGCACACGACTATATCTTTCTGAAAGGGATAATCATGTGTGTCCTGTATGTGAAGTATATTGTACCTGCAATGCACACTATTATTTTAAAAATAAATTCAGAAATCAAAATTCTGTGTTGTGTATTTGTAAAAACCTTCTCAAACATCAAGAATATCATTATTCTCATACTATTTTACTGAGTCTGTCAAAATTAAAGAATTCCAGGCTAAAAGGGGTTGGCTCAGATTTACCCCTTCGCCACTTGCTGAGTCTATCCTCACATTCTCATCAACTCCAGAGCTCCCAGCATTTCAGATATTTCCTGAGAACTTTCCTAACTGCTACCAAGGAACATGAAACGAGAACCTGCAAAATGCAACAGTCTCTTCCCAGTTTGCATTTTCACGTCCATTCGATTTTAACAATCTCATCACTTCACAGAAGTTCAAAAACAGTCACTGGCAAAGCCTGAACTCCACTTGATGACTCATCTCACTTGAAACTTAGTAGTTCATTAACCAGCATGCCTACTTATCATTGCTTAGTAATATTAAAACGCAAAGCATTTAAACAAATTACTTTTTCTTCTTAATGTGGAAGAAGATCTAAGATTAAAAGGATCTGTCTTAATTTTTTTACTTTACCTGAAATGTTTTTATTATTCCTCCTAAAATTAGTATAATATCATACCCTTGCTTGTATAAAATAACACCAGAATGACCCAAGAATATCTGCCAATTAATTCAACTGCCTGTCATTGAAAGAAATTAAATTGCCTCATTTCATGAGCTCCTTCACTGGAAAGTAAGATAAAATTTAGGATCTGTTAAAGATACAAGAATATCAATCTTTAGCACATCTATAACAAAGCATTGCATGAAGAGCTATAGAAGCTTGATTGGAAATTGCACAGAGATGTGGGAAATGTACATTACTCAGAAAATTTTACTGAAAGTAAAGTATTCTGAAAGTAGCTTTTCTATACTTTGTTTTATTGCTAAATTGTTGTGTTTTTTTTTCTCCATTCGTTACTGCCGTAACCCATTTTAGACACAGTTAGTTAAACAGTATATGGTTAATTGAAAATGAGGAAAAGGCCCATATACTTCTTTTCTTTTTAGCATATACGTCACATCACAGCAGCAAGTGCAATCTTCCCTCCTCTCACTCTCAGGCTGTTTCCTGAACAGTGAACAAATACTATATGCTCTAAGTGGAGCATGTTGCATTATATTTTAAATGTCAACCCTTCCAGCTGAAGTCTGCTATGTATTTTAACCAAATCATGGGTAATTTGGTGACACACATGCACTGTAAACTGGTGACACGCATGTACAGTGAAACTGTTAGGTTTCACTAAACTGTATTCTTACAGGATCTCTATGAGATAAAGTATATCAACACATGTACGCATTTTTTAATCAATAATCCATAATTAATGTCCTCCTTTTGAGAAAGAGACACCCTCTTCAAGTTCTTTTAACAAAAGCTGAAGGCCAGAGGTGAAATAATCTGTAGCTCAATCAGTAAACACAATAAAGGATTTACTGACTGACATCTGGGTTTTACCAATGTAAGTGACAGGTTGATGGCAGATTTACTAGCTCTGCAGGAGTGCAATAAATCTGATTTCAGCTCTAGGCAAATCACGTTAAGAATTCTGCTGTGTCAAAAAATTTCTGAGACGTCCCTGTTGTATAATGGCACGTCACCAGAGAATGTTATATTCTCTAGTGACCTATTCCTCATCTGCATGATGAAAGAGTGTGATTAGTATTCCTTCCTTAAAAGTGCCACTGCACTGAAAAAAAAAAAAAAAGAAAAAAAAAAAGGCTTGATCATTTCACACCACACAACAGTAACTACAGGACTCTAAACTTCTAGGTTTTTTCAAGTGTGTGGTTTTTTTTGCAAGCATAACTCTGGAGTATATTACATTACTTGTGTAACGGAATGTCGTTTCATCAGTGGAAAACAGGGACGTACTTTGGATCTCAAGGTAAGTATCATTACTTCAGTATCTTTTATATCTACTTGACTACCCATATGTGATCTTGAATAGACCCAATAATGATTGACTAAATGCAAATTTTGATAATGATCAAATCTAAAAACTTTTAAGGAAAGAAATCAGTCAGTATACATCACTTCAGCTTCAGTGAAAGCTATGGCTTTATTTCGGTTAATGCCAGGTGGAACTTAATCCTGTGGTTCTTATCTAGAATATTAATAAGCTGAAATGCCAGTTCTGCAAAGCTTATGCATATATAATTTTATGAGAACTCTTCCTGTAGTTAGTGGAAGTTCATTTGAATTTATATACACATGCATGTAAGTTTTCAGAGGATCAGTATCTAATTCCAGAAATAACAATAATTATTGATGAACAGAAACAATAAGCCAGTACAGTAATTTTTTTGTGGCTACTTTGACCATTATTTATGAATCTTCGTGCTCATTTCTTAATAAAATCAATTAACTCTCTGTTGTCCTCCTTTCTCAAGGCTTAATTATCTGTGATCTCGACCATCAAGAATGTATTCAGTAGTGGTAACCTCTCCCTGTAAAACATATGCCTGAAACAAGTCAAATTTCTTTCTTAAAAAAAAGCAATTTTTCCAAAGAGGAATAACATATTTTTAAAAAATCCAACATTTATAAAAAGTGTAAAAAAACAATGTATAAGAATCTTTAAGAAACTAAAATCCAAGTAAATTCCTGAGAAGTAACTCAGACAAGCTGAAATTACTGGAAGGGCAGAGGAATGAGCACTGCCAAAGATTTCACAGCTGATATAATCAGAGATTATACACTTTTGTAGATTTTGCAAGAGAAAGTTCAGGACTGAACCTTCTTCATACCAGGTCTAGACCTTGTGCTCACAGAGTTCAAGACTTCATTCAGATGGTCTTGATCCAGAAGCTATTCCTCTCCATGGAAATAACAAGGAAAGCTGGTATGTGTTTCAAGCCAGTGTTTTCTCTCTCTAGAGATGGTCTGAAAAATATGCTTATACATTTTCTGAAGTGCAGCAAAGCATTTCCTCATCTCTAGCAACCCCTCTCCACTGCTCAGAAGCTAACATCATACAGCAGTACTTAGGTACAGCAGCGAAGGACAAGACATGGTGAAGATCTCTCTGTATAATAACATTTCCTTCAGATTTCAAAACCGAAAGTGATGCTGCTCTGCCACTACTAGACTGTTACGATGAAGTAATAACTGATACCTGGCAGTGGAACTTGCTTTATGCACCTGGTGAGCAAAATAATGTTGGTCAGGAACGGGTAAGAATGTCTCATTGTTGCCTGCAGTGCACAGTGCCCTTGCACACTCTCCAGACAACATGATTCCACTTAGCTTCCTGTGAATTCCACTACAGCTGATACGAGGACCAAATCGAACAATGAACAAACCGCAAGGAAAAAAAAAACTGTGCACAGACACAACACCCCACGAGAGCTACTGGTGAAACAGAACCACAACTCAGACTAAATCAACTTAAAATTTACTTTTTGTTTTTTTTTTTGTCTGTTTTGTTTCAATAATAATAGATTTGGATCACAAAATCTGCACTCAGCCTTGTGGCTATTTTTCTTGTTCAAAACTAAAGCCCTTTTTTCAGTTATGTTCAGCTACAGAGAAGGAATTTCAAGGATTAAAACAGCTTAACGTAGCTTCAGGCCGGAAGCACAGTGGAACGCATGAAATTCTAGTAATGTAATTCTAAATCCTGTTCATGTTTGTATCTGACATGTTAATTAAAATTAGATCAAAATCTAAGTGGAAAAAAAAAAAAAAAAAGCCTTTACAGTTTGTTTTGTGCGTTCATAGAACCAGAGCTGCAATTGCAATAAAAATCCATACAGAATTAAAATACAGAGTTTCCCCTTCAAAGAAAGATAATTAAATAATGAGAGACCGCCCTGTTTCACATTTGTCTTTAGCAGAGCTGTGTGTGAGGCCCTACCTATAAAACTATGAATCTCAGGATCCTTGCAAAAATGCTGTGGGCCAGAAATACCAGCAAAACTTCTTGCTTTTTAAACATTCATGCATAAACTACATCTCCTTTAAGAGCAACTGCTCCTTTAATGCCTAGCTTCCTGTGTTTTCCTGCCTAGTTTATCAGAAGGACCTTGGTGTGGTCCACACAACACACATTTTAGCAAAAAGCACATTTTTAGCAATTACTAGATGAACTGGAAGTAGCTGATACTAGACGTGCTTTTCTGTTTCTCATACACACGTCTCCTACTACTTCTTTGAAGCATGTGAGAAGTCCCAAGTTCTGTGTGTTTATCAAAAAGACTGCACAGGGCTTCCTACCCCAGCATCGTACTTGTATACAATTCTGTCCTCCTTCTCCCAAAATCGGAAAAAAAAAAAAAAAAAAAAAAAAAAGCACTTCCTGACATCCCCTTGGATTTCCTTACAGATTGATCCAATTAATTTCTGAAGTCTTTGTGTTAGCTTATCCCCTCCTGTTGTTAATAATTCAGTATGAACGTGATCTCCACCTGAATCTTTGTTGTTTCAGAACTACCTGACTTCCTCTTGAATCTCTTCAAAATCTGTTTCTTGCACAAATAGCTCAGCTGTCTGGAAAATTGTTGCCTGTAGTTTAATCTTTCTCTCTGTGACAGCATTAATATTCATACTACTTTAATCACATTTAAGATATGAAAACATTAGCTCCAGTGCTGATCAGAATTCTTTTTCCTGCACTCTAGTCTGCTTTCTACTAAAAGCTTGAAGTAGTACTTCAGTAATTTGAATAAATGAAAATGCATTTAAAATCAAAATAGTCAAGTGTAATGGTAAAGAATACTCCCGCTCATGAATTTTATTTCCGTAAAAGACAAATGCGGATCTATATGTTGTATGTTTGTGTATGTGGCTGAGTAGGAAGAAGAAATCTCAAGTCAGCTTGTTTCTGATTAAGCTCTTTCTCTGGTTGACAACTGTCAAAGCCATCTTAGAAACCCATGAATATTAAAGTCCTGTTCACTGGCACATTTGGCATTTTGAAACTGGGCAAGTAGAAGTCATAAAATATGAAAAGAGTGCCCCATGTCATTTTGTAGAAAATGTTGCCATTAAGATGATGTATGGGAAAATTCGCACCTTCATCTTCTGGGAATGCTATGCCATATTTTGTGTGTTACTTTGCTTCAAAAGCACTGCTGATCGCCTGACATTCTTCTTTCTTTGGCTGAAAGATCTTTATGAAACACATTATAATCAAGATTTTAACTAGCTGTTAATATTGATGTATATACTTATCTAAAACAAGTGGATATTTTTACTTAGAAAATAATGAAAATCTCTGCTTAGAGGACATTCTAATGCTGGTCTTTTTTTATTTACTGACAGCTACATAAAATCATTAAGTTAGTTCTAAAAACCACTACAATTTTCATGATTAAAATCCATTAGAGAAAACAAGGATAAGAGGGATTTTTTTCTTAGTTTAATCTATTAAATTTCAGCATCAACTTTGCCTATGTTTCGTATCATGCATTCACGATGGGCAAGATTAAATTAAATCATCCTAACACTTGTTGACTTTCCATTGGCAAAGTCTTTCAGAACTACTTTCTTTCTCTGATTTTAAGTATACTCTAAGAACTGAGTTTCCCTGGGATATATAACTAAATCAGCCATTCTAACTCATATAACGAATTAACATAGTTATAGGATCTTTAATACAGCTGCCTGATCTTGATTTACTAACAAGCAGTTTACTAATGATCTGGATGTCTGTTATATAGAACTCATACTTCTGATGGAATAATAATAGACTGTGAAAGTAAAACATGTTTAAAAACCCAGTTACTCTGTTCAGATTTGTAACCACCTGCAACCACCTGCAAAGAATTTAAGGATTTAGTATGCTGAGTAATTAGTATTCCATATAGATGAAAATCATTTATCAAGGGATACTATTAACCAAGTGAAGAGTCCTAATTTAAAAAGCATCAAAGAGAAAGGAGATATATAGGTATGGTTCTTCTATCAGTGTATAAATAGGTTGTCTTCATTTGCTTCACAAGGTTTCTTCCGCCCTACATGTGTGAGACCCCAAGGCATGGGCACATGGCCTTTCCCCACTGAATATCCAGTTAAGTCAGTTTAATATACAGTTAAGTTTTATACAGTTAATATACAGTTAAGTCTATTTGACTGTGGCTATTATTACACACAGAGAATAATAATAATATGCCAGTGTCTACAACCTAAGTTGGTACCTTCTTACTAAACTTTCATGGAAGTTATAAGGGATACTTGGCCTTCAGGAAGGCAACACTACAGCAAGCTAATTCTCTCCTGAGTCCAGACAGAGAATGATCAAGAACCGTTCGAAGCAGACATCAAAAATCTTTTCATGAAAGAATCCGTCAACAAATCTTGAACCGGGACCTCAAGCAAAGCAGTGTGCCAAATCCAGCAATCCAGACAAATCCTGATTCACCTGCTGAAACCTCAAGTTTGTCTTTGACCTGAAAGCAGCCTGGAAAGCACTAATCCTTCACAGAGACCCAAGGCCTTGCCACAGAGGTCGTCACAGAGGTGGCTTCAAAATACCAAGTCACTGATACCGCCACCATCTCGGTGCTACCATTCATAGGTTTGCATAATGTCATCATTCATTTATCTTCATCCTTCCTCTAAACTACTATTCTCATATACAAATTAAATATGAGCTGCAATTTAATAGCAGTCTTAAAATATGGAAAGCGGAAACATACCTTTGATGCCCAGGCAACAAGTAATGACCTTAAACTGCAGCAAGGTGTCCATGCAGGTAGTGAGACAAAGCTCTAGAATAGACTGCAGATGAGTATAGGCTCAGTGTGTTTAAACAGGGGCTCTGGAGGAAATATTGTATGAGAAATCAAGGTTCACTAGCGTTCCTTTGTCTTTTCCCCTCAGAAAACCTGCATTTTTCATCCAATATTGTGTACTGTCCTTATTAAAAAACAAGATTCACAGGAAGCTTCTAACTACAGTAAAACTTAAAATATTGAACAATTCCTATAATCCATTTTAAAATGCTATACATATTGAGAACTATCATTATTTCCTTTCAGTGGCTGTATTGCCTAATTTCAGTCCTCTTTCTATGTTCAACTAAATTTTTGTTCCTGATTTTTCTGCCTCAGAGAAAAGAAAAATGGAATAATTTAAATCATGTTTATCCATAAGAGAGTTAGCAGCTTATCTGGCCAATCCTTAATTAGGTTTTCAGATAAAGAAAAGTCTACAAGTCATTATGTCGAACCCAAATATCTGCTTATAGTACCTTATATAAAAATTATGAAAAAAGGAAATTAAGATTTCAAGTTGAACAACAACAACAAAAACAAACAAACAAAAATCATTTCCTTGAAGTACCTTAGTAACAACATTCCAAAGAAATGAGATTCTGTTTCATACTGATTGAGTGAAAGGAAACTTCCTAAGCTAGCCAAACATTTGACAGTGATATATAAGGGAACTGATCTTGTATAAAGCAACGCACACAACAAATTCAGGAAATTAGAGTTCTGGTCTGCTGCAAGGAAAGCAGGGTGCAATGGTGCATCATCAGATGTTGTACTGCTTCATACTGCAACACTTCTTATCATAGGTCCAAACAAAGGAGAACACACTCTCATGTGAAGTCTGTGTATAGACCTGAGCAGAAGCTGAATTTAGATGATTAAATAATATGGTTAATTACAAGACACAATCTCTAATCTTCATTTGTCACAAGAGTCCGCCCTGGTCATGCCCACAGCCTTGCAGGCACACCACCTGTGAGCTGGTAGGCAGCGCGTTTGCACTATGTTTCGCTCCTGGGATGAGTTTAAAACTCGTGATTTGACCCTTGCGAACAGTGCATGATCAATATGCTGTGGGGAACATTTACATCAGTAGTCTGATAAAAAGCACTGATTGACACCAGAGTCAGCCACAGGCCACCAGGCGTATTCACCGAGCGCACCAAGGACAGAGGTAGGTAACGTGCACTCACTTACCTCTTGACTCTCCAAACTCAAACGCACAGATAACAATTTACAAACTTTTGGGGTAGCTTCCAGCAATTCTCTAAGCTCACAGGTGAGAGCCAGTGCATATTGACAGCACAATTCCATTTGGGAGCCTTCTGGAGGAATCTGCTCTTTCTTTGCCCAACCACGCACTCGTACTGAACCGAACTCTGAAGTGCATGGCACTGAATAAGCAAATCAACCCTAGATGAGACAAGCCATCATTTCATAGGAAACCATGTCAGCCAAAACTGTACAGCAGGGCACCTTCCTGCATGGTCAGACATTATTGTGCAACTCTGTCACGGGCAGTTTACTGCAAGAGCATGATCCGACACTACGAGGATATTCCTACATTCTATCATCACCTTCAAAACCAGAGCAAAGTTTGCTTCAAACAGGTTCATTTTTTGCCTCCCACCACTCCTGCACATAAACTGCTCACGGCTCTAGTGGTTACAGGCTACCTATTTTCCATCACAAATGGTTTCATGAACAGTTAATACTGATTTGTTCTTACATCAACAATGTCCATTCATTTAAATAGCTCTTGTCCCACTACTCATTCTAATGTCTTTACAAATCATAGCTTATTCATCCTTAACTTTCTTAAACAAGCCATACAGTTTTAATTTCTACTTATATTTGCTTTTCAGTAAACCCTCTCTGCTAGTTTTCGTGCCCATCATGTGCTAAGTCTAGACAACAAGTAGTATAAAAGAAGGTCTCATGATCCTATTGATGCCAGCACTTTTCTAAACTGGAAAACCTGAACCTGTTAAGTCATCCTAGCAGAGCATTTGACTTTAACGCACATGTGCTCTACGGGCAACTCAAACCCGCCTGCTGAGCATCCTGTGCATGGTGTTCATCCGCTTCCTTTTTAAGGGCACGCACTTGTCTCGGGAGCTCTTGGTTGTCTCTATTTATCTGTCGCGTGATACGTTCCTTATGACTATCGATTAAACTCTTTTTTTTTTTTTTTTTTTTTGGCCTTAGTTCAACTAATTAAACCCAACAGAAACAGAATGATGGCCCTTTCTTTTTGGAAAGCAATACTGCTACTCATTTTTCATCCTGTTTTAAAAAATAACTTTCAGTATTGTCATTTGAGGCTGAAACTTCACACTTCTGGCACGTCTGTGAGCTATAAATCAATACATCATTTCATCAATGAGGATTTAATTAAGATTAAGCAGGCAGTTAAGTATTTGTTTCTTTATCTAATATATAGCCCTTAGGAGATTGCGATGTCATCCTGCATGCTTCCAAAAATACCTAAAAATACATGACTAGAAAGCTGCTTAATTTGCGGAGAGATTTCAGATGGCCTTAGCGTGCATGCACTGGAATAAAAGCCTGTGAAGAGAGATGCCTTTGCGAATAAAGATGCTAATATTTAGCAGCTGTTTTATAAAATCCTTATTCTTTAAGCAATGCATCGATTTTAAGCTGACATATACTCAGAGCAATAAGTTAAAGTCCTCCTGTAAATGCAGATGGGAAAAACAACCCTTTTTCTGTAGTCTGTACGAAACGACTTCTGCCCTTTTGGCTTGATAAAATGATCTGCAATAAATACTTCTCATGTTCTTGTATCTTTAATAATTCACTTTGAAAAGCCAACAATAGCTGTGGGCACAGACCCATCTGATTAATGACTGAAGCAATGGCCTCTGTGTAGCAATGCTGCAGCGGTTCTGTAAGTTTTCAAGGTCATTATTTCTTCCCCAGAAGTTCTACTTTATGTAAAACATTCATTCCCCATGACCAGGTTTTTATGCAAAGCAGCATGTTTAGCAACTTCAATCAAGCACAATACAAAAAACCTATCATGAAGCTTTGGATTAATAAGAGCTACACGTTTGGTTCAGAAGTCAGAAGCTAAAGTTTTTGTCACTCCTCTCTCATTGTATGTTGAAAGTATAAACTACAAGTCAGGGATTTTAAAGATGCCTCTGCCGTGTTAGTATGGTTTCACTACACTAATGATATCCACGTAAGGCAGAAGATGTGTTAAACCAGCTTTAGCATGGTCTGTTAACGGAATGAAATACTGATTAAAAAAAAAAAAAAAAAGAACCTCAGGAGTCATTACGGAGAACGTCTTATTTTCTAGGCTGGCTTTACAAATAGCTTTAACGGAAGAGACTGACAGCTCCCGATGCAGAACTTTTACTCCTAGCCTTTAAACCTGGGAGATTTATCACTGAGAAATTGCCACCACTTAAACACTGAAACATTCATCATCCAGGGTGAAAGATAATTATCATCAAACTTTCCACTATATAAGTGTATGTTCCCACTGCTTTATGTTCTTATAGTATTTTTAATAGTCATTATTATACATTAAAACACTTCACTACATTTATCAGGAGGCTTTCACAATATCAAAGTGGACAACAATATTTCATGCGAAGTTTTATCTTTCATAGAAAGCATGTGCTAAAATACCCTACAAAATCAAAAATTATAGGACTCATAGAAGTCATATAGAATACATTTGAAGAACACGAGCAAACACATTAAGGCCTTCTGCCAAACAATATTATGATGGAGAAAAATATGAATATGCATAGATAGCTACAAAATTTAGCTTAAAATGGAATAGAAACTGTTCAGTATAACAGAAGCATCATATAGACACTATTAGAAATGAAAGAAAATTTTAATTCACTGGAAATGAATAGAAAATTATTGAAGTCTTACCACTCCTCATTAAAAATACAACTTTGGCATGCTCTTCAGAAATCCTTGCCTCCTAGAGCCATTTGATTTTACAAAAATCTCAATTTTCAGTTGGCTCTGTATCTCTATAGGTTCTTAAAACACAACAACAAGCACAAAACTGTGACCCATGGAAATCCCAAATTTTTATAACCAACTGTTTATGTGGGCTTGATTTAAAAGAGAGCTCAGAACCTCTGATTTCAGAACCTCTGGGAGCAATAAGGAAAAAACGTTCAGCAACAAAAACAACAGTGATGAAGAGCAAAAAAAAAAAAATCATGAAAATTGAAGGCAATTAAGGCAAACAGAGGATATACAACTGTTTGGGATTACCAAGCTTGTTGAGAAGAAAAATTCCATTTTCATGACATTTGGAGCAGATATATATATATATGCACACACACAAACTGCCTCAGAGTAGGAGAAGGTGCTGTAGGAAATGGAGGCACAACTGCCTGTCACAGTAATGTAAATACTGCACTAGCCAGTACCTATGGAGGGACTACATTAGGCTAGTTTGCCCAAATCAATCTTTAGTTATCGTACATTAAAGAAACAAAGAAATTTACATAAAGCTCTGCTTGGAAAAATATATTCTGACATCAGCGGTATTTTTCTTGACAACAGACGTGTGTTCTGTGTGTATCATAATCCAATCTACTACCTTCGATGCCCAAAAGAAAAACTGCTGTATTTTGATTGCAGTACTTTTACAGATCTAAACAAGACAGAAACTGTTCAAAACCGTATGCCCTTGATAGAACTGCTAAATAATTTACAGTCTTTAGCGTTATTGATATCTTTACCAGGAGAACGTAACCTGATTTCAAATTTTGCAGAAATTTAATTTGCAAGACTTAATGTGAAACTAACAGAAACAAATATTAAAACCCATCTGAAATAGTGCATATCAAAAGAGAAGACCTGACAAAGATATTTTTGATCAAGACA
>VZSV01000028.1:5579250-5606220 GCA_013398735.1 Nothocercus julius | reverse complement strand
ATTCTACATTCTTGAGGCTCTTGCGAGCAAAGGCTGAACTTCTATGAAGCTTTTCTACATGTGTATCAAAACAACTTAGCAACATAAATCCTTTTTACATTTATAAAAGTAAATTACAGAAAAAACAAGTGGCTACTCTAAGATTTAAAATTGAAAATGAAACAGTAGATTCAATAAATCATTCAGTAGCATCATTTACCATCATACTGCCATTAGAGATCACAGAGCATCCTCTGCTGCATTTATGAACAGTAGTAATACAATATTTGTAAAGAGTGTATGAAGGAACATATATCTACCAGCTTATTCATATATTAATACTAATATAATTAATATATTGTAAAATATTAGCAACTTACTGGAATATGTTAGTAATAAATTGTATACTCAAGAGCCTAATAAAAAATGATAGGATCCCTTTTATTATTTTACTTGTAGTTAATATATCAGGAATAAATCTTTCTACCTCTCCATAATGCAGGAAACTCTGTTATCAAAGAAATAACATCAGATAAATTTAAATCTGTAAAAAAAATACTTTGGAGACAAAGCTTTTAACATAATAAAATGCCTAGGAAGCTTGCTTTCCTAGGGACTTAATTTTGACCACATTTACTTTCTTAATGATTTTTTTTTTCCTGAAATGTAAAGAAAATGGCAGTCCCTTACCTAGAGGTTAGCACTCTGATGGAGTCCAGTGTTTTACTTGAGTCTCAATTTGTTCAGACCCAGAAGGCAGAGTTAAGAACAGATATACATACCTTTATAAGTTATTACATGTTCTCAGTTTGTCTCCAGGGTTTCAGCAGACTGAGAGTTAGCACTTGTCTCTAGTTGGGCCTTCTTTGCATACTCCAGCCTGCTGAACCGCCTGCCTGAATGGCGTGGAACTCATAAACCAGGCACTCCTTAGAGCACACAAAATTTTAGGTTGCTCTGAACAAAGAAAGAGAAATAGTTTTAATAACAAAACAGAATTTTAATAGAAGTTGAGTAATTAAAGAAGATGTTGTTTGGCTGGGTGTTCATTGAATTTAAAATTATGACTTCATAATTTTTTTTCATTTCCAGTTTAGCAGAGATATTTCATCCATCTTGAAATACATCCACTTTTGAAGAGGGTGATCGTTATTCCCCTTTGAGAGGCACTCTGCAAGAATTCATGTAAGTGACAGCATACATTACCTACTAGCATAAGAAAAAGGTTGGATAGCGAGCCAAGATGTCAGGCTTTTTTGGATCTTCTCTAGCCTTTCCTTAAGGAAAACAAGTCTGGAAAAAGCCAGCCTTTATCAAGATGTCTTGATAGGCAGTAATTAACCCTTGCAAGCTGTTTTACAACATGTCCCAGGTCTTCCTGTTTTACATCACACTGTCGGCACTCAACAAATAATTCCCAGCCACATGTGGACACACACCATTCCATCCCTTCAAGTGCAAATATGGTTCCAGACATTTTCACTGCTGTTTATAAAGCCGCATTCAACCTCAGCAGGCTAAAATGAAAACTCAGTGGATAGAACTACAAGATAAAAATCTTGATACTTTCATAGCAATCAAAAGGAATGGGAAAATTCTGAAAGTTACTGGAGGTGAAGATAGAGAGAAGTAATGCCTGAGAAGGATACAAACGACTTAGTCTAATTTGTCTGTGGAACTAAATCTGAAAGGGAGCGCCAGTGTCATGCTCCAGGATCTGATCCGAGAGTCTCTTTAGGATCAGATTTCTCTTTCCTGGTTTGCATTCAGTGCGCAACAGTTGAAAAATTCCTAATGCTGGGGGGGTCTGACCTCAATAATACTTGGTGTTTCTGTTAATGAAACACTGTCCTTGGCAAAAATATTCTCAGTTCATAGTAACTACAAAATCAAATACCATCTATTTCTGTCAGAAGAAGGAAGAGGAAAAATATTAAGAAACTCCCCTTGCATACCATCTATAGCTGTGCTAATGGCCCCTGTGCTCAGGTCATCCCTCCAAACCAAAGAAACAGCCTTCACACTAAGAAATCCGCATACATTTTCAGTTGTTCTAGTTCATTACCTGGTAGAAAATGTGAAAAGCCAAAGCCAATTCTGACATCAATAATGAATTCATTACAAAGTCTAGCACATTTATCTTTGGGAGAAAAAAAGGACCAATGCAGATTAGGTTTTTACTAAAAACATTTTTGGAAGGACAGTAGCTGGAATAAATTCTCAAAAGCCCGATTCTGTTCTGAAGTCTATGCTTTAGTTTGTTGTCTGTGCATTTATCATTTTAACATATGTGTACACATACATTTTATAATGTTTATAAACAAGGGATTTAGCTCATGAATCATGGGCTTCTGGGCTTGGATAATCATCAGTCACATAGCTGCCATTTAACAGTTTATACAAAGAGAGGACTTATGATTTTTCTGAGTATCAGCAAACATCTGTGTTACTTGAGCATCCTCAGTATAATACCAAGATAAACTTTTCATATTTAGTACTGCAAGGAAAAATATAAATGTTCTGATTAGATAAAAAAAACTTTTCAGGAGCAATTTATAGTATAAGACTGTGTACTGTATTTGCTCTCCAAATGCAATGGTTTTAAAGCACTTAGATTTTTTTATTACTATTTTTTCACGAAACTATAGTTTTTAGAAATATACGTACTCTCCAAAGGCACTATCAGTCTGATGTGATGAACAGTTAGAAAAATTACTGTGTTTGCTTGCTCCACAGATCTGCCACATGTTTGTCCTTCCTATCAAGGGTATTTACTTAGCAACATCTGAGTGCATATATAAAATTCATAACAAAATATGTTATAAATCACAAAACAACACTGGATGGCTGAGAGTTTTTTCTGAAATAATTCAACAGAAGCATCCAAAATACCAGATTTAGTAGAATGGGAAGCCTGTTACACAGCTACAAATTTGATAAGGGGCACAGCTGAAAACAGCTGCCCAGCAAGTTCTTAAGATATGTTAGAGACCACATTTAAAAAGAGAAAGGCAGATAAGCAATTAGCACATTTTTCCCACACATGAGCTATGGGAAACATATCTGAAAACTCATTGGTCCCCTGTAAGGTAAGACACCATGTTACCTAAAATTTCCATTTATGATTTACTAAGCTTGCGGCAGTCTCCTCTTTTAGGGAAGTGAACATGTTGGGATCCAACTTAAGAATATCAGATGTTTTTAAGCAAATTGTGGAAATAAACTAGATGAGATCTTAGATCAGTAAGATTTGGGGGAATCCACACTCCCAAAGCCTACACCCAAACACTCATCTAGCACTGCTGGCGCAGTGCTATCCATACACATGGGCCAGCACGACAACAGCACCTACTGTAGGTAAGACTTCAAGGCAATAGGGTAAATGATGAAGCTTTAAGAACAGAACTGACAGTCTCTTAATGCAATAAACTAAATAGCACTAAAAGAAAACTTTTGTAGTTAAGCAAAAAAAAAAAATCATATTTTTTCCATCTTCTCTAGCAATATTAAAACAGAAAGTTAACCAGATGATAAAAGATTAACAAAATCCCTACAGGATAACAACAGCCACTGACTAATTGATTCTCACTGTTGTCCAGCTGTATCATTTTGATATGCATTTACCCCATGGTAAAGCCAAAATAATGCTGCTGTTCTTATCAGGACCGTGGCTCAATTTCCTCCCCCCGCCCCGTGTTTCTGAGAGGGAAGGCTGCAAGCCTTCTCCTTCCAAGTGCATCCATCAGGCGGACAGTACGGAAGGGAAACCTGGCCAACACTGCTCACCCAAGGTAAGCATTAATCTTAATAGCTGCCTGTAATTAGGAAAAAGACATATGGACACACAAAAAGCAATCAATGACTTTACACCAGAAAAGTGGTAAGATTTAAACTCTTTTAAAGTGCAATTGGGTTTCATGTAGGTGAGTTTCTCTGCTGGTATTCCTCTCTGTACCAGTATTTAAATTGAAATAACATAGGGACAGTTAGTATCTACAGCTTTAATCTTCTGGTTATCTGCTACTGAGGCTCAGGACATGGGCTCCTGTGCATGTTGACCTTCCCATGCACTAAGCTATCGGTGTCTTCAAGGCCCTTCCTCTACACCTGGTAACATCCAAAAATCCGTCCAAAATTCCATCCAAAAAGTTTAAGAATTCCAGTCACCATTACCCTTCCTTATCAAAGGCCATCTTAAAATAAAATAGCAAAAGCAATCTTCACCTGAAACTTCTCAGTCATATACCAGCATTAGCATGAGTTTGAAAGATTTATCCCGGTGTTAGCACTAGTCCTCTTTTGTACCACTGGGCCCAGGTTTCTGCAAGACAGGAAGCAAAAGATGACTTCATTCCAAAACATGGAAGTGTATTCTCCATCTGACAGAAAATAAATAGCATTAGTAGCATATAAAGGCTTCCCAGACTTACCACATTCAGTGTTTAACTCAAAAATCAATTTCCTGGAAGCACACTGCCCTAAGACAAAGTATTTAATTGTGATATATGTTTTTGAAACACCAGTGACCACATTCTGTTGCCAGAGAATGGAATCAAAATGGTGCAAGTGAACACAGATTTCCTCCTTTTATTTTAATGACATTCTGTAAAAGAAAATCACCTTAAGAAAAGACGTAAGTAAAACATATATTGTAAGGACACCGTCACAAAAACAAAGAATTTCTTTTGACAGTATGCAGTGGGCTAGATACAGATTATAATCAGGTTTTGAGCTTAAAAACAAATAACTCATATGTTGCCAATGCAGTTCCAGACAGGTATTAGAGAAGAGCTTTGAGCACAACTTAAGTAAAGGTTCATAACAAGCTGGTTTTCCAAGTTGCAAGACTTCAGTATTAACTGACTTCTATTGTATCCTAGGAAACTCATGAATCAACTCCTTAAATCAACATTATGGCAAAGTAACAAGACACATACAGCACTTTTATATTGTTTGTTTTTTCTAAGAATGATGTTAACATGGCCAAAATTAGGAAAAAACAGAGCAAGTAGTTTTAAAAATATTTAGTATGGTTTCATTATTGATTTTAAATAAATGTGATATAAAGAAAATGCCAACAAAATAATCTGGTTACTGCTTACATTGAGAAAAAAACAGGAGAACAGAATTAAACACTGTCAGCAGTGGCACTCTTCTACATCAGAACCACTATTTGCATTTATTATTCTTTAAAAGATTTGAAATAATAAAACCAAAGCATAACACAAATGTTTCTTTTTGTCTTTAGGCAGAGCAATAATAATATCAAAATCAATGGCTGTCATAAAAACGAGTGCATACATCCCCTTTCTATATTTTAGTAAAGGCAGTAAAGAATTTCCAGTTTCATAGTCATCCTCCATGCCTGTCATAGATGGAAATCCACTTATATCAATAGAGATATTAGAGATACACAGTCTGAGATGATCAGAACCAGGGCAGACACACCTGCTAATACTGAAGACTACCTTAATCAACAATTACAGACTTAAAAATTCCCAGATTTCATGACAGTTCCATTCCATTCAACATATTGCAATTCAAGACTTCTCAGACTCTTGCTCATCTGAAAAAAAAGCTCCCGATCTGACTGATTTACATGCTTTACAGGAAAGATGCAATTTTCAAGACCAAAACTCTACGCTACTCTAGCATCTTAAATATATATTAAAAAAAAAAAAATCAAAGTAACAACATGTGTACAAGCTTCTGAAAAAGGATTGAATTACAGAAAATAGACAGACAGATGAAGACAAAGACCCCAATGATGCACACCTACGACAGAGATCCCAAACCTGCTCAAAACAGGGTTCTCGACATCTCACTGGTATGAATGGATACATGGCACCTGGCAGGACTGGGCTCACCGGGGTCGGAACATGCCTGGACATTGGGATATCTCACTGCCATCAAAAAGCTGGCCAAGGATGCCATGGTAAAATTAATACATCAAAACAAAGAGGAACAAGCAACTACTGACCAGTTTTCTTCAGCAAATTACCTTCTGTTTTCTACAGCTTACCTAAAATTGAGGCTTACTAAAACTATTCTAAAACTAAAATCATATCCCCTTTATTAGAAGCCAGCTGATGGCCTTCTATTAGATCTCTGCAGTATTAGCTTGTCTGCAATATGAATTGTAATGAAGATTTGCTTTCAGATTAAGAATAGCTTACACAAAAAGTTAAAATAAGAAAAGGTACCCACAAAGTGCCGTACTTACGAATACTTTGTCATATTTTTTGGTTAGTCCAAATTTTCAAGTACTTCAGAGGTGCACTCAACACGATTAATGGATTTTTATTGACTTTTTCCCCCTCCCAACACCAATGAAGTGGTTGTTTATCAAAGAAAGAAAGAGAGCCCTAGTTTTTCTTCCTTCTGCCACTTCCTCTTGTATATATGTACAATATGACTGTTGTGTCCATTCATTAACCTCAAAGAATTAAAAAGAAAAACCCAACAACAGCTGCCAAAAAGCTCTGTAGAAAAGCAGAGTAAGGATTGTGTCCAGGCAAGAAATCAATTGGCAGGTGATCACACTCCCTGAGAGATCAAAAATATACTACTCCTCCACAAGGAGAGGGGGCTATTTGAAGATACATTAAAACTTCTTTGTAGGATGTATTTGATTTAAGGCTCTGAAGAAAAAGAAGTATGTGGGTGTGTGTGTGCACATGTGTACATGTTTATACATATATATACACATATAAAAATTCTTAATGCCACTGAACATATGAAGAAATAGTATTATCATAGGGTTTTTTTTTTTCTCCTTCCAATATTAATTCCAAGGAGTATACTGGTTAATTGACTCGGATGTAAAAAGAGCATGATTTCTGAACTACTACAGGCCTTTACTTTCTAAGAAAATTAACCTCAAATATTATTTCAGCAATTAAAAGTATAAGATGATGGAGTTCACCTGAACTAGAAGAGCTGGGGAGCTGTGCACCCACACAGATGTGAGATGAACACTCAATTTGCCAGTGTCATGGAGAACTAGTGTTTTCCATAAATATAAACTCCAACTGAAGTTAGGAGCTTTTATATCCTGGACTCATAAACACAAATTCTGATGCCGAATTGAGAGCTTCTGCCAGGGAAGGATAATCTGCTATGAAGAAACAGTGTTCTGAGCCCCAGGAAAACAGATTAGCAGAAGCCAAACATCAGAAAGAAAGGCTTCTGATCCTTGTCTGCGCTTGGTTATATTTATGCTCACTGAAGTACGCTTAGCAGCGTCTCAGGAGAGAGCAAAGTTTTTGCTGTGCTGGACAATTTTTCAAGTGAAGTGGAGGTAAGAGTGGCCACATGCTCAGGGCCACAGAAAAGCATCGCAGTTATCTTGAAAGAAGAAAATATCACTTGCAGGCTGGAAAGAAAACCTCTCTTCATCCCTTTTAAACTGCTGATTTTTTTTTTTTTTTTGATGTCTCAAGAGATTGAACGCTCTGGACAAAGGAGGCAGAAAACAAACAATTTTAACTTATGCAACGCTGAAGACGACAGAAATTTCCTTGCCACCTTCAGCAGGTGCAGTGTCAGGCACCACGGAGCAACAGAGTCCCCAAGGAGAAGGAGAAGACACAGCTTTTAGCACACGGTGGCTGGTGGCAGCTGCACGGGATGCAGGACTGCTTAGGCATGGGAAAGCGGAGCAGGCACATGGAATAACAGCTCTACCTCTTGGACGTGTGAAAAAGTACAAAACTTGCAAGGTTTCCCGCTGTCAGAAAGTGTGAAAATCAAAAATGGTTGTCAATAATTAAGAAGTTTATTCCACTTGTATAGCGATGAAGTTTTGTCAAACTTTCCCCTCCCCCCCCCAGTGTAAATGTTTCCTGATTTTACTCAAGAAAAAAAGTACACTGCTTGGCTGGTGCTGTGTGCTCGCTGGCACCTAGAGACATTTCAGCCGTGGTCATGATGAGCTAACAAGTGCTTTGCTTGCCACTAGTCCACCCTGTGCCACGTGGAATGAATTACCCATACTGTAGTAATCCAAAATGATGCCTGTATTTTATGCACATGAGAAAACAAACCTGCATATTAAAATGCATATAAAAACAGGCTCCCTAGGCCTATTTTTACCTAAGCTACTGTCCCACATTTTGCTTAATGTTTTTACACTCATTTTAAAAGAGTAACACTTAAGCACTTAGTGTTTAGTGTTAATAACAATGACTTAAAATTGGTATTCTACATATTGAAACAGGATTCAGAGCCAGGTCACTTTATATCTCTAGGTCACTTTACATCTCAGTTATGTACTGCCAGATTTTTCTTTTTTAGAGGTGGAAATTTAGAGGTGGTGGTGGTGCACACAGTCAAACCTGAAAACCTTTTCTTTGATAATTTTACCTTCCTCAGCTTCAAAAGACAGTAAAAATTCATTACTGATTTAATTGGCCAAACAGGTCAAATAATACTACTATTATATTAATACTACTATTATATTACAAAGAATATATTAAAATTATAAGCTTTTCTTCTCTTTCAAGAAATACATAGGCTTAAAGAATTCACAACTGCATGAAAGACCAGAACTTAGTTTTATCTTTGATAAGCAGCAAGTAGGAATCTGCTGGCTAACAAGGTACACAATTTCGCCTTGGAATAGGAACTCACGCTGCTTTCCAAGATGAGGTTATTTGTTCATTGTAATGCCAAAGCTGTGCCTCTTTCAGAGACACAAGAAAAGATACTTTTAAGGGCAGATGAAGAACTCAGGAACAGCAGCAATAAACAGATGCTCCATTAGGCAAATATCATCTGAATTCAGGAATTCAAGGACAGATCTCTGTCCTTCCTTTGTCCTACTTTGGCAGGACAGGGAAGGCAGGGACGATGTCCATAGGCTCGATGTCCAAGAAGCTCCAAAGTGTGGCAACATCAGAGGCAGCCAAAGTAAAGACAGTGACAAAGATATGATTCACACAAGGCAAAAAATGTGCTTGTGCGCGTGTGCATATATAAGTTACAACTATGCATGTGCTCGGATAGATGCTCAGCAGGTCTGAAACACACTAGCTGGGGGACAAACTTATTCAAGGCAAAATGATCCCCGCAGCGAGCAACAGTACAGGATGGACAGGAACACGTGCACACGCACGAGCTCTGTGCTGCTTTGTCAGCAGGGGAGCAAGCGTCACTGCTTGCCACAGAGGCGGCCTTTGAAGAGGAGGGAAGAAGAGGCCAACCCAAGACAGGCCCCTGAGAAAGTGCCCGTCTCTCAGGAAAGCGCAGTCACCCTGAGCCTCCTCTCTGTACAACCAACGGCCGCGACAGGTCTAGGCACTGGGATAAATGTTCGCTTAGCCTATCTTCAAAAAGAGGTAGGCCCAGGAGCTGCCTTTACACATCCTCGGTTTTGGCATTTGAATCATTGCAGATAAAAAGGTAACTCATCAATTAATTGTTAGCATATTAGTTAGATGTTAGCATATAGTATATTAATTGTTAGTATATTTTGCCTTCTGCAAGGTTCTCGTGCTGCTGCCTTGCACTGCCATTTCCAAACAGAGGTCCCGAGGACGCGCTAAGTTTTAAGCGCTGAATGCACCATCTCGTCAGGAGGCAGAGTACGTGCTACTGGTCTGAGCGGTCCCGACAGAGGCAGCACACCGTGGCTGACAAAAAGCCTTCTTCTTAAATGTGCGTGAGGGTTCTGAGAAAGCAGATGCAAGCTGACAGAAATTAGAAGGGACTGAGCGCTGCCTGTGTGTTTTGAGGTAGCCAGCTCAATAATTAGAAGGCAATTTTGAACAGCATTCCCTGATTCCTGCCTTATTCACTTGCTCCTAGCAAGCAAAAGCATGCAATTGCCTCGACTGGCATGGGAAACCCCAAACTCCTAAACCGTGCATCACTGAGCACTCCGCTTCCAATGGCTATCAAAAATCCAACAAGTTTAAATGTGAAAACGGATTATTTCCTCTGGCAGCCAGCTGTGGGCCAGAAAGGTCAGTGGATGTTTTTTTTTTTTTCCCCCTTATCATGCCGTTCTGTGCAATACAGGTTCAGTAAAACAGTAAAGGTAAAATTTATCAGCAAGGGCAAAACCAGAAACTGCTCAACTTTCTGGTATATTAATTCTGGTGTAGCAAAGACAAATAATAATAAAGGCAAACAATTGGTGGTGGTGGTGGGTTTTTTTGGCATGGAAGAGCTATTTGAGATATTTCTTTAGGCTCAGCACATTCCTATTCCTTAAGCTCTTTAAGAATCACTGTCCAATGCACCCTGAATTTGGAAAACTGAACAGCAAATGTTCTTTCTTTCCAGACTGTACAGAGATAAGAAAACAGCAAGTTCAGCTGCATGCTTTAGCCATAATTTCATATTTCTAATACCTCAAAAGAAGGTAGTTCTTCAGGAAAAGGTATTATTTGATTTTCAGCTCTGTGATACGCATCATTCAAAATTTCCAAAGATTCTTGCAGCTTTTTTATTCACAAAAGGTGTGATCGTGACAAGCCGACAGAAAAACTCTTTCTAAATGCACAATAGAGCATCCAAGTACCAACATTCATCAGACCTCAGGAAAAGCCTGATCTCAGTTTTAAAAAACTTCATAGAAAATATCATCATTGAGTCTTCCAGGTAGTTGAAGAAGCTGAAATGCATCACAGAACTGCAAATGTACAAGCTAAGATTAGATTTTCCTTTTCTTCACATTCTTGCCTGAATGTATTTCTTTTTAAAACCTTTATACAAGTGAATGAGAATTCTAATATTGCAAAATAAGTAAAAGCATATGCATAAACATGAAAGGTAATATAACATCCTATTTGTGCTTTTCATTTAAATTAAGGCATTATGGTCAAAGCATACATTTTTTTGAGAATTCCTGGCTGCAATGGAGATTTTTAAAAGTAGATTCATGAAGTTTACATAATCGCAGGGCATCATCAGTACAGGATGTTACGTCTGTAGGACTAAGCAATAAATATTTGCTTTATTTATCTGTTTGTAGTCTCTTAACCTCATGTTATTTACACACACTATTTTCCCCAAAAGAACCACCAAGGTAATTATACCACACAAGTATACTTTTAGAAATCTATTCAGTATCAAGACAGAGACATTGAAAGTATTTACATTTTTAAGTAAAGATTAAATCATCAGAAGAGTCAACAAGACCACTTATGTCCTTAAATTTAAACCTGCATTTTAACAGCTTGGTGGGTGGAGGGCTTGGGGCTTTAAGCCAACACAGACACTAAGTGAATGATTCTCCTGGATTCTGTTGCAGATATTACATTTCCATATATTAAGTTTCCATACCTTGGGCTTCATTGCTCTTGACTACCAAAAAAATCAAATAATTTACCAACAGCAGAAAGCACATAAACGGTCATTACATTGAGACTTTAAAAGGACACGCGAGAGTGAAACCCCCCAACTCTCAAACATTTAGATCTGCACATTAGTTGCTTCGAGGCTCTGAATCTCACCTGGATCATCACAGAAATCTGCCATCTAGGGAAGACTAGAGAACCCCCCTCTAGAACATCACAAAAATCTCCCATCTAAATAACCTGGAGCAGCACAAAATGACAAGATGACAAGTAAAAGTAATAATAATGTCAGATTTATATATGACCGTTAATCTTCTGTATTATAAAGATAATACAGAAAAGACATAATATTATAGAGATAATTCCCCTGAACAGGGAAGCAGTGAATACTTTACATCATCTTCCTTTCTCTAAACCTGGAGGTTTATGAGCAGCAAATCAGCTTTTGGCTGCATCAAAAAAATTCTGGACCGTCTTAGCATGCGTCCCTTATGAAGTACTTTCTCAGTGCACTGACCAGAACTTCATAATACTGCTTTTCAGACATGACCTTCTGGGTTCCTTTAATACCATAAAACACCTTCTTGATTTCAGGAAAAAAAAAAAAAAATCAAAACCCAGAAACAAACAAACCAAAACCCCACACTTATTTTCTGATCTGAGGCAGTCCCATTCAACTTAATATGAGAATGACCTGGTGATGTTTTATAAAGCTGTATTCCACAAAGAGGTTTCTTCAGTTCTTAGATCTGATGTGATTTTAGAAGATCAACATAGTCCTTTCACAGAAATAAGGTATGTTGATGGGAATTCCTAAGCATTATCAAGGCGTGAAATAACTGGTAGACTCAAAACCTTCCCCTAAAACAACAGTCCACCTAATAAGGAAGGTTTCAAAATTTCAAAGGTAGCTCTTATTTTGCCAACAACTGGGGTAAGGTGATATCTAAAAGTCACATTTCAGACAGGTATCAGCCATCATAACCCCTTGTCAAAGCTCAAAGTGCCTAGGAGGAGTTAGATGTTATATGCATATGGACACATGCACATATGTATTCACATACATATATAAACATGCATACATATATATGCATTAATAGATGTAGGCATAGTTTTATAAATTGTGTCATTTCCCATTTTTGATTCTTGTTTAGTTACAGAGAGATTAGCAGTATATCAGAAGGTGTTCTCTATTAGCCTGGATAACCCATCGTGGAGGCTTCTTATGACTCTTTTAGAGTTGGTCGGGAAAACCAGTAAGACTTGGTTGCACCTGAAAGTCCTGCAAGCCATCTATGTAACCAAGGGGTCAAAGTGGGACTTCTGCTGTGACTTTGACCATGACCACGATGGTAAAGGCCAATGGATTCTGCAAAGGCCTGGACAACATTGAGAAAATTAAACAGCGGGGTAATGGTTGGCAAGCACATTTGGTGGTGCACGCATTTCCTCATGACCTTCTGAAACTACACGCATCAAAGAACAAAGTCCATGGACTTACTTTTGTTTTATTTTTTGGAAGACAGGAAATACTCTAAAACTGTGCGTCTGTTACTCAAATAGCAAATAGCTCATTCCAAACACTTCAAACTGCACTCAATATTTAGGTTAAAAAAAAAAAAAAAAGTAGTAGAAAAATGTTCCAGTCTTGCAATTCTTCTGCAGAAGGTACCACCAAGGGACACATAAATAGGGAACTACAGCATATCACATCAAGAATGTTTCCTTAGGATAACGGATCATCCTTTCAAGCATGATGCATTCAAGTCAAGTTTTCAAGTATATAAATCTTGCCAACAATCCAGATTTTAATGTCAAAAATACCCAAAAGCTGAGTAAAAAGCTTTACACCCTTGATGTTATTTGTATTATGCAAATGATTTATCCATTTACTTTATTAATAAAGCATCATTGTATTACACAGACACGCATTTTGCACTTCTGTTTTTGAGCTATTTTTAAATGAGGTTAGATTTGACAAGGGACTATTTGTGGTAATGTGGTAATTAAGGTTTGAACAGATGTCAGCATTAATATGAGACTCAAATGAGGTGTAGGGAGATAAATGTACTCTTTGAGCTGTGCTGGCGAGCCAGGCAGCATTGCGAGGAGGAGATAGCAGCGGCTTCGCCCGCTCTTTGTTCAGGAGAGCTTCCAGCAAATCGTCCTGGAACTCAGGTTTCCTGAGACTATTCAGCTGTTACACATGACGTCATCTTTCAGAGCACCTCTTCTCAAAAGAGATTGCTTTATCAGGATTTATGAAGTTTTAGATTTCATCCATGTCTTATAATCACTTAATTCTTTTATAATAGAAATTGGAGCTTTTTTGTGAGCTCGTGATAATCATTTTATAAATATTCTATACTTTTAGCATAGTCCTTTTTGATTTTGACAATAATTTCTTTCATTACCAGAGCCACATGAGTTTCAATACAAGCTCAAAGGAGCGTCTATCTACTCAAGGGCAGAATACGCTCACTCTGTGTGCTTGTGCTTGACATTTACACGTAAAATCAAGCTAGCCCAGGTGTGGAATACAAAGTTTTTAAGTACCAGGTCAAACCTCTTCCAGACAACCTATGAATCTGTTAACAAACAAAGCAAAAGAAACCTGCAGGGACACCCCTAGTCTTTTGCCAGATGAGCTTAAGCGCTCACATTTTATCTGCTGCCTGGCTTGCTATGTACTTTGGAGTGAATACCTAAGGATATTTTTTGAAAATCCTTGAAGCAGTTGCTGTAAGAAGTGAAAGGGTGAAACAAAGACAGTCTTCTTCTGTTCTTAAGAACGAAAAGAGGTTGCTACAACCTCGCATACTCACCCTTGCCTCCGAATCCCTGAGAGAACAAATCCAAGCCTGAACTTAAAAGAGAATAAAGTTTTCTCTTTTTTTTTTTTCCTCCCCATAAGCATGTCTGCAGCAGTGTGCCTTGCTCTGAGTTCATTTCACCTGAGAAATAAAATATACTATTAGAATTAATGGAGGATAACGAAGTAACCTAGCAATATATGTTTAGCTGGAGCACAGCCTTTCCAGAGGGTTCGTAGACTGTATTTCTGTTACTGACATTCAAGACAGTTTGTATCCAGCAGTCTCACCATCATTCATATATATGTATATATATGCGTGTGTGTGTGTGTGTGTGTGTGTGTGTGTGTGTGTGTGTCTACACATCCATAACACATATAAGCACACCTAAGAGTTCTAAATTGGATTCCTGAATGGGACCTCTCACTGTGTGAAACTACTTTGCCTATAATTTCTTAAGTTCTTAATGTCTGAATTCCCTGTCTAGTTTTAAGTATATAAAAGATATATGCTTACCTAGCTAATACAGATATAGATAGATCTAGATAAAATGCTTGAGTATAAACTTCTAAGGGGTAAGGCAAGTAGGTCTCTTTCTCCATGGCTTTGCATCTTGCATTACAACCTCCCCTGCAGAAGATCTATGCAGACTTAAAAAGGCTGGTCTTGACTGCTCCTCTTTTTTATACAATACAGTTTACCTGAGAGAATATGCATGTGCTGACTCTCATTAAACTGAAGATGAATAAAAGATATTTTTATACTTCTAGCCAGCTGCATTCCCTTGTCACTTAACTAATAGACTCTTTCCCTTCATTGTTTTATGGAATTGCCTCGCAAAACAGTGCAAATCCCTGAGTTTTTAGGTTGTTCCCCCCCCCCCCTTTTTTTTTTTTAACTGAAAATCTGTATGAAATCAGATTAAGACTTCATATTATTGACTAAACAAGTTTTAGGGCATACTAAGAAGCCCTTAAAAGATTCACCAATATAAGTCTTAGGCAGAAGGCCATGGAAACTGCAGGTGAAGTTGAAATCCAAGGGAACAATTAGATGAAATCACGTCCTGCAAGAAATGATGGGAAAAAGAGAAGCAAAACTCATCATAGGGACACTTAACCCGTGCAGTTGCTGGCTGCTCCCCAGCACTGAGAAAGCTTCATCTAATCTCAACATAAACAAAAAACAGTTTTTGAGGAAGGCGCATTAGCTATTTCTATAACCACAGTCTAACCACATTTGCATGCCTATCAGCCTGGGCAGCTAATGGGAACTATGGTCTGTGCCATCCTCATGCAATCTGCTAGCTCGAGGGCTTGCCCGATGCAAGCAAATCGTTACAGCTACACATGTTCCCATACACAGGTACATGAGTTCATGGAGTGACTGTTCACAACATTTATGTAAAAAGAACAGATGAAAATCCACATTTCTCGCTTCCCATCCTGGCTACAAAATAGATTTCAATATTTTTTGTTCCAAATGTTTGTACAAGTACTCAGTGCCAAGTGGTATGGACAACAACTTTCAGAAAATAAGAGCTAAATTCACAGACAGGTGAATTTACAGAGAAACCAGTATTTACAACACATACTAAATTAGAATAAGCAATATATAAATTAGCTAACACGCGCATATTGACATTCAGCCCAGCATCCTCTCCTCAGGTATGGTTTAGGTAAACTGGCAGCTAATTCTCAAACCAAAAAACATCTGAAACATCTGGCATCAAAAGGTATCATGCAACTAACCTACATCAACACTTGAAAGAGTGGAAAGATCAATGAGTAGTTATATGGTAACTGCTGTAATACATTTAGAGCTTTCTGAACAACTACCAAAGGATTATTGTCCACAGCTATAGAGTTTCAGAACTCCCAACAGATCATTGCTACAACATCTGTTTCCCCAGTGTTCACTTCACTACCATTTTCCTGGGTTATTATTCTAATAATCATTACATTTTAAGCCCGGGAGAGGATTATTTTAGATGATTGTTGCTTCTCTGGCCACCTTGAGGCATGCAGGACCTAGCTCACTCTGCAAAGGTGACACGTGCATGCATTGAAATCTTCTTATTCTCCTTCACTGTCATGTTCAACTCAGGCATCAGGATTTCCCCCTCATATAGCGTGTAATGGTATGAACTGCAAACACACTGTATCCCATGCTAAACCTCCTCTCCTACTTCCTCCATGTATCTTATTCCTACACATTATATTATTACCACTAATTATTAGTAGCAACACTATTGATTTTTCTTCAGCCTGTCTTCCAGGCCTCTTCAAATAGCAAGTACAATAAACACTACTGTGGGTTATTTTAAACAGGGGGAGGAGGAGAAAAAAAAGAAAAAAAAAAAGCAACGACTTCTACATCAGCATTTAAAGCACAAGTATTTAAATATGCCAAGCTATCCTGTAATGCCAAGATACCCTTTATGTAGAACTGCATTTCTCGCATTGTATCATGTTACCCAGATACACAAACCTACTTTTTGGATTATCCAAGCTGAGACAGGCCACAACCACCACAATTTCTAGCTCCTCCAAATCTTTAAGCATGAATAAAATCATTTTAAAACAAGGTTTCTAAAATATTTTTTTAAAAAATTTAAAATAGGAGACATGGGAGGAGAGGTGATTTTTCCAGCTTTGTTTTCCATCTAGTAAAAATACTATAGGCTTAGTATAAAACTTGGAAAAACTCATTGACCCGGTGCATGCTCTCATACACTGAGTAACACAAAACGCAAAGGTCTGTGTGAAGCCCCGAGTACTCCGCATGGAAATTAAGGTAGCCAAAAAGACAAAGTTACAAAGAGAACAAATTCTCCAAGGGGTGAAAATGCTCAGTTAAAACAATCAAGTGCGACAATATTGGTAAAGAGAGCTTGTGATTTAAACAGGATTTATAGAAAGCTGAAAGCTTTGACTTTGCTTAAAGAAAGGTGAAAATTCAGTATATGACATTTCCACAAACTAACCAATTCTGTGTATGGTGTGCATAGGCACAATTACTAATAATGTTATGAATTAAAAGATAAAATAAGAAGGTTCTCATAACTTCTAACAAACACAGAATACTTCTCAAGTTGGTTTTGCATGCAGGGTACTCTGCTTTATCCTCTTTTTATTTTTTATTGCAAAAAAACACCTGAATGACTTGGACAAGCTTGCCCTCATCTGCTCTGCAGCGTACGGCTCAGCCTGTGTTTCTGGTTGAATGTGGCCCTAAAATGATTAATATTTTCCATCTGTATGGAAAACAATCTTACAAACACATCATACAGAAAAAGTATTTTCTGATTTACATATTCATGTTACTTAAAATATTAATTTGAAAGATATATTTCCACATACAGCTACTATTTTCCTATGTAGCTGTCCTTAGCAACAGAACACTAGATAAAACAAAGATGCAATTAAAGAGGAAATACACCTGGTTTATAGTAGAAGCATATGCTTGCTGCTAAAGTATAATAATGAGATACAGAAATTGTAAGCTTAGAATTATGGCCCTAGTGACATCAGTGTAGAGCATCTATTTATCCATTCAAGTAGAACTATAGCACAGATACACTTCACGTTAGCTGTGCACTTCAATGGAGAAAGATTACAACATTTTAGAAAGCAATTGCATCACTGTTTACTAATAAAGTAGATAAATACAAAATATTTTGTTTCAGAAGTATCATAGAACAAAATGGAAAGCACTCTCATGGAAGATTATGTATTAAAAGACAGAAGACAAAAGAGAACATATGGCCATTTTCACAATAAGCAGTGTTTAAAAGTTACACAGTATCTGTGCTGAGCCTGGGTTATTCGACATGTTCAAGAAACAATATGGAAGAGGAAATAAACAACAATTTACCAAAGTTTAAGGATGACATAAAATTACTCAGGATAGCAAAAAATAAAGCTAGATGTAAGAGGAGATGTGCAGCTTGATAAAACAAGGAATAAAGTTGAAAGTTGATAACAAAGTCAGTCAGTATGATAGGTTCTAAATTACCATCTCTTCAGAAAAAAAATTGGACTCTCTACTCAGTAGCAGCTGAAAGGAAAACTGGATGTTTTAGAATTGTTAGAAAGGAGTAGAGTACAAATTATTAGGCCACTCGCCACATAACTCTATAGTAGCTGAGCCCCTGAGTATTACACAATATTCACACAAACTAAAAATATATAATAACTGTACTATATATTTAGCTTATATGTAGCTTAAAGAAAGGCAACAAAGATGATCAAAAGCACAAACCACTTCCAAGAGCAGCTGCAGGATTTTTCGGCTTAGCGAGCTATAAAAATCCTGAATGGTATAAAGCCGCTGAATAAGGATGGTTTATTTACCGTTTCTCATAATGCAAGCAGGATGGGACACCAAACAAATTACTGCATGTCAGTTTTAAAGTAAACCAAACAAATGCTTTCTTACACAGCACATGAACTGCAAAATTCATTATACTTTGTAGATTCAAAGTGTTCCTGGAAGTCTCAGCAGAAGGACCAAACACACATTAATCAATGAATATTACAGCCAAGGGACTTAGTAAAGAAAGTGAATATAATTTAATTTTGGACTCTGAGCTTAAGAGCGGGATTGTGCCTGTTCTTAAAGTTTATTTGGAGGAAGGATTTCCAAAAAGACATTCTTCCAATATGTGCCATAAATCAAAAGCAGTTTATATTCCAACCAGCTGGTGGGGGATGCTGTGGACCCGAAATATATCAATGGGACTCAAAGGGGATATAAGGAGATGGCTGACTGTATTCTCAAACCTTAATCATTGATTACTGACAGACAGAGGGTTTATAGTAGTAGGAATTTCTTGTTTTACTTTTACATCACCAAACACCACCTATTAAAAAAAGGGCTGTCACATAAATGGATTAGAAAGAAGAAAACTTACATTTTGCAGAAGTTTCTGTTTCTGTACATATTCTGCGGAACACAGGAAAGCTCTCATCTTATAGAAAGTTCTACAATTTATAGCTCCAGGACTATAATTTCTCTCTAAATGCATCTTTCCTCATCAAGAAATTTGGCTGCATCCTGCACCCTGTATCCAAGGGCATTCTACTGATTTTTTTTTTTTCAATAAGGAAGAATAATTTTTATTACTTATTTAAGAAGAGTTTATGTCATAGCAAAAATTTGGGATTCTCATAAAAAAAAAAAAAAAAAAAAAACCTCAGTTTTAAGGAAAGAGCCACAGAAAGTAGTGAAATGCACAGAAGTGAGCGCTTCAATTTGGAAACCGAAAGGTTGATTTTTGGTTGCAGAAAAAAGCGAACTCCCATAAATCAAATGATTCAATCCCTTTCACATTATCAATTCCTTGCTTTTAGAATAAAGTTACTGAAAAATTAAAAAATTGAATTGAAATTAAAAAATTAATTCAAGCTGGCAAGTGACCTCTACTGTTGGCATTAATTTGAAATGGTGGTACATTTTAACTACAATGATAGCATTAAGTAAGCTGACACTGAAGAAAAAAACCTGGCATATAGCCTGGCATACCCCTATCAGTACAATAAATCTGCAGACTCTGGTCACAACAGCAAGACTTGATGCTGTTGTAAAGACATCTGCTCCACTGTCTCTCTGCCAGCAAAAACACAATAGTGACAAAAGCTTTGAGGCTGTTGTCTTTATAAAACAAGAAGAAAAAATGATTAATTCCCTGTAAAGACTCTCTCAAATACATCCAGGAAATCGGTCCATTCTTAATGACATCAATGCTATTAGATAAAAACTAGAGAGTTAGAGTACCCTCAAAGTGGCAGAGTATCCTTCATTTTGCAATTGCAACTCAGAGTACAGCAGTTTTACGATTCAGGATATGATATACGGCACGCAGTTATAAGATTTATGAATGCTGGTAAGAAAGAACATACTCTAAGATAATATGAATAAGTCCTTCAAGACCAGATTCAGAGATCACAACAAAATTTATTTTTGAAAGGGTAGTAATAAAAGATTTGCTTTTTCCGTATTCATTATATATTTTAAAAAACTATGAGTTTTATATATCAATTTGACTATATATATCAATATGACTTTCAGTGTCATATAAATAATGGCAAACTATTATTTAAACAAAGATGACTTCTGTCTGCAACATGCCAATGATATCAAATAAGAATGTGCTCATCTTTGAGCAAAACAAATTTCTGGAAAAAACAAATAAACTTTCAAGTATTCAAGGAGGAACTAAAGTCCGCAGCAAGAAATAAAAATCATTGACAAAATAAATCATCTGATCAAATCTTAATTGCATGAAACTCCCACAACTAGAGCAAACAGAGAACTCCAAGGATTAATCATGTATAAAAGTCAAAGACTTTTAGAGGCACCTAAGGACCCCTAACTCCTAAGAACTAACTGTGCATTCGAGGTCCTGGTACTGCCTTTTTTTTTTTAAATTACATTCTATCCTTTTCTCAGCTATCACAGTACCAATGTCACAAAGGATTTAAGCAATCCCTTGATTTTATTTAAGCACAGAATTATTCCCACGTCTGTGCCCAGGCCAGCACGGGCCCACTCACCCTTCTGTATCTTGTGCACGTTGTGAACAGCGGCCACTGATGCACCAAGGGCAGCACACATAGAAACTCGACACGTGTGAAATCCCTGAGCACCCCGAATACTTCTAATATCATTGAAATGAATGAACATCTTTTAAAACTATTTTGTTGAAAGAAAACAGGAGTGTCCATTTCTGAACTTGGTAGAAAGCGTTCAACATTTGCCAAATACACCACAAATTTTCTGTCCTCAGTCATACATTTTCTTTCAAACCTGAAGCGTCTACAAATTACTATGTATGCTACTTATTATAATTTCAAATTGAAGGATTCTGTAACGTCACAGCAAATAAAACTTTTCCAAAAAGTCTTTTTATTTTACAAGACAAGTACCATGGGCTAACTCAAAGCAGCATTCATATTTTTTGTTTGTCTCTCTAAGTGCCTCAAAGGAAATAAACAAAAGATCTGTCCCATCCACTGTCACTTTCACAGGAAATTATATTTTATTTTTAACCTTACGCTCATTGTAATGCCTTCATAAACAAGACTGAACAGAAATACTGTTGTATTATTTCCTTCTCTGCGGATAAATTTCTCTCCCTCAAGCTTTAAAAAACAAAAGAAAATAATACAAAACCAAAACCTTTGCGGAAACGGCAGGATGCTGTGTGGTGAAAGCTGGATTTCACCTATGCTTGTAAACGAGAAGAAACAGCAATCATACTCTTAAAAACAGTAATAGCCTATATATATTAGTGTAAGAGAACTGACATATGACCTACAAAGTTCACTGTCCTCTAAATCCTACCATAGCATCTCCAGCTTTATAGATCACAACTCCTATTCATTAGGATACAGAAAAAAGATGCAAGTGAAAGCATTTTTGGTTATTCCGCAGCCAGGTACAAGGGGTGCTCTTCAGTGTTAGGAACTTAAGAGTTAATTTTTTCTTAGATGTACTGAAGACGCCGCCTGTGCTGTAGCTTTTGTTCTGTTAATTATACCCGAGTTCCTAGACGTGTCACATTAAAAAGGCAGCACCTTGAGATGCTTTACTAATGCCTGGAAATAAAGCTGTCAGATTGAAGTCAATGAAAATTTTAAAGAGTATTCATATTTCACACCTCATGGATTTCAAGAGACAAAGTGCACAACAACATTATTAGAACAGTATTTTTCCCCATTTGGGGTATTTTTGTAATCAGTTCCTCGATATTTTTACCCTGTGCTCTGCACAGTGCTTCAGAGCACAGTCTCTTTACACAATGATTAAAGAGAAGGTAAAATACACCTACCTACTCGCATTTAGGCGACACTAGGAAATTGTTCCCGTGAAAAATTGCCAGACTATACTAGGGAGGGGGGGGAAAAAATAAAACATTTAAAGCAAAATGCTGCATTTTTGGAGCTCACTAAAGAAAAGAGGGGTTCATGACCAGTTTCCTTCTTTCAAAAAAAGTTGCACAAGTTTCTTTTTTAATTGGCAAATCTGTAAGTTGAGCTTCAAAACTAGCTGAAAAGTGTTCATGATGTCATTTATAAAAGATTTACCAGACTCTTCCCTTTAATGTTTGGTGGAGCTCTGCATATGATGCTGTATTTTGGGAGTCACTTGTTCCTAAATCACTGCCTAAAGTAAATGCCTGAATTTATATGATGGCATAGCTTACTATGGAGTTACCATAGCTCTTTCGTAACGCTGATTTTCCTCTTTATACTGGTTACGCTGCTGTTACATTTGATTTGCAAACAGAAATTAGCAGCACAAAACCAAGAGGAAGTGGAAAGAAAAAGAAAACTGAGCACTAGTCACTCATAAAACACAAATCATTACCTTATGCTTTAGAGAGTACAACTTAAACACGTCTAAAACTCAGCCGAAATGACAGAAATAAAAACCTCACTTTCAACACCTTCATAGACTTATAGATGCAACCTCAATCATCTATAAGATATTCTATTAATAAAATTCAAGTCCCACCTCATTAACAAAAATATTTTTAGCATCTAAGAACATCTCTGATTATATTAAGAACTTTTTATGTGAGAAGCTCCGGGTGTGCTATAGTTTAAGAACATAATGGATTTTAATGCCAATAGGATTTTTCTTCTGTTCAGGAGGACACTTCAAAGTCTCTTCATAGATTTAAGGCATTCATTGATCTACTGCTGTAAGTAAATAACATTGCTCGAAATCTATTTCTACAAAAATCTAAAGAAAATTTCCCCTGGTGAAGATATATGAGCCAAATCGATATACATGCTTATAATACATAGGATTTTTTGGTTTCTGTTTTGGGTTTTTTTTTTTTTTTTTTTTTTTTTTTTTATGTCCCCTCCACACAAGACTTCCTTCTCAGGATTTTAATATTTGCCTGATCAATGACTGAAGGAAAAAAAATAGAAAGTAAAGCAGCCAGCTGCAGGAAGAGCAACATCCTGAGAGGATATGTACTTGCAGATGTGGTTAAAGAGAATCAAAAGCCTCTTAGGATAAAGTGTTTTGCACAGTCTATATCCTGATGGAAGCGATGTTCATGACAGTTTTGCTTCCATCCGTTTTATTATTACTGCATTTGGCACATTCAGTTGTATCAAACAGCCTATTTGGTGGAGTCAAAATAAATAAATAAATAAATAAATAAATCTCTGAATCGCCCTGTACCACTCCCTGGGTTTTTTGGTTTTTGCAATGATGCAAAATCCTTCCACGCAGAGAGGCTGATCCCACTGCCTTCCTTGGGCCAAATTCCCACTGCCTACAGAGAGTTTATCGTATGGAAAAATCATGGTGAAATTGCTTCAAAATGCCTGAAGTTTCTTATCTAGTTAGGTAAAAATTTTGAGGTACAGCACAAAACCAGGCACAGGATGTGCACCACGTATTTCAGTTTGTCACAACAAGAGTTCGGTTAAATTTTTGGCTACACAGAATAATGAAAAAATGTCTGGGAGCACTAGGCTAAGCAGAGATATATAATTCTTCCCTGCTTCTCTTGGAATATAAATAAATCCCTATAGATTTAAAAGATTTAAAACCCTCTATCCATATTACTATACTTTTTCCACAGTATACACAAAGTATTTACATGCATCGCATTTGCAATTAGAAACATGTCCAAAAGGAAATAAAACTTGTAAAGTCATATACTTAAAAGTCAGGAAATGCCACATAATGCTGCATATATTTTACATTTTTATTTTATTGCCTTTGTGAAGACCAGCTTATTGAAAGAACCTTTTCTTTGAGCTTAGGAACACCAAGAGTATATGAAAGGTTGGCTTACTGGAATATTATTGCAAGTTTGAATAGGCAGGAAAAAAAAAGGACAAAAAATAATTTATTCTTGTTTTCTGAGAAAAGAGACACCCTTTCCAGCCAACTAACTACTAACACAACTCTTGACTTTACATGTAACAGACTGATAAGGTAGGGAAGAAAGGAAAAAAGAAAGAAAAAACAAACAAACACACAAAAAGTTAGAGGTGCAAGGATTAAGGGGAAAATGTACACATGTATTAATTTCCAATTTCAAAGACATAGCTTTAGTTCTCAGTGACCAGACAATAAAAATGTAGCAGCCCAATTTTTCCAAAGATATAATTACAAAGTAGATGTCATTGTTCCTTCCTGAATTGTTCATGAACACATTTTCTTCAAGGAACAAAATTAGTTGACTTGGGTAAACAACAGGAGACAAGCTTAAATTGAGAATAATATTGAAAATATCAAAGAATTATATTCACAATATAACCATAAAATAGATTCACTTGTACCATACATTTATTAAGCACTTTATTTTCCCCTTGAAATGACATATTAATCATCTATATTGTTGGCATCTGTCATGGGAGTACTTTGAAGATAGAAGAGTTATGTTGCTTCCTCATCAACACTGTGGATCACAGCCTCTTATCCTAAATAGGAAAACTCTGTGTGACATTTTATAATGAGCTTTTCTGGTCTCCCTAGGGAGCCGTTAATCCTCAAATGTGCAACCATCAAATTTATTGTGCATTTATATATCCTACACTCCTGTTTTTCCCCATATATACTACTGTGATTATGATTAAGAGAGGGATCAGGACTACAGAGCCACAAACTCCACTAATATTTATGTATTCCTGTATAGATGAATATCATTATTTTAGAATATCTATGCATTATTATAGTTGATATTTTTCTTATGAAATGTTAAACCATATTGCACATTACGTTTTATTATTTAAATCAAGTATTTCTTCAATCTCACTTTTTAACATTCATTCCATTTTCCGTAGTCTGACTTTCCTGACTATCACCTCACAAATAGTACCAAAAAAAAAAAAAAAAAAAGATATCCAAAGCCATTCTGCCTCCAAAGTATTTTCCTTTCTTTGAAGAGCTCTACGAGAGGAGATCTACAAACAAACAGGACATCTCCTCTACCAGCTGCTGTCTGTCCAGGGCAGATTTTGCCTGTGCAAGAAGCTAGCGAGCAGCTGGAGAAAGGCAAATCGTCTCATAAAAATTCCAACTATAAGGATCTTACCCAGAGCTGCTGCATGAATACCGTCACAGGCTGAAAGCACAGGGCGGGCATCTTCTGGTGAAATAAACTCATTAAGAAGAGACATGAGGTTGAGATTTGCTTTTCATTTTTAACTCCAAGATTAGTGAGTGATTTGAGTGATTTGATGCCAAAATGACCAGATCTAATACACAAACCCCTGAGTAACAAAAACTTATTCCAACGTGACTCTCTGTATGCATTTCCAAGTGCTTGGCATTAGCATAGCTCTAGCAGAAGAGAAAGCAACTGCAAGCTCCAAGTGAAAAACACAGTACAGGTCTAGATTAAAACTATTACCCTGTTCAGAAAAGCACTTACACAAGTCTTTCTAAGGCTAGAAACTTTCATCTTTTATGCAACTAACTATTTAATGATAACAGCAGCTGCTGATTCACAGGGACTCTCTTTCTGAGCACTTTGGAAACACTCAGTAGTGAAATAAAAGCCTGTGACTGACTTTTGGGTTCCTTTTCTTTTTACTCTGTTCACTGAGGCTGTATTAATGCTCCATTATTGCTAGTCATACCATGAGGCAAAGACAACACATTATAAGAGTAGAAAAGGCACCTGCAAATTAATGAAGTAAAGCTTTCATTGCTCAGTTTTCATTTAATCATCCAACTTTATTCACAAATTTAAATATTCCATGTTAGTACAGCATTAGTTTTGGAGTAAAGAGAATGAGATTCTAAGTCTGAAGAAGTCAGGTTCAAAAAAGGACATTTTTTATTTTTTTTTTTTGAGTAATAGAGAGTTTTGAGGATACGCTTTGAAACAATCCAAGTTTATTCATCTTATGCCAATGAGGCATGTTCCCTGCTAGCCCTCTGGGAACCCACCGGTAGCCTCTCTCTAACACCCACTGCACACGTGCCTGGAACTGCACGCTCTTGTCCACGGGAAATACGGTAACTCATTTTATTTTTCTGCTTAGCAAAATTCTTAAGAAATAATTTTTAAACCTATGAAATGGAGGAAAGAATGCAACTGTATTCTAATTCTATTATGCCTGCTTTTAGAGCTCTAGACTTAAAACAACAACATGGACCTGGAAAGCCTTATGCCCCTAAGAATCTGAGGGACAGATTTTGGCGTGCTTGGTCCAGCATACGCTCAACACCTAATAACAGGAGGCATTTCTTTAATTTCAGTGGTCTGAATGCAAATTAAGATAATACTTATTGTAAATATACAGGGAAAACAAATTCCTTCCACCTGTATTCATTCAAGAAACACCTGTCCCTGACCACCAAAACATAAAGACAAATTATGTAGTAGGATAGGACAGATTTCTGCTTAGCTCTTATACAAAGATGCAAGAGGAGGATCAGGGGGCTATTGTATCCCTTCTTCATCTACCAGGTAATGCAAGAGCTCATCATAACTTCAGCCTAGACCCCAAAGGTTATTCATTTTCCTTAGTTCCACCAACTGAGACTGTGGAAGAGGACTTGGATAAGCTACAGAAATGAGGGAAGAACACAGATAGTCTACAGCAAAACAGTGATAACATTTGGATGGTCTCCTGGAGAGAGGGGAAAAAGAATCAGCTTTCTAGATATTTCTGTCTCTAAACTTATCTGGTGCAAAATGGGGAAATGAAGCAATGGTGTCTCTGTTTCCATATAAAGAAAGGGAAGAAAGATGCTACTTCTGCAACTAAGCTGCCTCGCTCATGCTGTGTGAAGTGAGATCAAAGTGAAGCTGGAAGCAGGCTGGGCTCTTCCAAAGGTTTTTGTGAAAGCTACCAGAAGCAGCAGCTATTTTAGTATCTTAAGGAGAA
>VZSV01000028.1:5530461-5578980 GCA_013398735.1 Nothocercus julius | reverse complement strand
AAGCAACTAGTACGGTATCAGACCTTATTCTACACTATTTTATCCACTGAAGATGAAAAGTCTTTTCTCATTTATCCAATAAGAAATGATAGAATTCTTCTCTACAGAAAAGTTTTGAAGGGCTTCCCCCCCCGCCCCCGCCATAGTTTTCTCTTAGCACAGAAGGGAAAGACTGCACAACTCCTTTCAAAGGATCCCTAGAAGCTCAAAAGAAGAAAAAAAGAAGAAAACAGAAGAAAAGGCAGAACCACCACCCTTCTTCCCCATTACTTTCAGCAGGAGGGAATTCATAAGTACGACCACTCCAAATCAATACACTTCTTACACAGACCATTACAGACAAACTGGTATGCAAAAAAGTTAAATAAAGGAATTTCTGAAAATGATGCGTGGATTGACTAGATATCCCAAGCTTCCCTATTATATGTGCTCCATCTGTTCTGGGCACAGCTTTATTCTTTCAGTGCTGTCTGTGTTCTCACCAAAAGAAGTCACATGAGACCAGATGAAAGCAGAATTCTCCCTACTTAGTTGAAGTTGAGCACTGAGCTACTTTAAGACAACTTTAGGATAAGAAACCCTTTTATTAGAACCTTAGGCACTAACACATTTTTAAGGGTGAAATTCACTTTCATATGGAATACAAGTTAAAGTAAATAAACACCAATTTACACATACTATTAATCTTGAAAACAATATTTCAGATCCACACAGCCTAGATTCTACTTATGTTCCTGGGACCTTAGGTCTTGAAGGCTTAGAGGCAGTCAAGAATGAAAGAAAGCATGAAGAAAAAAGCATGGCTATATAATATATAAAAGCAAAAATCAACCCTGACACACTATTATATACAGTTCTGAAGGAAAGTGCATTATTTTTTAAAATCTTCAATTTCACTATAATTTATATAATATGCTTTTCATGACAGGGATTATGTATCAATGTTTCATAGACTTTTACTAATCACACAATACAAGTCAAATTATTCTGAACTATAAAGAAAACTTTTTAAAAAATTAAGATTTACCTCCTAGTATTTTCTGTACTAAAACATGTTAAAAACAGGAGGAAGAGGCAGATTAATTTTCATAGCTAAAACCATTCTATGATTCTAACTCCATTTAAGTAACCTATGGAAAAAAAAAAAAACAAAGATTCTGCAGAGTATTACTAGTCCTTTTTCTCTCATAAATTTCCTATGGCCTCTTGTCTCAGTGGCAAATCTCTCTTTCTCAAACTATTATCTAAAGCAATTCCTAACTCAGGAATAAAGACTTCCAAGTATAAATCAAAAAATATTTTTAAGGAAATAAATTCCATATTTAAGAAAGTATATATTCCTTGAAACATTTATTTATACATTTATTTTTGGTCAGAGTTGACCTCCAGCATTTGTTAAAAACAAATAAAATCCTGACCATGATGACAATTCTTAATTGGTGAGGATAGCAGTATGGTCCTGATGGAAATAATTCTTCAAATCCTTCAAATTCAAATAATTCTAGGATTATCAGATGACTAATGAGATGTCATATGCACAATTTAAATTTAAAAAAAAAAAAAGAGCCTAAATTTATTTTTTAAATTATTAATATAGGAAATTCCTATCTAGATTTATCAGTCCCATAATCAGTCCCACTGAGCTTACTAACAGAGAAAAAGGGGAAAAAAATGAATATTGTCCATCTGTTTCTTTTCTTTTTTGTGTCATCTGGATTGTCCCAAAGAATTAAATTATGTCTATCCCCGTCCCTCCCCTTTTTCTTCTTTTTCCCCCCCTTTTTCCATGTAAGCCATGAGGCAAGATTATGGTTAGTTACTTCCTCCACTTTTCATTGTTATGCTGATGATATTAAGCTCTCACCCTCTCTTCTCAAATGTATTGCATTATGCTGTAATGCTTGGCATAAAGAAAAGAAAAACTAAGAATAGACCTTGCATAGGAGTGTTTTGCAATGTTTTTGCAATTCACCTGGAAATAAAGTTACCTGCAAATTTAGAGACAGAGTTGCAAAGTATTTTGCTCTTGTAGGAAAAGTGTAATTTTCCTTACCAGAAATACTCAGATACATTGATGTCCAACTAATCCTTGGAATCATAAAGCCAGCTCGACTACACTTTGATGTAGGAGGACAGACTGAAGAATTTCAGTGTTTTCTTTTGAAGGGAAACATTAGAAATAAGTCATCTCAACTTTGTTCTGATTATCTCAAAACACTTACTAGCTCATTTCCGCAATGAAGGACTGTTTTGCCCACCACCCAAAATCACAGGCATCACCTCAAAGCTTTACATTCAGACCTACCACACGTAGCATTCTTTCCTTCCCCCAGACTTGTCCAGATTAAAGAATAAAACTCAGCTTATAGATGTATAAGCACAGATCAGCTGTGTGCTTTAGCAAGTCCAAAATATTCTAGATGACTTCAGGGAACAGCAAATCTACACCTGCATTTTCATCCAGCACCGCGAGACCTCGCTAGCCTTGCTAGACTTGACTTGCAAACGCAGAACAGCCAGAATGAAAGCCGGGGCGCTACCACTCGCACAACACGCCAGAAACCTCAGATGGCCTGTGCGAGCTGTGCCAAACGGGAACCGGAGAACCCTGGTGCGTATCAGCGAGGACACAAAAGCTGATGGCACACAGCTCAGGTTAAAACAGTCTCACAGATTCCTGCAGAAAATTCCCACGCTGCTTTTAAAGAAACCACTGACTGTACATGCTCCATCCCTGCTCTCTCCTCAGTTTCCATGTTTTAGTATCTTCTCTGTACCTAACGCTCTTGAACAGTCTTACACTTAGCAGCACGCATAAGTTTTTGCAGGATCTATTTTTAATCCAGCAGACCTACTGGCAACAGCCCTACAGAAATCGGTGAGACATCAAGAATATGCTTTATCAGGAGTCCCCAAATTTATATGCACCTTAAAAACACAGTATCATACCTCAGAGAACACAGAACCTACAAGAAGATGGTTAAATAGACTCTCTATGGTTCGAGACGCTACAGCCCCTCTGAAAACAAGGAGCTAAAAAAATACACCTCAAAACAGCTAAAACCATGAATTCTCTACATACACATTGAGTTCATTAGCTCATTACAACCCCTTGTAATGGCACCCTTGCTCGAAAGCCGGCAGCCTCCGAGCTTGTCATCTGCGGTGACCAGCGAGTGCTCGTCACGCGCAGGGGCGTTCGAGCAGCGCCGCGCGTTCGCCAGCACCGCCGCTGCCGCTCGCCGCGCGCTGGCAGCTTCCAAGCGCAAGGCCTGCGACCCTTCGCTGCACCGTCCTGCGAGGTCACGCAGCACCTCAGCCCGCTGCTGCTGCAGCCTCCTCCTCGCTGTCCCTGCTGCTGCTGGGCTGTGGGACGGTGCCGCGGCTGCACGGGGACTACGGACTCCGCTTGCAAAGCCGGGCCTGAGAAACTTTTGTTCCTGCTACTTTTTATTTATTCGTTCCCCTCACTATTAAATGGGTCAGGTAATAACTGTATTCTGCTGTAACAGTAAGCAGCAATTTATTACCAGTGTCAGATCAGCATTTAGGTTATTTCAGGAGTGAAAATGCCTTTTTTTTTTTTTAATGTATAATTACTGTAATTTATAAACTATATTGTTACAATCACCAGATTTTATTATGTTTTACCTCTGTAATATCTAATTAATTTTTAAAGAAAATCAACCATCTCTGTGTGGGTCATGCAGGGGGGTGACAGATATCAAGAAGCAAAGAATTTAAATCTGTATATATGAATTTAGATGGATATTATAAATCATATATATATATGTACACTAAATAGTACTCATACACATGATCTTATCACACATTTTGTACACACAAATTATTTACTATCTACATTACACACAAATATCTTTCGTCTCATCCAATAATTATTGTGACTGAAAAAAAAAAAAAAAAAAGGCAAGAAAAAAACACACAAGAGATACAGACGCCTGAACGGGCCCTTCACAGCTCGGTCTGTTTAGCAAATTTTGCCATCTGTACATCCAAACCTCAGATCTAATTTAAACCACTTCCAATTAAGTTTGAACGCAACATCATATAATTAGAAATGAAAGACAGCAGAGGTAGCATCCTTAAGATATCTTAATATTGGCTTGGGTATGATTTTTCTTAATTAACAATTTTGCAGAGAATGCTTTAACTGGTGTACAAGTTACCAACAAAACCAAACTTCTCTTGGTGAAAAAAGTTGCAAGTTACTTTTCTGGTTAACAAATGGAAAGATAATTAGAGACATCATAATACCACTATTTTCTCCAAAAAAATAGGCACGTTTGGAAACTCTCCAATTTAGAGCTTTCCTATCTGCAGTACTCCTCTAAAACAGCGGCACTAAGCCACACACAAGCTTAGGCCGAGAAAAAATTTAGTAGTAGCATCAGCCTTCTGGAAGAACAGATTCCAAGCAGTACTTAAAGCTACTGTAAAATTCACTTCAAGGACCCTGCAATTAAATTGTGTGTTTCCAGTCAATGCTTTATAATATAAGAGAAGCATTATTAACCGATCTTAAAGTCTTTATTAGAAAACTGTGAGGTATCATACTTAAGATTTGTATCTTAAATCTGTCCCTGTTATTTCTAAGCTGATGTTCTTGATACTTCAAATGTTTTGGGGAGATGGCTGATAATACACTACGCACCAGCTTACAGGTCAGTTAAAGTCCATTAAGGTCCATTTTTATGAACTTTAAAGAAAAGGCATATCTAAGAAATGACAGGTGCTACTCTACCCCATTTCAGGAGAAGAATGATATTCTTGAGACTGACACTTATGTGAGTAAATAGTGCATATTCTCTTTGAAGAGTGGATTTTAGCTGCAGTAATAAGCACTCCCTAATAATTAACACATATTTCATCTTCATCTCATTTTTTTCCCCCTCAAGAATTAAACTGCTTAAGAGGGTGGTGCAATGATTTCAAAAATGTAGGTTTGAAACCTTAAGGTTGTGATAGCATTCTCTTAGACATCTGCTTCCTGCACTTTTGACTTACAAAGCACGGACTTGAATATTTAAAATCTCCGAGAAGTTGAATTACCTCTTCAGATGGTTGCTACCAACAGAGCCAACAGTTGCGAGCATCCGCCTGGGGACCTGCTGCAGTCTGGCATGCAGGCACATTACGCCATCTTAGAGAGTGGGACTGAGAGTAAAAAGTTTAAGTGAAGATGGCTTTATAGTTTTAAAATTTTACTAGCTGTGCTGTGAATTGGCTTTCTTTTTTACTTAAACTTAAGCAAGTAATATCTCTAGAGTAGCCTTGTTTTCACCTAGACAAGATGCTTTATGCCACTAGCCATTTTGTCTGATTAGGCCAGACTACTATGTTGCCTTAGTCCCAGAAACCTTCAACTAGTCAGAAAAGACTTCACTTTCTTTTTTAACCATGCCTATACTAGGGAAATCTTGTTATCCATTTATGCTGACATAGTTTAAAATCTGAACATAGATGGTGCCTCACTACTTACAACGAGTTCACACGACGTTCCTCTTTCTCCTGAAAATATGCCACTGCTTATTTCTTCTCTTTTTGAGTTCATTCAGCGTGAGATTTTGGCAACCTCATTTGGCATCTCCCTGCCACTTTAATCAAGTTAGACATACATTTAATTATTGGCAGGATAAATCCATAAAGATAATAAGTCAAGACGGGAACTTCTGTCATGGACAACATCCATAACACTCAGTGATAGAGTTATGACAACAGCAGGTGTTTCCTATCATGGATGTGTGAAACTGTTCTCTCTAGAAGAAACTTGAAAGATGCACCCAGGATACAGAGACTGCTGCAAAATGACAGGTTATAGTCATGATGTCTCAAGTGATTATGAATGGTCCTGAAACAACACTTTCTTCTCTTGAAAACAAAGGCTCATATGTCTGTGAAAGACTTTGGTCTTTCTTCTTCCTGCTCAGGTAATCTTTACAGCACACAGTCCCAAAATATCGAAGCTGGATCTAAATGAATTAGTCCCTCCAAAGGACACCAGAAAGAAATAGGGCAGATAGTTTCAAACCCAGAAGCAGTAAGCAGCCGTAGTTAAAGATCATTACTAATCCCTCATCAAATGATCATTATTGATGACAGTTAAATTTAGTTACTTGCCCTGTATCAGCTCAAATACTTTGCATCACAGTGCAGACACCTTTAGCTGAGTAATTGGGTAAATAATTCCATCTTAATCAAGTAGGACATGGCCTTGAACTTGTTCAAGCTGGAATGCTCTTGCATTCCAGATTAACTTCCGTATTGCCAGGCTAAAAACAAGACATCAGAGAACTCTCTAAATAAACTCAATAAATAAACAAGTACAAGCACTTGTTTTATGGCAACGCAGAGTACCTGCAACTTCAGACCCTCCTAGGGTGCTGCCAGGAGGGAGCGCTCTCTGCGCCAGCCCTCTGGAAGGCGTCACCTCCAGGTGTTAACAGCAGCAAGCATGACCTCTTGCCAAACACAGGAGAGCCTGAAGTAGGGAGAAGCCACCTACCAAAATCCACAGAAAAGGACAAGCAAGGACATCATTTGCTAACCAGTAAAAAACACTTTTTGTTGTTTTTTAAACTTAAAATTTCTCATAATACATAGACTAACATTGAAATCACTTAGTCATAACACTATGTTTAACATAAGTAGGCTTGCAATGCTTTACTAGGCAGGAATCTCAAATTGCTACAGCTTCCAAATGACATGCAGAGGGACTGGTTTTACAGTAATGGATGTTATTGGGAATTTGTTCAAGTGAGGTAGTATTCCTAAGGTGCATCTACAGAAGTCTAGGGAAGAAAAATGCACTGTTACAAGTCCAAGTGCCTAATAAGATAAAGATCTATCTATTAACATAAAGATCAAGCATTTATAATTATGACCACAAATACGGGCTGCTTTAAAACACTACCTTTAACAAGACTTGATTCTTCTTCAGGCCTTCAGGTGTTCCTTATTTTATGCAAATATTGCCTTATCTACAGCTTCTTTTTATTTTATTTTTTTTCTCTTAAGCCTCCTTTTGAATTATTCGGGTAAGAGCAGAGGCTTCCATTGCAACTGGGTTGAAGAAAATTTGCAGATGACTAGAAGATATGTAGTATGTCACACGCAGTCCTTAATGTACAGGAAATGCATATATTCAAATATAAAATGCAGTATTTAATTAACAAATTTAGATAAGCTTAAAATGTGGAATGTACCTCAATGCACTTGGAGATCCCTGCACTGATAGTGTTGCATTAATACATTTAATGCATTCAGAGCATGCAAAGCCTATATACTCCACTGGGATACAGATGGCAGTTTGCAGAGATTTTTTTTCCTCTTTTTTTTACTCTTATTTTACTGAAAACACTGTGGCGTTGTCTTTCTGTTGGTTCTCTCTAAAAACCCATAAAACATCATTACTAGAAAAAAACTGACATTGTAGCCAAAGCCATAAATCCCACTAACCCTCAAATCTAATTAGTTGGAAATTTCAGGACATTTCTGACAATGAGCAGATCAAACCTGTGGATTACAGTTTCAGAATTCTATTCCTACTCTATAAATATGAAACTATAGTCAGATTTCTTTACAATCTCCACATTAAAAAAAGGTATCTCTTATTCAAACTACATAGAGGTTATATCCTCATATGCAGAACTGCTAAATATTGGCGGTAGCTAGAAGGAAATGTGTGCATATGTGTACATACCTGCATATGCGTGAATAAAGATTCAAAAATTTATCTTCACTTAAAAAAAAAAAAAAAAAAAAAAAAGGCAGCAAATTTTACTTACTGAATAGGCTTTGGTTAAGTATTTTCACTATGGCAGTTGTGAGGACCCATGGCAAAAATGCATAATTATGCAAATGTCAGTTTATAACTTTTTAATGTTTGTATCATAGTTCTATACCTGTCTCATTCCCTCACTCTTCCTTTCACATGTCATGGAAAAGATGAAGAAAGAAAAACACAAAGAAAGAAAACACAAAATGTTACAAACTGCACAAAGAAAAAAAAAAAAAAAAATCTAACAACAGAAACCACTGAGCAGCCTAGCTGATAGCCTAATAAAACCCAGAGCTAAACCCTAACTCATCATCGTTATGAGCAGGGAAGTGAGGCCCAATTAGAAGTCCTATATCTGTGACAATCTTAAGGTAACACATTTTTTTGTCATTCTCTCCCTTTCAGATTCCTCATTCAAGTACTGCTATTGCTCCTCTCCTGCAGAGCAGCTTCTATTATCACTGCATCCAAACCAACTGCAAAGTCTTTTTTTTGATGATGATTTTTGTCATATTCCTACAGTGTACAAGACTGAACTTTTAGAGGTGAATCTACAGTGCTCAATTTTAAGTTTATACTAAGAACATTTACTCATTTGTTGGAATTTCTACATAATCCAGATTACAAATCACCAACATATTCATCCATTTTCCCCTCACTGCTTTGTTGACCACCCAGGCCGAATCCCCATTAGGCTGTTTGAAATCACTCTACATGTTCCAGTGACTACATTATTTTGCCACTGACTTAAAAAATGACAAAACTGCATGAAGAGTTGTTCATGTAGACATGTAAAATTAGGTGCTTATGCTGGATCTGAATCCTACTTATTTAGGCTTTTTTTTCCCCCCGCTCTTGTCCGTGAAGCTGTCCTCTCTCCAGCCTGAGAACTCTGCATATTTGACTACTCTTTTTATGACAGCATCGAGTGTTCTACACACAGCAGTTTCTGCTACATAGCATTACTGATGAATGTGAGAAGACATCTTCTCTTTGGCTCTGCTTTGAGGGTAGAAGAATTCACACAAATCCCAAGTAGTTTCAATGCTATGTTCAGTCAACAGCTTACAAGCCATGCTGCCTTGTCACAGCAGCAGAATAAAACAACAGCATCTGAGAGATGGACCTATCTACTGAAAAAAAAAAAAAATGCAAATCACATCGCTTCTGGGGAATATAAGTTCATCATTCAAACAAAAACTTCCAGCACTTTCTGTGTGTGTGTTTTACTCCCATTGACTCTACAGCATTTGCATCTTCAGAAGCAGTAATCAACATCACTTATGTGGACTTCAGAGAATACAAAAGTTTTATATCGGTGTTCATGATAATGTTTTGCTTCAGCTATAGATAAGACTCATTCCTTACAAAAAAAAAAAAAAAAAAGGCATGGTCGTATCAAAAAAATATATATTGCAACAGCAGATAAATAATTGAAGGAGCTGTTACTGAAAGACCAAATATTGAAGAACTTTGTGGTTCTTTTCATGAGAAGATTCACTAGGAAGAATTTGTTTCCTTAAGCAGTTTCTCCAACACTTTTTAAGTTTAAAAGAGAATGTTCCTCCTGCAGTATAAACTGTGCCAAAAAACATTTTGCTCATGAACAAGGTGCCAGTCAAATTATTTTAAGCTTTGATTTGAACATTTTGGGGATTGCTTCTTTTTTTTTTGTTCCAACAGTTTCTGTATTCTCTTCCACATTTGGTAACTCCAATAGCGACCTGCCCTCAGCTGAGCTACTATGATACACTATTGAAGATTGAAAGTCAAGAGATAACATCTCAAAATATTACAATTAATTCTAAAGACAGTAAAATAACAGCAATTTTATGCCACTTAACAGCTAATACAGCTGATTTAAGTGTTTACCTGCAGTACTCAGGGCACCAAACATTAGTATCTCTCATGGAGCTCCTATATATTTAAGGTTTCTGTCTTTTGGATCTCAGTTCCACAGCAACTACATCCTTTCTTGACCCACTCCTCTATGGTCTGAAATATTCCTGACTCTTGCTTGGGAAGCTATGCTGCTCAGCAACGAGCAGTGCTTGACAGTACAGAAATACAAAAGTTACCCTGATTTTCCCCAGAAAGACAAACGGAGAAAAGGGGAATGAGGCACCCAGGAAAGACTGCAGTTACTTCTCCTAACATAAACTGTCAGATACTCAAAATACCACCCTGAGAATGCAGATACAGCGTTACAGAACAACAAATTTGCTATAAGTAGAAAGAATGCCAGTAAAAAAAGTAGGGTTGTAGTTGTATAACAAATGCAATTACACCCTTACACCTTGAAGATAAACAGTACTGCTCCTTCACTCGCAGAAGCAGCATTTTTGTGTGTATTACTTGCAGTTGCTTTCCCAGCATGACATCTCCCTGAAAGCACGTCTCTATGCATTCGTATTTTGCTTTGAAATGCCTTTTTTCTCCCCTCCACGTAAACCTAGGAGTTACCTTCTCGTGGTGACGTACCAAGGGCATAGGTTGGCTGAGGTGGCCAGGCACAGGCAGCCCGATCCCCGTCCCGAGGCGGGGGGAAGCTTCCTCCGGCGCTCCTCCGACCTCGGGCTGAGCACCAAAGCTCCTGGGAGAAGCAGAGGGAGCCTCGGAGAAGCGCCGGCGACCGAGCGCCGGGCCAGGCAGCACGCGCGGCCTCCCGGCGGCATCGCTGCCTGGCTGGTGAGTGCTTCTCCTCTGCTCTGCAAAACGTCAAACGGCTTTAGCTTACGCTGTCTGCAGGGCTTTCGGGAGCCGCCAGGAAGCAGAAGAGAAGCGTTCATCCAGTGGGGCACTGACACCACCTGCGAGGCAGCCGGCACTTCAGCCCGGCTCTGCCGGGCGCTCCTTTCCACCACCACCACCACGACCAGCTCTTGGCTGGAAACACAGTTCCCCTCTCCTGTGCTTCAGTACAACATCACATCGCTTAAATCCCAGGTTTTGTGAGGTTTATTTACCCTGTCGCAGGCTTTCACACCCAGCAACCATCTTTGGGACTCCGCGCTGCTCACGTGCACATGACATGCAGAAGGACCTTCCCTGCATGGTACTTGGCGTAGGTACTTGGTCTCACTCTTTCGCTCCACTTAATATCCAATTCTTAGTTAAAGAACTTATACCAACATTAAGTTTTCATTCTCTCCACTATTATCTTGCTTCCGAGATCTTCTAAAACACAAATATAAATAATGCAAACACATTCTTCCTTTTGCCTGCAAGTGCATTGCACTGACCACCTTAAGTGCCTTCAACCTTCTTATCATCAACTAGACACGAAACAGAGTTAAGGATAAGTAATTATGTAGAGTAACAAGGTATTCACAGTATGACTTCTGTAAGTAAAGTTCCTGTAATGCACAAATATTATGCAAACTGCTCATTTGGACATGTTCCTATAATTTAGGAGCAACCTAAAAAGGTTGTTTAGAAAACAATGTGCACCCTGGTTTGCTAGAGCTGAGGTTAAATAAAAGTTACCAACTTACAATATAGACAATTGAAAACAGAGTTAAATCAGCTTTGGGAATTACACCTGCTTAAATACATGTTGTAAAAGATGATGTTTATTTATTTTGAAATATACCTGCTTCACCTACTGCCTTGCCAAATTGTTGTCATAAAAAAAAAATCAAGAAAAAAGTTTTTACAATAGTATTAGGTGCCACTTGCAACAATGTATAACTTCATAAATAATTGTTTTTAAACATATGCTAAATAAAAACAAGCCAAGCAATCCTGAGCTTCACCTTCTTTTTGATCCTCTTCCTTTTATTCATGGCCAGTGATAGAGGTCCTGTAACCCTCTTGCTATCAGAATACTCAACACAATTGTCATTTTAGTTCTTTTAAATCCTTTATCAGCTCCAGACACCTTGGGTTTTACAGTGGAAATAAATACATTGCTTTACTTGGGAAGCATTACTTCCTGCTATTTACCACATCGCCTTTCTCCTAAAGTCTCCCGCCGCACAACTTTTTATTTTTCATCCCTTCCTATCGTCTCTTTTCTATTCCTAATTCACCCTACTAGTGGCAACCTTACTGCACTATAAAATGGGTTTAAGCTCACAAAATAAATCACAATAGGTAAAGGGGTCATTTTGTATCTACAAGTGTAAGCCACAGACAGCCCTAATGGAAAGCATGAAGTCCAGCTCCAAGCAGTTAACTCTTACTAAAAAACAACCACATACACAGAGTCTTCTCGGATGTCTAGAGAAAAGGCAGGAATAAAGGGATGAAGACATCATCCAGGTCTGCCACTAGCTACGTGGATAAAACTCCATTCTCTTCTAGTATTTCTTCCCCTTCCCACCCTCAAGTACACTTCCAGATACAAGGTCTACCAACATTTGTCACATACAGAAAGGAGAAATGAGCCAGTCCCACCTCTCAGCATGGTTCACCAACAACTTCTATTAAACACGTAAGATGCACTACAAGATTTTCCTTTCTTTTTTCCTTCCTCTTCTTGCTGCTATCCGTAGCCTACTTCTTCACTTGTTCTGTTATTAACATCATAAAGGTGCCGTCAGGTATCCTGAGCTAAAGACACACGGTTACGTCTAAGGAACAAGGTTACGTCCCTCATACCATCTAGCTTACAGGAGTTAAAAAAGGTGAAGAACATTAATGCTCTTCTCATTCCCAAGTGGGTCATGGACGCATTTCCCTTGTGCACTGTGTTTGAGCCCTCAGCTTTCTCAACGCGGCCAGGTACAGGCACATGGGTCTCTGGCTCCAGTCTTGCCCCTGCTCCGCTCCCAGGCTCCTGCACAGGCAGCCCCCGAGCTCTGAGATCACGGAACCTCGCTGCTCCGCTGGAGCTTTACGGAAGGAGCAGAGCATTTCAGAGCGAGGCAATATGAGGAACTCGAATAATCAAGAATCCCACACTGGTTAAGGAGGCCTCACTCTACATAAGCAACCTTCAAAAAAAAAAAAAAAAAAAGAGCAAATTTACATAATTAATAATCATATTATAACTGATTTTGCATCCTGTTATAACTTCTCTTTCGTTTGAAGGAATACATTTGCTAAGATGATAATGTAATTGTTTCCACTTCATTACATACAAATATTCCCTCGGGGCTGAAGGTTAATGACATTAGAGCAAACGGAGAGCATTTCCTCAGGGGATCTATGCAGAGAGGGAAGAGGCTGCACCTCCTCATTCTCCTCTCCTTCCAGCACTCTTGCTGAACTGCCACCATCTCTACTCACTGACATTCCCAGCCCTTCCATAGGGATTGCAGTGCTCTTTGCATCCTGAAGCTGGCACAGTCCCTTTGACCCAACGTCCCATGTGCTATCACAGCTTTCTTCCTTCCCCATCTCCAGAAATACTCAAATTAAACAGGAAGAAAAATGCAATCAAACAGCTTATTAAAACACCATACAGTTGGAGAGTATTTTCTGTAATTACCAAATCCTTTGCCCCAAATCTTTCTTGTCCTTTCTGTAAGGAAATTCAGAAGCTGTAAGGGATATCCTTGTTTCCCCAACTCTCTTGAGGAACCTGCTCCATCAGTACCAGCGCTTCACACACTTCAGCTAGCAGAAACAGACCAACAGAGGACATGCAGAGTAACTCTATCAGAAGAATAAATGGCATGGATATATAAACAGATCATTCTGCATAAGAGTGCAAAGACAAAAAACAAAATGAAGCAAGAAGAAAATAACTGCAAAGGCCTGCATGGTGGCATTATACAGATAAAAGCAGTAATTACACGAGGACCATTCTTCCCCCGAGGTTTGAGGCAAAGGGCTCCAACAGCAGAAGTGTTTTGGATCAGCTTGCATCCCTACTGCTGTATTTCTCCTGCTGTATGAGACATTTGCCTAGCAAGTTCTTGTATATTAAGTCCCAGCTCTGAATTAGGATTTAAGACTGAGTTAATATTCCCTGCGAGAATATCCAATCCTATCCAATTCCTTCCAATTTTAGTCAATTTGTATCAGGCTCCTTGAGGGCACTTCATTAAAGCAATAAGGTAGAGGGGATGAATGAAAACAACTGGACAGACCCCTCAAGGCAGAGGTTCTCACAGACGCCATCAGGCTATAGACTTCACTGTTTATTATTTAAAATTTGTGGAAGAACAGGTGCCCTTTGAGACCAAGTCATGAACATGCCAAATCACTTTATGACCTAAAGGATTACTTTTCTTTCTGAAATTGACATCAATGATTGCTCAAACTGATCTGGAAAACGGTGTGAAAAACAGCTTTACCAAACTGTGAAAACCACATCTTTTCTTGTAGTCTCTTGGGAAGTTGTGACCTTACAGTAAGCAGGTCACAGCATGTCCTACAAGGCTCTTATTTAGTGTTTTATAGATGATGCTGTGTATTTGTTTCTAAATACCCATCATGAAATTTTACTGTGAAGGTAAAATAATGCTTAGAATAGGTGTTGCCTTCTTTAACTTTTTACTATCATTTATATTAGATTTATTTGTTGTCAGTTCTTCATTGCCTTTCCTGAAGTACTAAAGACAGCAGAGGAGAAAAAAAATTCCTATCTCACAAACCTTTGCTATTCCGAATAGTCTCACATTTTTCGTTATATGGGACCAAAATCACCTGTGAAAAAACAAGCAATTGATGAAAATACCTATCTACCTGCCTCAGTTTCAGGAAACTCACTCAGATATGGCAGAAGTTAATTCACGTTGCAATTACAAACCAAACTAAAACAGAGGCCTGAACCTCATTGTCTCTCATCTTAAGGGCATTTTCACGCACGGGGTTTTCAGAAGGGCCAGGCAGGCCAGTAGGGCCAATTGGGAAGTGCAACCTTACCTTTTATATCTAGTCATAATTGTGCTAATATTTTCTACAGCAAATCATACTCCCTTACATAGGCAACTGTTAAACACACCCCAAGGCTCTCAACGTACGTGTAACGTTCAACCTACATACAAAGAGATAAGGAATTCTTTCTCCTTATATTATACCAGCTCTTTTCAACACAAAATTTTCTTGGACTGTAAGTTAAAAAATAAAATTAAAAAAAAAAAAAAAAACGCAAAGACACACACACAACACAGACCAATTAATTCCTAATATAATTGTCTTCTACATTTTCAACAAACTGTTTTTCTGATTTTCAGGACTATGAAGATTTGTGTTTTAATGAAACAGGAATAGCAGGGCTCTATTTTTCATGGTATTTTTTTTCCCCCTTGCTTTGTCCCCTGGCTGCAGGCAGCTGAACAGAAGGAGCAGTGGAGAAGTGAGCTGTTTGATAGTCAGTGAACTGCTGAATCCCATCCGCTGCACAGATGTTTTCAGAAACATCTTTCATCACCAGCAACTATTTAACTGATGAACAACATGTCCACAAAATTTAGGTAATTAATCAAGGACTGCATCAAAAATCCCATTTAACCTCCTCTTAGTTCTTCAACAAATGATTTACACAAGTAAAGGGAAGAATTTGGACTTAAAGGACATCCTTGCTTGGAACATCCTTTAACAACAGATGCTCCTTCCCCATCCAGGAACGAAGTTTGCTTTACCACCCTTAGTGGTTGCAATACCAAGTCTGATGGGCAGACAGGACAAGTACTTTCAAGTCATTAGGGCACTCAAAAGTTCATTCATCTGCTTTACCCGAGTAGAGCAGAACAAAAACAAATTGGTAAATCTTGCCATGCCGCTGTTAGCACAGTTCCTCTAGAAACAACTGCCTGGAACTAACGAGGAGAATGACGGACTCGTTTGGATCATCACAGGAGAAACTTTTCTTCCTTTTCTCTTAAGGAAAGTTTCCCTAGCACTATACTTCTACGTGTATTCTCTATAATTTTGTTGTCCTTACTAAAAAATAATACATAATACAAGAAAAAAAATGAAAACATTCTAAAAACGATGGTGACTGATAGCCCGAAATACTAACATAGTGAATATTAGCTATCACTGGTGACTTTTGAGGAACTGAATTACCTTCTAAATCCAACGGCAGTGGAGTTTCACCTAACTCATCTTTGGCAAATTTCATTTAGCAACATTTAACAGGACCTCACCTATTTTCAAATATTCTGATGTTCCCAAATACTCAGTTTTAAATGATGACTAAGGACGATGCAAAACAAGCGGGTTCATCTCCTTTTCCTAACACAACAACAAGTTTTATTTTGCCAAACCATTGAGTCATCAGTCACTGTGTCTGACCTGAGTGCTCTTTCTGTGTCTAGAAAGCTTTGCTCTTCTATTGCTCGATGTTTTGGAAAACAAACAGAAAACATGAATCATTGTTTCCGTGCCATGCAGCAACTATCTTTCAGCCCTGCTAACACATGGGAAATGAATTCATTCCTTGCTGAAAGCACTGTCTTACTCCACCGGGGCTGTTTGTCAGCTCCTCCAGAGCGACACTAAATCAAGTTGCAAAGCACAGCAATGTAAATCAAAGTCTAATTTACTTGTCACTGTGTTGTGACACTTGGTTAAAAATGCTTTTTAATTGCAAGGATAAATTATACATTAACAATTCTTAGTGGCAGTTTCAATACTATATCAGATTATTTCACTGCAGAGAAAGAAGCTGAACAACCACTACCGCAAGCTACGACTGAATATTTTTAAGTTGTCACTTTGTCCAGATTGATGGTGGTGGTGCCGTGATGATGAGTTCTATCCCCCACAAAAACAAAAGACATAATCAGTCTTTTATATTTGGTAACTCACAAAAATGTACCCTCTTTTCTTGAACCTTTCATATCACTTCAGCTTCTCACTTGCAAATTATTAGTTGGACTCCCTAAAGTAATACGAAGTGATTCTCAGTCATGCTGAAAAATCAACCTCACTCTCTTCTGTAATCTAGGATGCGAAAATGATTGAAAGAAGAAAAAACTACATACAGCGGAAAAAAAAAAAAAAGTTTTGAGCGGTTTTGAGTATCTGCACCCCTGGGATTACGATTCTCTCCACAAACAGGTCTATCTTTCAGAACCTGGACTGGAACAGGCAACTCCAGCATCAAGCAAGCAGCAACCCACACCTGATACAACCCTCATGCCGCACAGGTGAAAGGATCCATACTGCAATTGCTAATACTAGACCCAAAATGAAGCACTCTGCAGAATTTAAAAGTCAATACTGGCTCATCTGCATATTGCATCTTATAAATGCAACTCCTTAGTTACTCCTTTCATACACTTCACTACACGGCCATCGTGGGCGGCTACATCAGATGGAGCCCATGTCCCACCCGATCGACTGCTCTGCAACCCAGAGCTTGACACAAACACAGGAATCAGCCAGCCACAACTCTCAAAACACGAGCTAGGGATGTTCTTCCACTGAGGCACAACGTGAACAGTCACAAGGACTATGCAAAGGCTGGGCTATCAATGATCAGATATGAAAATGCATGCTTGTTTCAGCATTACAAGGCAAAAGGTTTTATCTTTTTGCTTCTAAACTTCTGGTTCCAACTAACTGAAGGCCACCTCAATTTTGGTGGCATTAATCATCAAAATTGAGGTAACCAGACTCAAGAATTCTTCAAAGCGGGGAGCTGGAAACAGTACGGGCTGCTTTCCCCCTCCCCTGCTCCCAGTTCAGATCTTGTCTGAGCAATATCCAAGATATTATTTTGAGCAAGTTCTCATAATTAGTTGATAACAAGTCTAATAGTCCAGGAGTCAGTCGTGCTCAGTTAGGTCAGTTCACATAAGGCACAGTCAGCATAAGATACAGTAACACTATTTTTATTGAGTCACTCAGTACAAAAATACTCATGTTTGGGATAAGAGCACTCTGCTTAGTGGGCTTCTTTTGTCATGGGTACTGCAGGCCACTGCTCTGGTTATGAAATGAAAAGCAGCCTCAGTTTAAGCAACTGAGCTGTATATGCTGCCATTGTGTTAAATGAATTCCAAAGCACTTCTCCTGAAGAGCCTCAATCTCACCCAATGATAACACGCTGGCAGAGTAAGCAATTGTGGCTTCTTAGGGGCTGCTACTGAACTGGTCACACAGCAGTTGCAATTGGGCCCTCTCTTGATGGATTGTGTTTCAGAGGCTTTCTGTCACCATATAAAAGGACCAAAAGGACTTGCAATATTTAGTGTTTCATATAATACAGATGGAATTTCTTAATGAAATATTTCTGTCAGAATGGCTTCATAAGCTTCAGAATATATATACAGAACTTGTATTGAATCTGTTATCCTAAAGACAGATTAGACCAATTGTTATAAATTAGTGATTTTTACTGTTAATAAGCTATTATCAAATAGATAAAAAAATCGGAAGGCAGATTTCCTAAAGGAATAAGGCACCAGAACAGGCACGTAGGTGCTTCTACAATCTTTTAATCTTCTTAACCATCTCAACCATCACTGAGATGCAAGTGCTGAGCACCTAATTCTCTAATTGTGCCTCAACGCACAGTTGGTTGGTATTAGGTTGTAATTTATTGTGCCTGGCATACACAGCAAATCTGCTTATTAAAATTCCCTTTGTGAATATTTATGAAAAGTTTACAATCCCCTGTGCATAAGAGACCTCTATTATCATAGAGTAACTTGGCAGTTTCAAATAAGCCTAGCATAATTAAATCAAAAATGAAAGAAAGTACAACAATGTGACAGTCTGACACATTGAACCTTCACGAAATTGTGGAGTTAGGAACATCTGGGATGTTCCAATACCAAGCTCCAAAATACTTATTGAAACAGCCTTACTTTTAAAAACTTAATTCTTGTGTCAAGCTCCAAAGTATCTATTTAAATAGCTTTGCTTTTAACAAATAAAAATCTTGGTATATTAAATTACAAGGGAGATTAACTAATGGGCATTTCTACGACATTTCTGTTTTTTTTGAGCAAATTTAATATGTGCCTTCAGTAGCATTTAAAATTTCAAGGAGCAGAGCCTGCAAGGGAACCTCCAAATTTCCAATCCCAGTTCCCCACTAATACAAAAACCATTTAAACCACTTCATAAACTGACCAAGTATCATTTTGAAAAGTTCTTTGCCCTTCTATACTCTGAGAGGCTGTTTCAGAACAATTTTTAAGGACCTTGTTCACATTTCCAATAGGACCTTATTCACATTTCCAATGTAATGTATTCCTGACCAGGTAATAAAAAAAAAAAAAAAAAAAAAAAACTTTTTTTTTCTTCTCTTTCCTGTATTTGTGCTGCACGCCTAAAGGAAGGTGTTTTGTTTTGTTTTTCGTCTCTGATTGGCATAACAAAAGAGGCTCTTTGAATCTTTTTCTGCATGCGAGACCTCCATTCCCACAGTTATGCAAAATCCCTCTCTGCACATCCACTTAAACTCACCGTTGAAGGACACGGGGAGCCAGCAGAGCTCGCTTTTCTCTTCATTCCCACAATTGCAGTCATACCTGTCTTTTTTTCTTACTGAAACAGATTAGTAGATTGCAATTATTTAAGAACCTGCTGCGACTAGCTGTTTTTTATTCATCTGTCAGTTCCAGCTGAGGAGTTCTCATCTTAAAAAAAAAAATCCGTATTAAGCTCTATCTTAGATACAACACCTTACACTGTTTTGCCTAACACTGTTTCATTTCAATTCCTAGTCCCTTACTTTACAAGAAAGTTCAGTTCTTCGCACTAATGAACCATCCCGACTTTGCAATGCAGTTTGCATTAGCATGACTCAGCTATAGTGACTCGTCAGCATCACAGCATCTTTGGGCATGTAATTTTTGTGTGTGTTTCTGCATGATCCATTTTGTGAACATTTATTACTGTAATGTACAGATGCTACATAGCTATGGCGTCTGTGCTATGTGACTAGCAGGAAAAAAATGTGGAACACTGGAAGAAGAATGGATGTAAAAGTCAAATAACTCTCCCCACAAATGCACATTCAATAATTCAGTGAGTGCAGCAACCAATTTGTAAGTATAATCTGAATATGCTAGAGATGAGCTCTAAATCCAATCTGGACCTCTTAATAACATTTTGACAGTGGAAAATGCAGTTGGAAAAAGCCTGTATAACCCACCACAGCACTTTATAACAGTAGAAAGGAAGACAAGATTTAAAAGTACAGTATTTGAATCTGATCAGAAATATTAAAAAGAAGTTGTTTGTTCTTTTAATGAAAAAAGAAATCTATTTCTGAGTAACTGAATTTTTCTCTCAGGGAAAGTTTCAGGTGGATTTTGTAGATAGTGCATCTTTTTTGAGACTTGCTTTGATCTGAATCCCAGTATTTTGTAGCACAAAATAACTTAAAACAGGTCATTTGAAGTTGCAGCAACTTTAATCCCTTCCTTGCAAGTCAGGCAGTATTACTAGATATCGTAATCCACTAGGTGATCCTTCAAAACCACTTTTTTGAATTCATCTCATTTTTTGAATCTAAAGAATATCATTTTTTGTACAAGAAAATGTAAATCTTAAGTATTTTGTTAAGTATTGTTGACAAGCTGCTTCCACTTCCTTTTTTTCCTGCTCTGCATTTTTTTTCCCATCTTTAAAAGCTTCATTTCCCAAGGGTATATGTATAGTCTGCAAGTACAGTAATTCTAGTTGTAGTAAGAACTTCTAACAAAGTTTTTCATCTTTACTTGGAGACATCTATTTTTGCTTCCTAAGCAAAAAGAGATTCAAAACACAAACAGTAGATTTAATTAAGAAACATGGTCAAAGTAGTTGAATTTGACGCCTAAAGCAAAGTACCTAAACATAAGACTCTTTTCCTCTCTCTCTAAAATGTTCATCATATCTAGGGTTTCCACAGAAAAACATTTCACTTGTTTTGATCGGTGATTAGTAGAGAAAATCTACTTATGCTGTTCTTATTGCTTGTTGCTGAAATGTCGTATTTACAGAACCTAATTGTGTTGACCTACTTTTAAAAATAAGGAGTCTCATCCAGCATAAATTTATATAGCTCCCTTGGCTTGAAATTATGAGATTACAACAAGCTGCAGCACCAAGGATCTGTCAGGGGCACAATCTTCCCTTTGCCTTTCTAAGACATGGCTAAAACTATCCTGAGATCAGCAACATAGGGAAAGCTTCATCCCCCCTTTCATTTACACGGCTGAACACCATAAATTGAAGGAGCTGAATGTCTCCCAAGGACAGGCGAGCTCTGCCACTGAAGTCCTTTCATCCTCGCTGCCAGGAGTAGGGGCAGGTCGCAGGAATGGAGAGATTATCTCTACCCGACCTCCCTCTCTGAGCCACCCAGCTCCTCTTCGCCTTTTCCTCTGCCAAGCCCCTGCTCAGGATTCAGCAAGGGAAAGGGAAAACTTCTCCAGATCCATGGTGAAAAGCCTATGAGCCAAACAGGAAGGTGGGAAAAGCTCAAGCTGTGTTGACTCACCCAACTGGCACGTGTTGCTGTCCTCATCCTCTCCCACAGCATCAGCTCTGCCGTATTCAGTACCCACAAACAACACAGGATCCAAGTGTTACGGACAGCAGCTTTGAGTGTCACACTGACATAAAACTAGTAGCAGGAAGGGTGTCGTTAATGACTGCTCTAATACAGAAAAGTTTAGTGTTAAAGTTTAGACGTGGTCTGATTCACCAGTCTTCTGAGCCTCCCATTACAAGGCTCTGCAATTCCCTGATACATGAGCACACACTTAGGCCCAGGTGTAGCGGCCTAACCGCACTATTTCACTCATGCTCAACGGTTTGCATTTCACCTACCTAAACTGCTAGCGCAATGACATGTTCTCTTCACTTACATGCCTAAATTACATGCTAGAGAAAAATAAAGCACATACAAGGAACCGTGCTCAGCAGATATCCAAAACAGCCCTGGGGATGCCAAGAATCCTGAGGCAGGGAATAAGTACTTACACCCGAGAGCAACGTTGTGCTTCTGGATAAATCAAGATGCATCTACTCTTTGAGGGCTGCATGAAATTTTGGTCCTTCCAATGTAAAAAAATTTTAGTAGCACTAGGAACGGACAAAGACAGGATGCACGATCACAGGTACCAAACTGCTTTCTTACACGGTATGATTAAATACACTGAGATTCCCCAGCTTGGGAAAGCAATGCTTGGGAAGAAAACAAGAAACACGTATGAAAATCTCTAAAAATCATCAGTAGTGTGGAGAAGGTGAAGGGTGAGTGATTACTCACTACGTATTTTTTACATCTCATTTCAATTCCTACTTTCTCAGTTACTAAAAAACTGGAAAAAAAAAATCCATTCTCCACATAGCCTTCACTGCAGCAAACTTCATTTAAATAAGATAAATCTCACCATCAAGGAGACATAAAGAGAAGAGTCAGACAGCTCTTACATAGCAAACAAGGATCCAAAACAAAAGTGACTCTAGTGGGCACAAATTAAGATTAGCCTAATGCAGCAGAAAGGCTAGTGCAAGAAACGATGACAGAAGTCACCAGAGAAAGCCGGTTCTTCTGCTCAGGACAGCCACGGTCAGCTTAGGGACGCCCTAAGCATGGGCCAGCTCCGTAAAGGAGGCGAGGAGGCCCTGAGCTGACGGGTCACAGTTACAGCGTAAAAGTTTTATTCAAGGCTGGAGATGGGGGGTGGATGGATCGGAGCTCCCTTGCAAGGAATCACCTTACGGTGAGGCTTCTCATGGCTTTGGTCTCCTCATGGCTTTGGTCTCACAGCAACAGCCGGGAGGGGACTGCGAGAGCGAGGATGGAAGAGCAAGAGAAATAAATTTGAATGAGAAGTAAAACGCCAAGTGTGCAAATCCTCTCACAGCATCACCGCGGGATGCATTAAATAAAAATGCAGTCGCTATTCTCTTTGTTATTGTCTTGGAGTAAGGACCAGCAATGCACACATTGCATCCCTGGCCAAATGACTTGCCAGCAAATGCTGAGCTGGCTTTCCGCTTCTTCCCAGACCCCCCTCCCAGTCCCAGCATCGCATCACACACACAGCTTTAAGGTTAGTTCTTAATTAGAAAATCTAACAATTCTGCTGCTTCTCCAAATGAACAGCAATACTTATTAGTCAGATGACCGAATTCAGACAGCTTAATTAAACTCTGTTTAATACCCCTCACCCTTTACATGGCAGTAAGAAAAAAAAAGAAAAAAAGTCATATTTCTGAGTCACAGGAGGTAAATGAGTTCATTAGTGAGGCTTTGAGGCAGATCCTCACGCGCGGTGCATCAGCACCAGCCTGCTGAAGGCGGCGGTGCCCCCAGCACCGAGTGCCCGAGGAGCTGAGCCACGACCCGCGCTCGCGCCTCCGTCGGGATCAACCTCCCTCCCGCCCGCCGACGGCCACCTCCGTGATGAAACGGGGATGCAGGCGTGAAGCAACGTCTCAAGGGCCCGGTTAGGCCCATTTAAGAATTACCTTGCAGCGCCAGGATGATTTCAAGCAATAGAGCAGAGCTAAAGACTTAGTCCACAACGTACGTAATTTCAGAGGAAAAAAAGATGCTTAAAATGTAAATGTGCAGTGACAGCCTCGATAGCTATACAAAATACATTCCTGGCTGTCATGCTTAAAAGAGGAGAGACTCGTAAAATGTGTTAATGAATGCAAAGTTAACCCACTGAATACAGTGTATAGTTAATGAAATATTTCCATGCAAATAATTACCGCCCTTCAACAGAAGTGCACTTACAGACCAAGTCAAGCTCCCGCATTTTAGAAAGAGTCTGCCTTACTTGAAGTGCATTTTATGTATTGCCAAGTGGCTGCAGAAAGGCAGTCCATAACCTCGTGGATTATTCAAGTTGTCTGGGGGCACTTCATGGTCGATTTAAATGCCCTTGGTCAGTACCTGTGTGTGCAACCTCCGATGTGTCCTTTTCCCAGAGTACCACCGCTCATAGACCAAACAATATTTTTAATTGCCCCTTAAAAAAAAAAAGGGAAAGAAAGGAAAGGGGCAATGTGAAACCAAATAGCTCTGAAGAACGGTGTTGGAAGTGACTTTCAGTGAGACTTAGGAGTCTACGTGTCTTGAGTACTTCTGAAAAATCATAACTTACCCCCATGCAAATCACAGCATAAAAAGGCTTCTGACATTAATCATAAGCAGAGCTATGCGGATGGCTAAGGGTTTGTTCAGAACTCATTGAGTTCCTATTTTCAATGGGAACTGATGCATATAACTCTTAGAGAAAAGTCAAAGGACTAGAAGACAAAGCAACGATGCTGACCACCTGCTCATACTGTAACGCTGCATTGCATTAAAAAGAAAATATTCTTGAACTCTCATTCTGCTTGCATGGGAGAAGTGCAAGTTCTACTTGCATATGGCTTACACCAAAATACTCTCAAAGGTAACACAAAATTAATCCTTTAAATCAACAGAAGCTACACAAGACAAAATATTTTTAGTCTCTCAAATTAACCTACATTTGCCTAGATAAATGACACTAAATTCTTCAGTACTACAAAGCAATACCACAACTAGTAATAAAAACAGATATTTTAAGATCTTCTTTTTAAAACATACAAAACCCATTTGAGTCTTATATGCCAAATAATGGTGTATCTTTCTTTCAAGGCACCAAAACATAGTTGATAAAGAAATTAAAAAGGAAATAAGTACAAAGTGTCAGTACTGAAAAACAGAACAGTGGTTACTAGCTCCAGTTGTGTGAATTGCATCTTTAAATCCAAACACGTAGTTAAAATAAGTGAAATTGATGTATTTTTTATTTAATGTCACATCCATCTCAACAAACATTGACTTATTTTTGTATGACAAGCCAGAGTAATAAGCTGCTTTGGAAATGCAGAATAACTTGAGAAAATGTGTTCCAAAAAATAAATGTAGGTCTTGGACTTTCCTCTGGATTATTTTGATTAATTTATTATCTTGTATTGCACAGTGATACAAAATGCCTAAAATAATGAGGCTTCTGCATCCTTCGTACTATTTCAGCAATAACTACAGGGTGAATTCATTTATGCTTGTGCAACGCGTGGATTTTTTTTGCCGTCTCTGCAAGACATGGATGTCCATGCAGCTCAGAAGCTGCCCTCCAGCACATGATGGAATATTTATTTTGGCATATTTCGACCTGTATAAGAGCAGAAGGAGGTCTACCAGATTATACTTCCCTAGCCCTTCAACAAGAATGTATCGGATTTTAGAACCAGAGACAGCACATTCCCTCCTTCCCCCCTCTTCTTTATTTTTTCCCTTTTTTTTGGCTACCAACATTGCATGGTAGAAGTTAAAATATACCTTTGAATCATGCTCACTCTTACCAGGCATCTCTCTTCCCCTCCTTTCAATAACTTCATTTCCCTGTTGCTCTTTTTCACCACAAAGGCCTCTTTATCAGGTATTTTTGTTTGTTTGTCTTTCCATTTATCATTCCTGTGTGAATTCCACTTAATCCAACTTGCTATTTTGCTTCCTTTCCACTTCAGTACCTGAATAACCTCTTACTTCTGCACAGATGGGTGTAGATGAATCACAGCCACAAAAGGGTGACAGATACCAAAACGGGAAATTCATGAACTAGCCAAATCCCACTGAAAGCAGGAGACACAATATCCCAATCTGGCAAAAGACTGTCGAAGCCTGTAGGAGAGAAGAAAATACCAGCTGCTGTCTTTTAGAAGGTAATGTCATGAGTAACATTTCAGGGTTAGTCCATCGACAGAGTCAGGAAATGATAAAAAGAAAATACAATAACGATCCCCTTCAAATTACCCTTATAGGAGGGAAATAATAATAATAATAATAATGGAAATAATGCTACTGCAATCTGAACCCAACTTGGAACTGTACAAATCAACCTCTTGGACAAGATCCAGCAGTGTTCAGTCTATACATTCATGTAGTTTCTACGCAAGAAGTGCTTACCTCTTTAAGGTCTGGCTTTCTTAGCATACAGCGTAACCATTCTGTCATTCTTATGCTACAGAATAAGGCAGAAAGATGCAGTGCAATTTAAGATTGTGTGCACTTCGGAGTCATGCTGATTTTCTTATGAAAAATCAACATGAGAAAAAACTATGCTTAGATAACATCTGATTTAATTTAAATGTATAAAACTTCATGCTAACCAAAATAAAGACCTGTCTTGGAAAGGTTTAGACTATAGCTACCAACAAGCATAACTGTATCTGATGATGTCTCCAACAACAACAAAAAATATATATATAAGTTGCATTGTCTTCCATTAAAAAAGGAGGAAAAAAAAAAAAAAAAAAAAGATCTAGTCCAAGCATGAAGAATATGAGCAGGAAATCAATGCAAAGCAGATGCGAAATACTACTGTTCTGACAGCACTTTATTCCCACTTTAAAAACACAAAGCTGACAACAAAATGTTTGAAAAACAAACTCAAACAAAATCTTGCATACAAATGCATACCCAGGAAATTGTTCCCTAATATTTAAAAGGCAGCTAGAAACAAAGAAAATAATCAAACAGAAAACAACCAGAAAACATACACATACCAAAAACACAGCACTTAAGAATTAAGTCCTTGAGAAATAGGCAGAGAACTTTCAATACTATAAGATCACCTAGAAAGTAGCGCTTGGAAGCACCAAAAGCACAGAATGTCTCTCTGAACACTTACCTCCCTTTGCTGAATGAAGCTCCTATTTCATTATTTTACACTACGTTCCAAATAACTGCACTGCTTGGTCGCATGCTATTCAGATACTAACCAGAAAACAGCACAATTAAAGAGCAAACTTGAGGAGAAGTTACCTTTTCAAAGTTAGGTCTCCAACTTCATTACATATTTGTGTATATATTTGTAGAAATGATGACACTGTAAGGCAGTTCTTTCAAGTATTCTAACTATGAAAATAATTACGTAGAAGATAAGAATCACACACTATCCCCTTTCCTAGAATAATCTAATGATTTAAGTATAGCAATTGAAGCATCAAACACTTGCTATAAATTAACTTGCTTCCCACAAGAGCATCCAGTCTTCGCTCCAGCCAAGCCCTGCAGCTCCACAGAGGTCCCCGTGCCCACGAAAGGGCCCTTCCCTGCTCCTTTCTTCACTTCAAAAGCAACCTGTACAATTTTGGCAGCAAGTTCACCCAATCACTGTGTTTCCAAGCTTCTTTGGGAAAAAGGACGTTATGCTTTAGAACCAGTCATATTTCTTGACTCAAAATATGCATGAAAGTTGATTATTCAGCAACTTAGGGCTTGGAATTTTTTCTTTACAGAAAACAGAGAGGGCACGGGCAGGAAGCTGTGCAGAGCTCGGACAACGTCTCGGCCTCAGGAATCCCACGTTATTCCCCAGCAGCACTGAAACCAGCCAGGCCTGGAGCTAGGGCCTTGGCGAGCGCCCCGCAGCATCGTGCTCTTTGGCCTCACATGAGGTTTAATGCGCAGACAGAAAACGCAGACGTCCAAGCTTTAAAGAGTGTTTCCAGCCCCAGTAATGTCAGCTTTCATTCACAGAGAATTACCCTGGACACACAAACAGTTCCGCTCACTGCCTTTAACATGACTGTCTACTGGCTTCAGGGAATATTTTTTCCTGGCACCTCCAAAATGTCTATTTAAAAAAAAGGTAAGAGTCCTATATTAGTGCAAACACGTCTAACAAATAACTTGACACCAGAGCCCACCTCTTCTCCATCTCTAGGGGTCGCCTTTGCTTATAACCTAACAAACCATTTTCCAGTTCCTGAGCTTCAACATGAGCAATCTGTATACTAAAATAAATAAGTAAATAAAATCTCAAACCCTAAGTTGATAATCCCCACTGAGAGCTATCGGAGCAGCATGGGAGTTCTGTCAGCTGCCACATCCCCCGCAAAGCAGCACAGCATTGCGCATTTTCCATGTCAATCGTCCAGTCCTTGAGCTGGCTGAAAATCCCTCAACTATTTCAAAATCAGCACATTCTCTGATGACAGAAAAAGCTACCATGCAAGCTCTCTACATATGAATTCTTTCTTCCCTACATACGAGTTACTCTGCTTAGCTACAGCTGTGTCCCTCCCATCCCATCAGTACTGATCCCTTACATCAGTAGGAATTTCACAGATGTAAACACAGACCTTAAACTTGACTGAAGATGGTACTTTGTTGGTGGGTTATGCTGTACTTCTACAGAAGTTGACTAATTTTCCAGTAATTTAACGATTACTCAACATATTCCCTTTCTAAACCACGATGAGGAGACTCGACAAGAGCATTTTGTTAACAGATCAGTGCAACACAGTCTGACAAAACACACTGCAGGAAGAGAACAAATTAGGAACTTGGGCACAACGCAGTTTTCTGGGGTAATGCAATAAGGGTTTTATGAGATAGACTTTGCTGATACGCGCCATAGGGAAGGTGATCGTTTTGTAGCCAAAGCTAAAGATTTTATACCACTTTTTCCAGAACTCACAATTAGCAGCAAGCTGTGTCTCGAAGGGCATCCTTGCCTGAAGCTTCCCAGTTCAGCAGCAAACCCCCCACTTGGCAGCTAGCCCAGCTGCGTTGAACCTTCTCCTCAAGGCACACTAAGGAAATTGCTGGGCATCCCTGTTTTTTTCAGTCAGTTTGGGGCTGTGGATACTGAGCCTATCCAAAAGTTAGGCTAGCAGGGGGAGAAACACTTAAATACCACTATTTCCCTAGCCAGTAACCAATCAATGCTGAATTCTTTGCAGGTGTAGCTCCAGGAGGAAGCAGGGAGAATATTCCTTGGAACAGCCTAAAAATTTGTAATTTCTTTCTCCAACGAGATGAAAACTGCGACTTAACTCCCTTTAGGCAAAGAATTGCATTGAACCTGAGTCTACACATCCTCTAATCACTATGTTAATGTCTGAGAGAAATTACTATTACTGCTGCATCTCCTTTACAGAGGGCATGTTGAAGTAAAATTCATCTCCAAGGTCACCATCAACAAAAGTCTCCATCTGTCTTCAGCATGGCAGTCGGGGAAATAAATAAATAAAATAATCATATTTTTCATCAGCACTTTTTCCTGACTACGGCCATGCAAGTCCGCTCTCTTATGTTAAGCAGGTTCCTAGTAAGTATGTGATCCAGACACGTAATTCTCAATAACAATCATGTTTCTGGATTATTTTTCCATTACCCTAAACATTAGGCATTGAAATGCTCAGCATTTCTAGCACCCTGCCCACTCGTCAGAGCCAGCCTTAAGCAATCAAGTCAAGGCACAACAGCAAGTTGTGACCACTTCTCAAGGTGGATTTGCATGGCTTTACCAGAGCCAAGACACTACTCTAGGGCCCCAAGCTGGCCAGAAGGGATACCCAGCCCTCTAAGCTGACTTTCATGCCTTGAAATCCAAAGTCTGGGAATTTATGGAATTCCAAATCTAAAACTTCAATTTTAAGAAACAATTAGGGTACTTTATTCACCTACTAAGGGTCCCCACTAGCATGTTGAGATTGTTTTTAAGACTTTAGAAAAGAATGGCACAGCCAGCTTCTCCTGATGTCCTTCTTGTAGGACTTTCCTGCAGAGAAGCCCATTTTGTCATATATGATATTTCAGGGGGATTAACAAGGGTGGTATTATAGTAATTAGTATATTCTTCCTCAAAGGTTACTACAGCAAGCTTTAAAAAGACTATACGCAGAATAAAACAAGTGTGGGGGGGGAGAACCAAGACAATTTCAAGGAAACAAGTAGCCTGACATGCCTAAAAAATGGTTTAATATAGCCAGAATTACAGAAACACAAAAAGCCAGAACAACAGACCCACGATTTTATCCATTAAACCTTGGATTTACAACCTCTTCCTTTTTCTTAGTAGTTATTTAACATTTTTTCAAAGCATGTTTTTAAACTGTTAGCAAATTTCTGACAACAATCTAAAATTACTATGTCTAAAGTCAGGAAACTTCACTGCCAGTAGTTCTTTGAATATTGCACTAAATCATCTTTACTTTTCCATTGAAAAATTCCATGTTGTTAATAGGTGTTAATCACAAGCTGATCAGTATGCAGAGTGCTTTCTATTGTGTGGATGCTGATTACAGGTAATTTGGCAGCTGTTATAATGTGTTAGCTGCTTCAGCTACGTAGAATATATAATGACAGCTTTACTTTCTGAATTTTTATTTAGTCACGAATCCCTTTCTCCCTACAAACATTCAATTCAGGTGAAATCAAGTCATGATACTCTCTGTATTAATGCAAAAGGAGAGGAGCGTGGCATGTTTTATAAGTAAATAGGATGATGTAGTCTGGGTCTTCTGCCTAGAACTCACCTTCAGGGTGCAAACGGGCGGTTTGCAAGGGTGGTTTGAAATCACAACCCTGGACCCACGATGATCAGCCTCGTTCCTCCAGACTCTCAGTTACATCTGGAACAATATTGGGGTTATTTTACGTTACAAGCACTCGCATGGGGACCACAGGGAGTCTGGAAGTGCCAGGGTGGGGATTAACTTTCTGATTCCCTCTCTCACTTCCTCAATGCCTGACCAAGATAGGGAATCGTGGGATGATGCTGAATTACCAATACAGAGATCAAATTCTTAAGTGCTACTGCTCAGTACCCATAGCCTTAAACTCGACTGCAGGGTTTTGTTGTGCTTGGGTGTTTCAGGACCACAGCACCGCCGAAATGGAGCTCATGCAAGGTTTGGCACCTCATCTTGTTTCTGTTTCGACTAATGCCACAGCCCAGGTTTGCATTCTCTCCTAGCTGTACCTAAGAGCTCTCCCACAGCACATAACCAAACGCCACCGCTACGAACCGTGGCAACACACGGTGGCAGAAATAGGAATTCCAGAATCAAATGGCCATATTTTAGTTCTCCAAATAAATAATGTTGATTTCCAAACTATAGCAGAAAATATAAGAATATGCCATCTTTTTCTGAATTGTCTGGATAAACCATCCACTCCTTCCTGTGCCTTTAAATAAGTTCTAAATGACATTAGTTATATTTCAGCTTTGATCTACGTTAAAAACAAAAATTGCCATTTTCTTATTGGTTGCTAGTATAGTACTTTATTAAAAAGGCATTGAAACAAATTAATTCATTTCAAACATTTAGCTCTGAAGGATACTTTACCTTTTCAAGCTTACATAGGCAACATATTGTCTCCCTCGATGCTCTGTACATGATAAGCACATTGAGTAGCAAAAGAGGTGAATCTTGACAGGGGGGAGTAAACTAACTGAAACGAGTTCACTTCTTCAGCGCTACAAAACAAATTATTAAAATCAGATCGAGTAGTGCAATAGGTCTGGCTCATAAATGTCATTGCACGCTTCATAAAAAATGCACAGATTTTCAACCCATGTGCCCTAGAGCAGCTTGTGATTCTCATTATGTGTTTTCTTGCCAGCCAAAGTCAAACTTACTTTTTAAGAAGCCTTTCATGAGATAACCCCTAATTATAATAGAAAGATGCAATGTCTCGCTTCTATAAATTTAAGTCCTGTTTGAAAGCATTACTGCTCTCTTCTAGTTGCCGAGCAGGTTTAAAGAGAACAATAGTCTCTAAAAATAAACATAATATATAACAGTCTCTCAGGCAATGTCAAATGCAATGGAAAAAGAGTGATGAGAGTTCTCCAACATGAGTTTTAATGAACCTTTTTTCTCTCTTGTGTCAGTGCAAGTATCATTTATTTTTAAAGCAATCGGTCACAGCTTTCTGTTAGAATGATGGCCTCCTGACTGATTTGTCAAAGTGCAGAACAATAAGGAATAATAATATTCCCAAGCTGGGAGTCAGTAATGAACAAAGTTTGAAGTCAGCTAAAACAAAGCACTGTATGAACTTAGCTGTAAAGTGTATAGGATATAAGTTTTCAGACCACAGGACATAAGCCAACCACTAATGAACACGGATTTGGAATAAATCATTTTCCCTGGCCATGTGATTATGCTATTCCATAGTCACTCGTCACAGGAACTTTTTTTTTTTTTTCTCCACTGCCTATAGAACACCTCTTATTAGCCCAAAGTGGAGAAAAGGCAAAGAAATATCAATTGATATTACAACAGATTTAATCAACTTCATCTATTGTTAACACAGAGTGATTATTTCTTGTGGATAAAGCAAAAAAATCATGCGTGGTTACCATTTTAAAAACAAAAGGTAAACTATGTTAAAAAAGGTAAGCGGTAATACTAGGTACTAAGAATTTTTGCCTCACTCCTCATAATGCCTGGATTTTTAAACAGTCTCTTTTTCTAAAGCTTGGGGAGCTGCTGCTTCAGGAGGATTTTAGGACGCAGGCACATAACGAAGCTATCTGAGGAAGCGCAGTCAAATGAGGTACTATCAGCAGAGGTGCAACAGACCCAATAAAGAACCTTCTTTAATTGCAAACTTCATTTACTCTACATTCTATTCCCCATTTTTAGTAATGGTCTTGTCTTTTCATGACAACTCCCTGCTGACTGCATGTATAATTCATTACAACATCCTAAAAAAGCGTTTGAAATCAGTTGCTTTTGCTGAAACAAGAATGCAGCTTGTAACAGACCAGGTCCCAGGCTAAAAAAAAAAAAGGGATAAAATGATGGAAATGTGCCCCAGAATAAGTATAAGCAGCAGCCCCGATACTGACAAAATACACTTGCATAGATGACCTAGAGCAGCTAAGTCTGTAATGACAACAAATTCTTCTCGTGCATGTGAAAACCTGAAAAACTATAACTGCCAGTCTCGCACACTCACATACATTGCTCTGTTATAACCAGATACAGTTATAACCAATATCTTAATTGTTTACAATTCACTGTCTGAGAAGAAAAACAAATCATGTATTTGAACAGTTCTTTCTCTGTGGGTTACAATATCACAAGCCATTAGTTTGAGGAATGACATAATTCTATGGAATTAGGACACAAGGGAGGCATTAAGGTGAATATAAGTCATTTCTTGGACCTCCTTCCCTGTCCAAACTAGGACTGCAGGAACTGAATCAGAAAAAAATAAATCCAAGACAGACAGAAAAGCAGCCAAATTAGGAACTGCCAAATCTTCAACTTGAAAAAATACAACTCTGGTCAAGCATCACAGCGCTGTTTGAAATGGCTACATTAGAGCCAGATTCCTTATCCTTGCTTCTTACCCACTAGTGCTCTGCTGGAAGACTATACAGTAAATTTTGTAATGAAATGAAGATATTATATTTGAGCTTCTCATGTACCTGTCTGCTTTAGAAGGAGCAGGAAAATTGGGGAAATGGGCAGCTTTGTGTAATGGAAATTGCTGAGAGTATTTGCTTGGTGAACTTTGAAGATCTAATGTAAAAATGAATTTTTTTTTTTTTTTTCCGTGTCACTCATCTGGAAAAAAAAAAAAAAAAAAAAAAAACACACTCATTCTTGTATTTCTCTGGTGGACAAATTTCCCCATTTGCTTCTTGAGGAGGAATAGCATAAGAAAGAAAAGCACATAGTTGTTTTAAGATAATCGCATCTACCTTGTTAAAAAAGGGGCACACTCCTTGGAGCAGGGAATCTGCAAGAAGCCATCATAAGATAAAACCCAGTAACAGCATCAGTCACAAAACGACTAACAGCTGCCGTTGGAAGTTACTTTATGAAGGAAGTGTTCCTAGCCATAGCTCACATACAAGGGAAGCTCCTCAGAGAGAGGGAGCAATACAGTGAACACCACGATTAGAGCCGCTGCCCCACTGCTCACTCAGCTAAGTGGCAGAAAACAGATCAGATATTCAGGAAAACACCCCTGTCCTGTGCAGACTTAGCCTCTCAGGAAAAATATGTCTTATTTTCATTTCAACGTATCTAAGTTTTGCAGCTATTGTGTGCCTGTTTTTAGCCATTCAACAGCAAAGTTATCCTCTTCCAAAGCACCGTCACCCACTGTTAATTTTTACACAAAATAACTATAAGGATAATATAAGGATAACTGTAATAACTAATATACAATCTCCATTTCAATGTTTTGTTGTGTAATTGCTGTTTTCCTCAGTTTCTAACCTTTGAAGTAAGTAGGGCTTATCATATTAAGTAGTATTTTTCCTTGAACGTGAATACAATACAAACAAGTCATTGGGTTGTTTTGACCTGCAGGCCATCGAGTCACACTATGAGGAGATTTCCTCCTCACATTTTTTAATACTACTGAAAGGAAAAAAAAAAAAATGCTATAAAAATTACCTTTTTTCTATCATTTTGAAACTCTAAAACCTTCTTGTTTAGAGTTCAAATCAAGTTCATAAAACAAGAGTTCATTCAAATTTCCTTAGAAAAATCCTGCCTGGAAACCACTTCTCCTCCACCTATTTCAATAATAATATTTCAATAATACATATGTATTATTTCTAATAAATTACTATGGTTAATTTTCTCGGGGAAACTCCAAAGTCCCAGGTTCACACTTCTCATTACAATTGCTTACAAAGTGCAATAAATTGCTAGCATTTAACAGTCTATTGAGCAAAGATGTTGTGTGTGAAACTACTAGTATCACTAAGTATGAGCTGAAATTTGCACTTTCCTAAGTCTTCATGAATATCTTCACTGGGCAAGCAGCTTTAAAACAGTTAGACTCTGTTAGAGTAATGCTGCTTGATCTTATTTTTAAAGCTTGTTTTGAAACCAACACGTTAGTTAGCCAAGTTAGTTGCCATATTAATGGATATTTATCCAACCACGGGAAAAAATACAAAATCAACAGCAGTTCGAACTGTTTCCTCAGCCATGGCTTTGAAATACCACTTGCAGGGATAAGAAAAGCGCTTGGGCTTGACCCTCTCCAAGTCTTGGCTTCCTGAGGGGTTCCCTTCAGAGGGCTGTGACGGTGCCTAGGGTTTGGCAACAGCTCTTACTGCCGGGGCACTTCATTGTGTACAGCGGTTATCAAACGTATTTTGAAAACAGCAGGGGCGACGGAGATTGGAGAGGCTGCTTGGAGCACAAAAGAAGATGTGAAGGGAGGTACAAAGGTTAACGCTGGAAACAAGTCAAAAGAAACTGCCTGGCAGATGGCATCCCAGGAAGGAAAAACTCTGTGGTCAGATTCGGGTATGAAAGAGAAAACCGGTCCAGATGGTGACTGACAGCACTGATTACAAAACTTAGTTCCTATTGAAGGCAAAGGGAGCTTTACTCCTGTAAAGAGAATGATGTAATTGAAGACTATTTTTGAAAATCCTGTTGACTTTTCTTGCTAAGAAATACTCTAAAAGCACTTGGGCAACTGTAGAATTCAAGTCTGGACACTTGGTTAACAGTTTACTTGGCAATATCCCAATGCAACTCATATATGGAAGCTAGCAATATGAGCATATATGCATTTGGGAAAGACAAACGCAGTAATTTTTACACCATATGTAAAGCTGTGCTGCTCAAATGCAGGACCAGGTTATTAGCAAAGGAGCATTCAAAACTAAATTCCAATAGAGTCCCTTGAAAACACGTTTTCCACCACAGATGTACTGCTTTGCATTAGCAACTTCACATTATGCTATCCACACACACACACCCCAAAAAAATTAAAAATTAAAAAAAAAAATCTAGCTTTTATCTTCACCAGTTACTGTCAGCAGGCTCCTAAGAGGTATTCTGGTAAGCACCTGGCAAATCCCTGAGCAGCAGAGCCTGCAGAATTCTAATGAATAAGGTTTCCTGTAAGCAACCGCTGCTTCAGGAAAAAAAGGAGATTTTTTTTCTTTATTCTTAGCCAGGTAAGCTACACATTCCAGCAGCAGATTCTGTTCATGCTGAAATTCAAAACGCAACCTTGATACCAAACAGAGTTCAATACCAGGAAAACGTGAACAGTGCGAGAACAGCAAAACACCATATTCACATCCATAAGGACTCAAGAGTCCAAGCTATACAGAAATGATTATACAGTTCTGCAGATATCCCAGAGAATAATTTGAATTATTTTCAGACCATAATCTCACCTTTATATGCTCTCTGTTGACGTAGACAAGTCAGTATCCTGCAGCAAAGCACACACACATTGACACAGAAAGAAGCCCAAAGCCCACATGGGTTTCAAATGCACTTTGCACAATAACATGATCTCTGATTTAAGATGATCCCTTGGGAAATCTACCTTATTTAGCATATCCTTGCTTTATTCTGGGATAGGAAATACAAAAAGTGTCAGGAAAATTATACGAAAATAAGCAGGCAGAAAATTCTAGGAAGCTCTGGTTAGCACCCAATGGAAGGAGGAGATGACGGGGATCATTGCCCTTAAAAGGGCCAATTAAAGTTGTGAAGCTTTGAAATAAGTCTTTGCAAGCCTCCCTCAAGTATTAGCTCCTGCACAAGACACGCATTTCCAACGGCACCCGGAGCTGCTACGGTTACCCCCCGGCCAACGCACGGCCGTTCCCGGGACGCCTCGCGCACGCTCCCCACGGAGCCGCGACGCTCGGCCTGTTGGACATCCACAGCTCTTTCCAGCTTACCACAATATTTTCAACCATTCATCTCACTCATCCAAAAGCTCCTGATGTTTCACAACTTGATTTTCTATCAGCTGGCTATGGATGACTAACTTTGTCCATCTAGCTGATTATCTGCTCCTGAGGGTGACTGGCAGAAAATCCTAAGGAAAGATATAAAAACACTGCAAACAAACCACATGCCTTCAACACCATTCCAGCATCCTGGTTCAAGGACCTTGCAAGCCAGAGGAGGTGGCTTTAGCCCTAATCGATGCCACTTCCATGAGTATTTTGAAGGAATTCCTGAAGCCATATAAGATTTAACATCTACATTCTCTGTTACAAAAAGGCTCCACAGCTTAACAACCTATTGCACGGGGACCTGTACCTGTCATTGGGTTTGCCCGTTTAACTTGATGCCGTTATCACTACCGAGGGTGAATGAAGGGATCTTTGCATATCTTTTTCATGCTACTCTGCTTTAAGATACCTCTATCCTATTTCTTCTCAGTTCTCTCTTGACATCAGTCACTCTTAACAACAAAGCTTTTATAGTATTTAGTCCCCCTCAACAGGTATCTTTTCCAGGCCATCTTTGATGATTACGATCACACCAAAATTGCATGCAGTATTTGAGAGAGCAACATGAATTTACACTGCAGTCATAACAATGTCATCCTCTTTGAAACGAAAGCTAATATTTTTATGAAAATAATACATGCATCAAGAGCTCCTTCAAGAGCAGCAATTACTACCTCAAAAGTTATCAGAGTGTATATAAGGCTGAAAATATTTACTTTCCCAGATACATTATATTTATCTGCATTTTATTTCAGAGTGCTAAATGAAGAAGGACAGATTATGTGGAAGGATGGTTAGCTATAGCAGTAAAAATTGTGTCTCTATCCTAGACAAAATTCCCAATTTTATTTTCCTCTCTCTTCCACATTATATAAATTATGTCCATTATAATGGATCTTCCTGGCTATTGATCCCACAAACCCTTTGTTCATGCACATGTTTCTGTGGCATACACTGTTTTCCTTTCCAAGCACCTTGGATATGTATCAGACTAATAATAACCCCAAAACACTAGACATAACTATTTTCCGTCCAATCCTTCTTTTGAAGCAATGAGGTAGAATGAGTCTTTCTGGTTTTGTTTTACATGTTTTCTCCAGCTAAGCATCTGGATGCCCAAGATCTCTGCTGATCACTTCGGCATCTTGATTATTGTTTCCTACAAAAGAAAGGGGTCTTAGTTTTGACCACATGTTTTACCCCTCTTCCATAGTTAAGATGCCTCCAAGGACTGTTCTAGTGAGGTGCGTATTCCGTGTCTTTGAAGTAAATCTCTGCTAGCTGAGTATAGGAGTATTTTTGTAGCTATGACAGGACTAAGTCTTCAGCTCCTCTTCCAGAGAGGAATTTACCAAAGGAAAACAAACAAACAAATCCCCACACACAACCATAACCTGCAGTTACTTGTGGAGCTTAGTGACTTATTCAAGCTTTCAAAGCACTGTTGAACCTGTGAAGTCCAATGGCTCTGAAGGACAAGCAATGCTGCATTTACTCAGGCAAAGTTACATGACTACATTTTCTTATAAAATTTTCTAAATTTTATTATATATTCTTTCCCCCCCCCCCGCATAAGCCACTGAACACAAGAAAACAAAATTGTAGAGTCTCTTCTTGAGCAGAGGCTTTGCTTTGGTTTGCTATATGAAAGTATAAAGTGTGCTTTATTCACACATCTTTAACTCTCTACAACGTTAAAGCCCACAGGTCATGTTTGTATGATGCAGTTAACATAAAACTAAGAGCTCACTGCCATCAAAATAAAATATTCCTCACTGGTACTACTTCAGTAATTGACCTAGCCTGGGGTCATTTTAAAACCGTTTAAATGCACCATTAATCCAGGTTATTCCAAAGCAACTTTACTAATATGCTGTAATAAATTATAGGAGAGAAGCAAGATTGCAGTTAGCACACATTTTTAAAAAAGTCACAATACAATAAGGATATACATCAGAGATACAAAGTAGAGAACATGAAAAAGGAGGTATCGGAAACATGATAGCAACACGCCTCAGAAGCACCACGAACATCTTCTCCGGGCTGTATGGCCCTTATCATTTACATGGCTGTCTCTTTTCCTGTCTTTCTTGTTTCCTTCCTGTCCCTTCCACCCTTACACTGTGGCAGTCTCTCCTTCTCCAGTATCATTAAAAGAGAGTGGCTGGTCTCTCTAACGACCACATCAGTAAATTGGAGATTAATCTGTAATATGCAAAGGTTATTAACTGGATGAGAAGGTCAGACGTGACTTTTTCAGATCATACGCACCAAGAGACAAGCAGGTGAGCACGGTGTCTTGCCAAGACAGCTGTCCGGGGCAAGTGCTTTGCCATCAAGCTTGTGCACGGGCTCATACCATGAAGTATAGGACAGGCCACTGCCTAAGGAGGGAAAAAAACTAACAGGGAAGATTGGAAAGAACCAAGAGCATAACTGAAATGAGCCAACATCCTTACTGCCTGCATATTATGAAACTTAGAGGCAGAGAGGGAAAAAGGTTCATTGGATTCTCTAAAGCAATTACTGTTCAAAACTGTATATAAAGCAAGCCCATATACTCTGCATAAGCAGGGAGGGGAGACAGGCAAAAAAATCTACACTTATTAAAAAGAAAAAAAAAAAGAGAAAAAAGGAAAATGCAAAAGACACTGTAGACTGCATTAGAATAATTAATATACACCTTGCCATGTATTTGCGCAGTATCTCTCACAAAAAAAATTCCGTTCCCTACAGGATTGTTCGGATATGTTACATTAGAAAGACTCCGTTTCTCTGTACAAAACAAAGACAATATCCTCAACCCTTCTATCCATAAGCAATGTCACATGCATTTTATGCACATAAAAAGTCACGAAAGCCCACATTGACAGCCATCTCTGCAGAATCTATCCTACCAATAATTCCTTCAAAATACATTCAGGGAGGACCTCCACTCCACTTCAGTTAGGTTTCAGACCAAATTCACTAAGATTTGACTGCAATAAATCACCAAACAAGCATTAGTAAAGCACAAAGGAGAAAAAAAAAAAAAAAAAAAAGGTTTCCCAGACCACCCCTGTCCGACAGGGCTGCTCCGCACACGGGCACCGGCGCATGTCAGCAGCCCGACCGCTCGTGCTAGCCGGCCCTCTGCATACAGTACAGACGCAGAAGAGGAGGCTGCTTTGCTTAGCATGATGCCGTCTCCTTCTATCTCCTTCCCAAACCAGACACAATTTTTCCTCATTGCTTTTGAGAGAGACATCTGTTGTGTGTCTTGAGCATTTGAAGAAAAACGTCTATCTCATTTCTTCATGTAGAGCTTTTTTCAGGACAAATATTCTAGTCTTTAGTCTAGAATATTCTATTCCAGTATTCTGGTCTTTAGCCACCGCACCGTTACGCTGTGGGGGGACCAGAATACTCATGGTGGCAATGTGCATTCCCTAGTACTCATTTGCAGAGGTACCACCTCCGTTTTATGAAGACGCAGTCTCACATTAATAGCTATTGCTTGCGAGCCTGTTTCTCTCTTCACGTACCAATAGTTTAGACAACAGTTTGGCATTGCATAAAGGTCTTGATTTCAGCCCCTTCCTCTCCTCGGGAAGCACTGGGTGCAGGCCGGAGGGCTCATCCGCAGGAGCGGGTCGTGCTTCCAGGCTCACTCGGGCCTCCCAGCCTGGTGCAGCTTTGCCTGAAGTGGCTCCAGAGGTTCCCAGTTCCCCTCCACAGCTTCCCGGTTCCTCTCCACAGTCACTGCTGCACACCCAGCACCTTGGCTTGCAGTATGAGAGATTCCAGCTCTCAGTTTTATCTTTGGTTTTAAATTCCTTTAGTAGAGGCAGCTGGGGGAGATGATCACAGTTACACTTTCATACTAGCAAAACATGGGCTAATGTGTGTGTTTTGGGTGCAGTTTTATTGGGCTTGTATCTCTTAAATAGATTCCTAAAGGGAACGGGGGGAGATAAAACCCCTCTTTTCTTACACCGCTAAGAAGCAATACAGTTGAACATAAAATCTGGCCATCATTAGTCAGAGCAAGTCTATATACTTGGACAAATCGTCACCACTTCACTAGCCCTGGGAACCACGTGAAGAATATCCACATGCTGAGGAAGATTTAATCTGATGTGAAACACAGGTTAAAGAAATGCTGCCAGAGTCTTTGGCTATGAGGCTTTTGCATGTCATTTTTTGAGGTTTCTGATCATTTTTACTGCCATCCCAAGTACCTTTTATGTCCATTTACTCTGCGTCTCAAGCCATTTTGTAATTTTAGTGTAGCATTCTCTTCCTAATGTCATAAAACTTCTGGATTTCTCATTTTTATATTGGTGTTATAATTGCAAAATTTGATCGGCAATTTGACTGTCACTTTAGTTTATATTGAGTCATTCTGGAAAAAAAAAAAACAACATCCGTTCAAGCTTGTCATTCATTTTGTATTCCTATCAAAGGCAACTTAAAATGTAGTCATTTATGAGAGTCTGAAAAATAGTAATATATTTCTTGTAGGATGGCATTAACGTGCCTTTTTCATGTGTTCTCCATGCTAATGTGAAACTACTACTCTGTAGAAAAGCAATCTAAGCCTATTTCAAGATTCAAGAAACCCAATATAATAATTTACCCAGCAATCAAACGAGATATCAAAAACACTAAAAAACCTGAAATGTGTTTTCCCTACCAGCAAACAAAAAAAGAGAGAGCAAGAGACAGAGGTGCGCCTTTAATTCCAAAATAAGAAGTCTTTCCCACTGAAGGCCCACAATAAACATTTTGACTCTCTCACATGGAAAAATTCCGTAAGTAAACTGTTGCATTAAACCATGGATTAGAGTCTGTGTTGAACAAATGATTCAGAGGATGTGAAGAATATGGCTTCAGCACAAAACCAGGTACAACTTACAGTTGCATCTTTGCAGGCCCTGCCAGGGAAGGGCAAGAACCGGCCAGTGGTGATTTTGCCACTTACTCTGTGCAGAAGAGAGATTTTCATTGGCAACAGCTGTTGAAACTAATCCTTGTAGGAAGGAACATAACAAACCTTTTAAAAACACCGCCACTTCTTGGACCTCCCCTCCTCTGGTATAACCACCCGGAGCAACAGCTCCTTTAACCAAGCACTGCATTAACTGCACCACTTTGGGAGAGGGATGGGACAACAGAGCAGAAAAACCAAATGCGTGTGACAGAAAACCACGTTATCTAATGCAAAACTGGGAGGATTTATCACAGTGAGGCAGAAACAAACGGAATGAACCACTCCTCTTGCACTAAGGTAAGGATACACACGCAATGCTCCTACTTGCCATCAGGCAGCTCCTGCTCTTCTCCTGTCTTCATCAACACATAGAATTGGTCACAGTTTGACTACAAAATGTTCTTGCTTACCCTAAACTTTTGCTCACATACTCCCAGGACTTATTTTACAGAACTCTATTTTCTGAGAGGAATGAGAAGGAAATGGGTTAAAATTTCCTAAATAAACTCTTTTGTTATTCTACTTTTATTTTAACTGGAAGTGTGAAAAATTACGCTTCTTTAAGCAAATGAGCACCTTAAGTTAGTCTGATAAATCTACACTTACACACTTCAATGAGCAATCCAATTTCTAAAGCATCCTATATTAACACTGCTGTCCTGAACAAACTCGAGTTCAAATAATTACTCTGCCTAGCTAAATCTCTTAGCAGTATCACATTCTGTCCTGAACTGTTGTATAGCACAGAAGTAAACTGTTAAATTGCCATTGTATTTGAGCACAAAATCAGCGCTTGTCAGGGATCAATAAATGCTTAAGCTACATGGGCCTTTTTTTGTTTGTTTTTTTTTGGTCTAGTATGTAGAATTTGCACTGTAACTTTGGTACTTAAAAGAAGAAAATAAAAGCAACTGGCGCTACATGCTTGCTATGGTTCCAAGCATTGCACCTCTCCCAACAGTTTGCTGCCACAGCTCTTGCAGCTCTCACTGCTCACAAGTCCCATGGTCTCTGGAAAAAGACTTGGGAATTTTCCTCAGCGGCTGAGGACAGCCTGGCAGATAGACCCGAACTACTGCAGAGGTGGGCTCAGAAATTCGGCTGCAAATTCCAGGCTGTGGCTGGTGACCCACAGCGGAGGTGAGCAGGAGCAAGGGACGCCCGCCGTGGGTATCTGTCAAACCTACGGGGAGCTGGATGAGCCCTCGTACTGCAGGGGGCCACTGCTCCCCAAAGGCGACGGCAGAGCTCCTCTGTGAACAGAGGAGAAAAAGAGGAGACAGGACGTTTCCTCAATAAAACCTGCTAAGAAATGAGGGAAACCTGAGGGAGGGACCCGGCAGCGCGAGCCAGGGAGGCACAAGCAGCTCCACAACAGGACGGGGCTCGGCGGCCTCTGGCTTCCAGGCTGGCTGCGCAGGCACCTCGGCTCTCTCCATCTATTGCCATTGGTTTGCCAATTAAACAGGTGCCTTGAACCGCCAGGCGCCCAAACAGGGCAAACCTACAAGCAAAATAATTTGTATAAAAGCAATGAGTCACAATAGGCTTGGAATTTAAAAAGCAGTTTACGCTGAAATTCTCAGAGAGCGTTTGGAACGAGGGGTTGACGTCTCTGAATAGGAGGCCTTTCCACGATCTGCAGAGGCATTGAAACCTCGACTCGCTATTTCTTTCAGCCCAATTTGATCTCTTGACTGTGGGAACATTTATGGCACATGTAGGGGATACTGGGAATGCCTAAGCTGCTCTGTGTCCAGCTTGTCAAACTCTGAAGGAATTTATCTTCAGGGAAGTCTGCCTTGTTTAAAGCAACCAGACATGTTTACTCTTGGCCCTGATCCACCAAAACAGTTAGTACGCCCTAAATTTTGCTCAAGTCGACGGCTATAAAGGCACGCGTGCAACGCTTCACTAGATGAAGGCCATAACTTAGGCATCTGAGCTTTTAGAAAAATAATATGCAGAGGGAGCACTGAACTGCTCTATTTTCGCTGTGCGAGACCCCTGCCGAAGCCCCCAGGGCGCAGGAGGCGGCGGAGCGCGGCCCGGCTCCGGGCAGGAGCGCTCCCGCGGCACAGCGCGCTGCCGTCAGGGCGGACGAGGAGCTCCGAGGCAAGGGAACGCGCGGGAAAGACGCTTGCACCCTGCCCAGCGAAGGGGCAGGACGCAGCGCGGCTCCAGCCGGAGGGTGCTCGGGCAAGGCCACGCCGTCCCGCGGGTGCCGGCGTCCTTCCTGCAGGCCCAGGAGTTTGGCTAGGGACGTACTGGATCCGGCATTTTGAATGACTGTGCCTACACTAAAGAGAAAAAAAAAAAAGAGTCCGCACAATAATATTTGCAGAAATGCATCAGACTCGGATGGAAAGAAGGAAACTAAATATAGAAAACAGGGCATTGTATTGCGCAAGATATACTCTGTTTAGTAAAATTCCTGAAAATTGATAGGTATTAAATTAACCACAGGAGGGCTCCCTCTGGTACTCTGAGCACAACAGAACCACACTGCTAATTACCCAAAATAATATTGTACCTTAAAAGTGACAAAGGTTTCAAACTTCAAATGATATTTTCCTCAGTGGGCTCTAATACATGCAGGGGAATAAAATTATACCCAAGCAATTCATATAAAGAAGTGAATTACACAAGTGTTAGGTATATTACTGTTAAACGCGCGCTGCTCCGTGCTCCGGTGGCGCATCCAAGGCCTCCGGAGCTGCGGGAACTCGCACGCACCGGCACGGCAGTCAAGAGAGCTGTAAAATACAACAGGGCTAAATGCACACGGGATCCTAGCGACTACTAAGGGAAAGAAAGGAGGACTTGCTCCCAACGGTACGTGCAGGGACACCGGAGCCTCCCGGTTTCACTTCATCAGTGGTTTTCACGGCCAGCCTCAGGCTCTCCCAAAATGGGAAAGGTTAAAGCCAGCAAAAGTCAGGCAGCCACCTTTGCAGGCCTGGGGCTATTTATCACCCGACATCACTTGCTCCTCTTAACAGCAAGAAACAGAACCTTCCTATCTCACAAGGATGCTGTGAAAATACACACAGAAATAACCGGAGGAAGCAGGAGGAGCTGAGAGTGCCCCAGCAGGGTGGCCATGGGCACGAGGCACCCACCTGCATCCCAACCAAACCACTCTCAGCACAGCTTCTAGCCGGTGCTGGAATCACCCGGCACAGCAAGGGCAAGACAGCCACGGGAAGTAAGAAGGGCAAAGAGGTGCAAAAGAAGCTTGGTCTTGCAGTGGAGCTTTTAAATGTGCAGCTTGAAGAAGAGAAATCACTTCCATCAATAGATAGAGCTAACCAAGCTACAACAACTTTCCCTATCAGAACCTTCCTGTGATAAGCAACAGGAAGCGTTGAATTTTGTTGGAAGTTGGAAGTTTTACCCCTTCTGTGGACTTGAGGAATTAATGATCCTATGCGAGGGAGATTTCAGTCTGGAGCTATTTCCAAAACTCAAAAGCCAAAACTGGCAGTTTTACAACCACTTTGACTCTAAAGATTTCTTTTCTGCCAGTTTGTTGATTGCAAAACATGCTCAAGATCTACAAAAAGGAAGTTCTACAACTTCTAGATATTTGCCGAGTTTGTTCACATCCCTCTCTCCCAGACCGCAAGGGAAAGATCTGACCAGAGCAGGTTACCAGACTGAAACGCAGGGCTCATAGGACAAGGGCAAGTGAGGAGCATGGACTCCTTATCCCATTGCAGGAAGCTTTTCCCAGGCAGCACGCCCATGTTTGGGTCCAGGCACCATGCACACGCTGGAATAAAATGTGCAAACACCGCGGAGAGAGGGGACTGCAATGCAGAGCCCATCCCCGAGGAACGTTATAGCACCAGGTTAAAGCAAGTGGATTATTCTGGATTATTCCTTCCAAAAATGAATTCTCTTTGCTTGCATTGAAGTGTAAGTAAAAGTAAAAAAATAAATTAACCTTCCTTACATAATTTATACATTGTAAACCATTTTGATAAGGCACCCATGAGTAAACATTAGAGAAAAGATAAAGAGCACCTGCAACTAAGAGATTGCTGTCAACCAAGTATTGAGTGGGGAGATTTGACACCAAAAAGCTGGGAGAGGACAAGTGAACAAAAAATGTACTTAATGAAAAAGAAACACATCAAGGGTTACTTCGCCAGACTGCCCTCCTCCTTCAGCCCCTGATACTGGCATACCACAAAAACAGGAAGAAACACCTCACAACTCTTTTCGCCCATTTTTCCCTAATCATACTGAGTAGAAAAAAAAAAAAACTGTGGCAGGAAATTTGATTTTGTTACATCTAACCATTTTTCATATATCAAAAGCGCGTAGAAAGGCAGGAACAAGGACGAGCCCCGCTCGAGCCAAATAAAGCAGCACTATCTTTAGCCAGCACTGGGCAGCAGCCGAGCCAGCCGCTTCGGGCAGGGCTACATCCTGCCCGATCCTGCTGGATCACCGCGGGACGCGCCGCTTGCTCCCCCAGCAAACAGCGCGGAAAGTAAAAGCTGTAGCAATGTAACATGACGGCCAAACTTCCCGCCCTGGCACAGTGCCAAAGGAAAAGATCAGACATGATGCCTTAAGTCATAAACATGAGTGTTTCAATAATATTTCTTACTGATGACAAGCAGGAAAAAAAGAAGTAAAAATATATCCTATTCAGTTGATTTCAATACTGTGTCTAGGAAGATGCTTTTTCAAAAAATGAGCTTTTTTTTCCCCACACACACAGACTCACAGTATTTCACACCTACTGCTTTACTGTTAAACCATATTTTGAAGAGTTTGTTGCTACATGTAACTCAGAATCTGAATCTTTACAGCTTCCCCTTTGAAAGTCCAGTTTAAATGCTGTGATAAACCCAAAGTAAGTAACAATCTGCAAAATATAAACATCAAGTCCTTTGGACTTAAGTAACTACCTTAGAAAAAATGTGTTAGCTAAGAAAAGCAAGCTTGTATAAAACAGAGGTTAATAGCGCATAGAGACTTAATGTACAATGACCAAAATCATTAAAGCTGTCTGAAATCAGTGTTGCCAAAGTCATTTTCCCATCTTTTAACCTAAGGAGGAAGGGAAGAGCTTCTGTGCTCAGAAACCGACAAGCAGAACTTGCATGATGACAAAACCTACCCTGATGTAACTCATCAAAGTGCTATTCCGAAGAAAGCAAGCAGCAACTTATTGTGTTCAGTTGGACTGTCTAGGAAACATTAAGGAGCACAGGCTCCTGGACTGGCACCATACCCAGAGGACACCGTTTGACACATTGGTACAGACAGAGCCCTTTGGCCACACGGATTGATTCTGAATTGCTTCCCTGCTTATCGCTGTCGGATGCTCAGGTGGCCGAGGCAGCCAACAAACCCCCCTTCAGCAGTTTGAGGACATCTGCTTTAGCAATGCGTTTGAAAGGTTAACTTTCTACAAGTCAAAAATGCCAGAATTTCCCTGGGCCACCTTCCCAAAGGCGGCTGACGATGAGCGACACTAGCCCAAGTGCTATTAAAGGCAGGCAGCACGTTAATATGCATTAATGCCAATGTCTGAATGTCACTTGACATGTTTTGCCCAAACGACTCAGCCTAAAGCTCATATTCAGCTCATCTCTCACCTTTGTCCATGATCACAGCATGTGACAACAACCTTGGCTGTATGTCATGTTCCAGCCCCATATACCCACCTATGGCCCTCCTCACACAAAACTTCCATTCCAACAGGCTTTGGTCAGATCTTCACAAGTAGGCTTGAGCTTTAAATCTATGTTAAGTTACACTAATTCTTGGGTAATTTAACATCTCAAAGGCAAAGCAAGAATTGCCACACTACATACAGCCATCTGTCTCCTGCGAACTTAATGGAGGAAGTTATTTTATAATTTCCAATGTAAAATTCTCTAGTATTACCTCATTTCTAGTGCAATTTCAAGGAAATGCACAGACGTCCTCACTTTATTATTTTTTAAATGCAGATCAGTTGAACTATGAGACTAAAAGCTTGTATTTCAGCTCTCATTCCTTGCAGGCACTTTGGGCCACGACACACAATCACAAGACACAGGTGTCGTAAATACATTACTCGCACCTACTTCCACTGAGCCTACCCCCATGGAGCATGACATTTCCATCAGGACTCCGACTCACACAGCAATATTGGAATTACCTTATAGTCAGCTAAAAAATAAACAAACAGCTAAAAAGGAAACTAGCAAAAAGCCCCTATCAGAAAACTTGGGAATTTAAGATTGCTGACATCTCACTAGCAAGTCTCACTAGCCCCTCGTGTACGTTCAGCTGCTGAGCTCTGAGGCTGGGAGTCTCTTCTTTCATCACTTGCTCCGGAGCACCGTCTTCTCTTCATTTCCCTTTGATTGCTAGCCAGCCATGCTCCATGTTGGAACAAGAAGAAGTTTTATCTTCTCTCAAGCTATATGTCTTTAAAAAGCTAGAAACTGTTCTCATGCAGCAAACATACAAATCCTTATTTGCACGAATACCTTGGCTTTCCCAAATCATGAAGTAAATTAGAAGCTCAACGACAAACATATGCATCTTGTAAAGCAATGGCAGACATTTACGATCACATTTAACTTTTTTTAGACAGAAATTACTTCCAACTAAAAATCTAACACCTGACACCTACTGCATTTTAAAACCCTTGGAAAGGGCAAAGTAAGCTTCAAGCTAAGATGCTGCCCTTAACATCTTCCTAGAGTAAGGAGACACCCTCCAGTCCACATATTTCATAAACTCTGCTTATAATAATTTTAAGAACTGACTTCTGTAATGGAAAAGGTATATTAACACAGAGTCCAATGTGCTGGGGTGTCATTTAAGGGGGTGACTCAAATTCCTTCAGTATATGGCAGGTACATTACAGACACAGGTGATGACCCTTGGAGTTTAAGGCTATTAATACACTAAAACAACACATGACGCTGTCTCATAAATGCTGATACCAAAGCTGTGCAATTGGCAAACAAGCTAAAACAAATCCCATAATTTCTCATTAAAGGACCTATAAACCATTTGCGCTGTATTTAAACCAGACTGACAATTACTGTGTAGGAGCATAACACCGCTGAACAAGAATAAAAGCTTTGGGAAATTACAGGCAGGGTTTTAAAGCATCGCGTTGTAACAACTTCCTCAAACTCAACTTCATTTAATGAAGTTCTTAGGGCGATTTAGGAGCCATATGCAAACCCAGAGAGTGCAAGAATAACTTAGGGGGAGAAATAAATAAAGAAATCTCGCGCAGACTGGCATCGCTAGCGACGGCGCCTGCGGGGGATGCCAAGGGGCAGCGCCTGGGAGCGGGCAGTGCCCGGCGCAGCGGCACCGGGGGGCGCAGGGCCGGCGGCTCC
>VZSV01000028.1:5509847-5525792 GCA_013398735.1 Nothocercus julius | reverse complement strand
TGGAGCCAATAAAATTTTGCTGGGAAGTATACTCCAAAAACATATTAATATCTTAATTATTAAAAATTTGAATAGCTCTCCATGTTGAAGAGATTTTTCCAGTCCTAGTGCAGTTAAAGGCCCACAACATTAAATAAGAAGTTTAATGGCAGTGAAAATAATAACTGTGAAAACAATTAAATGAATCATCTCCCCCTCAAAAAAAAAAAAACAAACAAACAAAAAAAAAAACAAACAAACAAAAAAAACCTTTGGCGTTTTTAAAACAACGTCACTCCTATTCCAGCATTCCAAAGTTTGGCATGAATTCCCAAGAAAAACTGTTGCTCCAGAAGAAGCCATATAGAAGTTAAATGAGCAATGCTAAAGCCATAAATTATTTCACGTTCAAATCTTTATTCTGTGTGACTAGCTGGATGATGGATGGCTGCTGTTGCCTTGCTGCTGTGCCACTACAGACTCAAGAAAGCAACCAGAAATGCTGAGAGTTACCTCCCAAGCTGCAGATTCGCCCGTGCACAAAAGAAATCATTAAAATGTGAGGGCAATCAAAAAAGTTTATTTTGAGCGAGAATATTTGTACCATGTCAAATATGCCTAAATAGCTCAATTCAGTAATCATAGAATACTGATGTCAGGAAAAATGATCTCTCATTCTTCCTTTCACAAAAATCCACAGTAATTTGGACCTAAATATGGTGCAGGAACATGGCATTGAAGGATGCTGGATGAAAAAAAAAAAGTTAGCTTCTTTTATATCATCTTTTTTCAACAAACAAAAGCAACACATTAGCCCCACAAACTCAGCTCTGTGTTAGCTAGCAAAAGCATTCCGCCTTTTCGAAGATTAAACCCGCTTTTAGGTCTTCTCTCTGGCTGATTTCAGAGAGCTTGCTATACACTTTCCAAAAATCTGGTGAGGCCTCAGATCAACATTACTCTTTTCACACCCGAGAGAGCTTCCTTTGTCTGATAATATACAAGGCCTTTGCACTCTCACTGCACTACCTCATCCAGGTTGGATCTAAAACAGCATTATATGATTGGAAATAAAGCAATAAATTCTGCAAAGCTTCCCTAACAAGATTGAAAGCCTCACCATTTTTTTTTTTCTAAATGTGCAGAGGATTTCAAGAGGTAGTAGATGTCACCTTTAGTTCTGATTTCTTCCTCAAGCCATTGCCAATAAACTTAGGAAATGGGAATGGGCAAGCGGGGGCTCCACATTGCTTAGTTGTTCATTTGCTACCAGGGCTGTTTTGAGCTGCTCCAAACATTTCTTTGCAAATTAAAGCCCGAGTCTGGCACTAAGAATCATTTCTTTTAGATACTCATATTAAAAGACACAATAGATGAGACTGCACCTGGTCTTAGCTTCTCTGATAACTTTCAGTATTCTTCCACCGCCCAAAATGCCTCCCCATGCCTTCCTGCCATTCCCTAGGATACATGACACATCCTCACAGTTTCCTGCTATAAAAATGTCACAGTCGGCTCGCAGAGACCCCTTCATGTTATTGCACTTTGAACAGAACGGAAGTACAAACCCTTGTAACTGGGTTCTAGAGCTGCAGGTGCATCACATTGTGATCAGAGGTCCACATGTAGCTTCGTGAGACCATGGCCCACTTGCTCTGGGGTGGAGCAGCTCCATGCCGGGTGGACAGAGGAACACTACACCAGTCAGGACTTCAGAAGCTGAGTCCATAAAGCTGGGGGAAAGAGGCCACGCAAATATTTTTTTTCCCCATTTTCCAACACTTCAAAGTTATAAACGCACTATGGAGTTTGATTTGTTATAAAATTGGGCGATGGAATGAGTTTTGCATTGAAGTAAGTTTCTACATCACCCCATTTTGTAAGGTCAAGGCCAGTTCTTTGATTCTGTCATGCACTTAATGGGCACCCTGGTGCCCTATTTTCAGGAGTCCTACAAGCTACGATAATAGCAATGTATGCTACCTGCGACTGGCACAAGCAGAAATATCATGATTAGAGTTTTCCTTTTCACCAGAAAAAATCTACTTGAATGGTGGAAGAAGACTGTACAGAATTCCTGGCAGCCCTCTAATTTAGTGAAAAGGTATAAAATTAACCTTTATTACATTATAAATATAAGTAACCTATTATAAGTAATAAAAGGTATATAAATTAAATTAGCTAAGAGAATCCATGCCAAAGATTTTCTACTTTAACTTGTTGTGAGCACTGTGTGTGTTTCCAAAGAGCACATACCCTTCTGGGATCACTGGCCCCCTCCGAAACTTCCCGCTGTGGTCAGGCAGCTGCACCACTTCCTCCCTGCCCATCTTGCTGTAAGTCCCAGTGCAAGACAGTGATATTCATACGCCCTAATAGTGTTTTGTGGGTGTTGAGTTTAGTGCTCTGTACTTTTTCCCCTCCTAGATGTGTCAAAGATCAAGAAATCAGCTTGAACAAGGGACCAAACTAAAATGTTGGTTCCCTACCAACTGTACAATGCTAATAACGTGCAGTACTTGCCTAACTCACGGACAGTTTGATTGCTAATTTCTACAAAGTGTACCTGGGACAACACATGCTATATAATACTTTTTCAAATTAGAAGATGAAGCTGTCAAAGAGAAATGAAGACTATAACGATGATGCTACCAATTCCATCAGTTCAACTAATGCAACTTTCCAGGATATACATACACAAAACCACAAAGCAAGTGAGTAGTGCATTAACACCAGGTTACTAGAAAACAGCAAAACACTGAATTCCATTAGGAACAGTAGAAAAGCATCACAGATGCCATAGGTGGCAAGGTGATTGGTTTATATATTCTGACTGCAACCCAGCAATTACATAACTTGGATTTTAATGATTATGTATTGCTCCATCATTAAGAAGAAAATGTCATTTGATTTAACATTACACTCACCAAATCCAGTGATTTTCAATGAACTGTGTGAAACTAATTTGCAATACTGATTCCACTTTATTCAAATTAGGAAAGAAATGCTGAAAGAAATCAGGATCAAGATGACTAGTTTATCACAGAAAGCATTTTTCTAATAGGTATTTGGGAGATTTTTTTTCCCACTTTTTCATGATAACATGCTTAAGACCAGAGATAAGCCAACTGAAGATAAAACAGAGAGGACTAGAGTGCTACTCATAACCAGTAGTTACTGTCAGATTGATTTTACTAGCCAGTTGTGTAGTATCCTGCACAGGAGTTATTTTGCACATTTCAAAACAGCTATTAAGAGAACCAAAAGATTTTTTTGCCTGTTAAAATTCAGACACCACAATCTGTCTTTCCATTCTCAAACTTCACTCAGGCTCAGAAAAGCTTCAGCAGTAGTAAAAGTAGAAGATGTTAAAGGATCAAATTTAAGAAATACACACTTCTGTGACCATTACGAAGGAACTAAAGAAGAGTTTGATTAAAACCTTATTCCTTTTTTTTTTAATTAAAACCACTGATGTCAAAATTACTTATTGGACTAAGGTGAGAAACTAGAGAGTTAATGGCTATTAGATTATAAAAAAAAAAATTACATCAATGTGAATGACACTAAATGTAGTTTAAAATGTTTTTTTCCTCATACCCTGAATAAGAGACAAGATAGTAGCTATATAGAAACTGGGCGTAGGGACAATTTCAACAAATGAGACAGTATTCTCAGGAGCACATGCTCACCGCTTCCATGGATCTTCATGAAGTTTGCCAATTTCTGGTATTAAGCTATCCACAAATCCAACTATTTGAAATACCCAGATTACTGCATACTGTATACCTTGATTTGCCTCCAAATAGCTGGAAACAGCACCAGGCACTAGAGCTGCTGTACTTTAACTTGAGAGCAGATTGTCCTTAGACAGCACTGAAAGGCACATGGGCAAAGCAACAACATCCTGCACTTCTGCAACACGAATCAATAAGCACACCATCCTCTTCTTTCATTGCAGAGTTAGAGCTTTTGAACACATATACCTGGCTTGAAGATTTTCCTCAAACCGGAAGGAAGAACAGCTTCATTTTAGCTACAGCAAACTGGTATAAATGTGAGGTGAATCAGGCTAAATGCATTAGAATAGAATTTTTCTGTGTGGTTTGACAAATTTTAAAAAAAGTAGTTAGCATTCTGCTGCAGATTTGTTGCACCACAGTAATATCTAATCTTAAGAAATGTAGTTTAGACATTTTCTGCCTCATTATTTAAAGGAAATTTTTTTTTTTTTTTTTTTAACGAGGGATATAGAGGACACCCAACACTTCAAGAAAAAATTTTAATCAAATAGTGCGGCATCAGAAAGGACGTTTCATATTCAAGGATAAAAATAACTAAGAATAGAGGCAAATGTGAGGTGAATCAGGCTAAATGCATTAGAATAGAATTTTTCTGTGTGGTTTGACAAATTTTAAAAAAAGTAGTTAGCATTCTGCTGCAGATTTGTTGCACCACAGTAATATCTAATCTTAAGAAATGTAGTTTAGACATTTTCTGCCTCATTATTTAAAGGAAATTTTTTTTTTTTTTTTTTTTAACGAGGATATAGAGGACACTCCACACTTCAAGGAGATAATTTTAATCAATTAGTGCGGCATCAGAAGGAACGTTTCATATTCAAGGATAAAAATAACTAAGAATAGAGGCAAATGTGTTTTCCAAAAACTTTCAGCACTGAAGTAAACAGTAAATTTAATAGCTGATGTTAAGACCTCTTTAGGAAGTGATGAAAATGAACTGCTCTGTCAAGTAGTAGATCCCAAATTCTCTAGAATTGTTCCCAGATACAAGCAAATTTATATATATATGACAGCAGGTAACTGTGCTGTAATTATAGATTCTGGTCAGCCAAACAAAACTGATGGAGGAACTGATATGGAGGAAAAGAGATTGCTTAAAAATGAGAATTTTGAACGTGAAAGAGAAAATAAGGAAACATTTTAAAATTTGAAATAAAAAACTAACTTTTAAACAAAATTCAAACACATGCTCCGTTTCACTTTAGAGAAGGGCTTTTGTTTAACCCAAAGTGAATTTTCTTTCTTCCCTTTAGGTCATTAGAAATTGCAGCCTCCATCCACTTCCTTCCCCTGTTCACCTGTGCACCAACACACACACATTTAGTTGAACAATGTTTTTCAGTTATGTCCTTCCTAATTTTAGAGCTAAATATGGTTCCTAAAAACTCAGAACTTAACCCTGCTCTCTGTGACACTTGCAGGAAGATTAGAGTCTTTCAGAAGACTAGGGAATGTCTTATTGCAACACCCCTTCTTTCACCTACTCTTCAAAAATCTGTAGGAAAAAGATTTACTCTGTTACCCTCATCACCATCAACAACGTATATATACTCTGCCACTAACTAAATACCATACAAAGCTGGTGCAGGTCCCTGATCCAAAGAGCACCAAGAGGCACATGAAAACAAATCGTACAAGCTCCTCTTGAGACGAAGAGTCACTACAACTTGAACACCTCAGCAATGGGCAGGGATTTAGAAGTTTCTTAAAAAATGTTAAAAGCTACATTATCATGTTATCATGCCTGACTTAAATGATTTCAAACCTTTGGTAAGTCATCAGAGTAGCTGGAATTGGTGATACTAATTTATATATTTTATGATTTTCAAGACTTTTGAATCTAAGGACAAGGCTGCAGATACAAGGAAGGAGTTAAAATATCAAGGCATCTCGGGCTACTCTGCAGTGAAATGCATTTTTTTTTTTTTTTTTTAGGTACCTTTTAGGCATAAGAACAAGCTAAAATATCACCTCTTCTTTCTTCCAGGTCTCATACAATGACTTGCTGCTAGCAGAGAACTTCCTTGCCAAGATAGCGGTACCTATCTGTCATTCACCCTTCATGTTTCTTAAAGGAGCTAAAAAGCCTGACAGTTTCCATGAATAACAATGACACATACTCTTATATCTCACAAAAAAACAGGTGCAAATTTTATTGATGAAAAAGGGAGAACCCCACAGTGTTTAAGCAGTTTTCTGAGCACTGCTTATATCTGGTTTTGAGTGAAGATGGAACTGCCATTGTGCAAGAGTCGGCCTGTCTGCTTACATCACTTCTAACGTAGTTGCTGACTTGTAGTTCCTGCTGTAACTAAGGTCCCCTCTTCTCTACGAACACAAATCTATTTTGTTACCAACAAAGATAAAATAATTTTGTTACCAACTGATTTTTTTACAATAAAGTTTCTTTCTAGTTGGATTTCCAACAGATTTTAGTACAAAATAATTATGTATCTGCATTTGCAAAGCTTCTTATCCTATCTGTTTGAACACTTTCTGGACAACTATCCTATAAATCGTAGCAGGGAAACATGTTTTGTAAGACACATCCACAAACAGCTTATAGACAAAGTGCTTTTACTGCTGTGAGTGCTCTTCATGGAAGGTTTAGCAAACATAATTGCATAGATATAGACGTTCATCTATACTACTTGCTTTCCAGAAATACTGCAGCAACCTATTTGGTAAAAAAGTTTATTTTATCAGTGGAAAATAGTGTGGAAATAAACTCTCAAAAAAACAAAGAGCTTCATCCGGGCTTACCAAGTCTCAGTGATTAATAACACAGACCTGTTTGTCTTTGGCCAGCCTCATGTCACTCAAAGGGTAATGCCTAGTACAAGCTAATTCAAATCTCAGTCTGCAAAATTTCTCATCGCTTGACATCTTATGCAAAGAGAAAAAAGTAAACCTCTATCCCATAAAAAATATTATTATTAAAGAGATGAGATTTGCAATGTAAACCTGTACTTAGAAGTATTTTTCGCTATCGGTATGAGTTGGTTTTTATTTTGTTTTCACTCCTTTTCCTTCAGCTACCTCCTTGAATTTCTGACTGTATACAGTCAAATGCATACAGTCAATTGACTAAGAAGTAGAGTTTATGTTTTATGGATACGCACTATTCCAGGTTATTATCTAGATGCACCTTCTAAAAATATCTCGTAAGTCTATCTTTACTCTATAAAGACTGATCTCTTGTAGAGACTGAAGTGCTCAGGGCTGGTCCTGGGGAAAAAAAAAAAGTTCCTGAATATTATGTTAATAGTCCTGTCAAAAGTAAGTGCAGACTAATAGCATTTTGAGAGCCATCAGCAATAAATAAGGAGATTAGAATGTTATATAGGAAGAGTTAGATGAACTTGAGGGCTAACATAGAAGAAGCATAACTGAGTTTAGTACAGTTCATGTGAACTCATGTAAAAAATGTCTAGAAAAAAAATGTTTAAAATTGGGAGTGAAATTTGAAATAGTAAATTAAAATCACCTTAACTATTGGGAGAGAGCTACTTAATTAGTTTTGGAAGCATCTTGATAAGTTTATGATTAGGAAAATGCATTGTTGTTATCTTCAGTAGCAGAGGCCTTGACTTGAGAGATCCAGGGGTCCTTGCAAGCCTGAGTGGCTTGATTGATTTGATTAATGCTTTTGATTAATCTCTTTGATTAATGCTGCTCCTCCCTGCTTACTTAATGAGTGCTAGGTAGAAGTCCAAAGCTCTCTAAATTGTGCATTCCCCTCAAGGATCGGAAGCAGTGTCTTACCTAGTTTTCCAATTGTCTAGCGCTACCAAGAATTACTAATTCCAAAACTGTATCCTTTTGAAAATAACATAATTGAAACTGCTGATGGCTTAGCTTGTTTGACAAGTCAGCTCCTGCAGGAAAAGAACAGAAGGTGAAGCAGGCAAAATATATAAAGAGAAATAGTGTTTCTGCCTGATTAAAACTTTACTGAAAGCAAGCTGGAATTGGCTCAGGGTTCCTTCTAAGGGAAGCAATGCAGCTGCTTCTTTGTACTGGGTCACACACACTGTGTATCGAGTCACACCACACTACTATTTCCTCCTCAGCTAACTCAGAGAAAAAGTCCAAAAAAGGAAGACATGAGACATCTAAAGAGTGTGTTTGCGTGTTTCTGTAGGGAGCAAGCCGTGCAGAAGATCATTTCCAGTATTATTTACATGCCAGAGCACTGTTTTGGTCAGTGCGACTGCAGGAAGAACATTGATGGTAGGTTGAGAAATGTTACAGATTCTTGGTATGTATTATGATAAATTCAAATACATTAAAATTATAGTTTTGAGGGGCACAAACCCCCTCAACAAGTTCCTGACCTAACAAGGTGTTGGGTGCTGCCTGGCTGGAAGGTCAGGCATTTTGCACAGTCTGTAAACAGGTTTAGCAGAATCTTACAGGCCAGTAAGTTTCAGAAAATTATGCATCAGAAATCTTACTACGGCTCCTGAATAGTGTGAAATTAGACTCTACACACAGGTATTTTATTTATTAACATGGGAAATATAATCACAGAAGACTTTAATTCCGAGAAATTAAGTTTGTCAAGTGACGCAGAAATAAGTTGCCAATATTTTGGAATATAAGAATTTCTATCAAAACGCAGTGACCCTGGGCAGGCTTGGTTAGATATTCTTCCAGATTATCCCATATGCAGAGAACTATATCAGATAGAAAGGGGGATGAATTTCCCAACACACAAACATGCCCTAAACCTAGATAAACTGTTATTGCAACTACTTATGTCCAAAACACAATGAATCTAACACTGTGAACTGTGCTGAGTTCCTATTTGATGGCATGCTTGGTGTTGAGTGTAGGCACAGCACCATGTGGGTTATTTTGTTACATTTGAACCTGCACTGAGCAGCAAAGCAAAGAAAGAACTTATCCCCCTTGTGGAAAAGGGCAAGAGAACTTAAAAGCAGAGATTAATGTGGAAACAGCAGGGGATTTAACATGAAATATATGCTATCTAATATTTCTCAAGATGGGAATGACATCCAAAAGCTTGACCAAAGCAGATCAAAACTCTGCAATTTTGAGATAAGTATCAAGACAGTTCCAATAAGAAAGCACAGTTTTATGACCATCCAAAGTTTAAAAATAGAAAAAAAGATGTTAAAAAATGTCAGAAAGTTAAAGAGCAAGAATTTGATAACAAAAGAGCTCCTTAAATGAGAATGTAAAAGATTTTTTTTCCACCTGCCCGTATTTCTAAATAAATTCTTTAAAGTGCATTAACTTGTACATAAAAATTATTATTCTCGATAGCTTAGCAATCCTCCTGCCATTCCTATCTGTCTCTGGACAAAACATCATTTTGAAAAAGTTTTGCAAGTGTCCATGGTTATATAACAAATAGCAATATGAAGAGGTTTCAGTTCTAAATAGGGGTCACGTTACATGGTAAGTGGCAACGGTGCACTTGCAGTTACACTTAGTAGCTCCACGGTGGAGCCAAAAGCATGAGCTTTACATTTGCTGCTGTGAGATGATCAGAAACTTCTATGTAACCGTGAGAGGATCCAGCTTCCTACAGGAACAGTTTGTTCTGACATATCCTAAATAACAGTCATTTCTTAGACCTATGTGCAATTCAAAAAAAGTGCTTCAAAAATCTGTTCCATTAACTGAAACCGCTGGTTGTTTATGTAGAATGCCAGCCTGTAGATCATATCACAGGTACACCACAGCAAGGGAATTCTTCTTCCAGAAAGGAAACCATACAAGCCATTCCAGAAGGATTTTAGACAGCAATCAAGCGTGCTGGGGACAACCAGCATCTTTGATTTTAGAGAAATACCTTTAGATGGCAGTGAAAAAGATGGCTCAATATAAAAGATCCTAACTGAGGTCTTAGGGAAAATGCAATGGCATATAGATTTTTTTATACTGACACGATATATAATGATTTAGACTGCATAAATTATCCTTTTTTAAAGGATCACTAAGATTAGCTTCATAAGGCAAGGAATCCTATTCCCTATTCCTAGTTATATTTTAATATATAAAGCACTACACACAACAGTTTTTAGTGAAGCCTTACATTCATTTCCATAATCTAAAGCTATTCTTCTCTTACATTTACTATAAGGATTATAAATGATAATACTCCGAATACATGAAAATAACATGACTAGAAATAATGATGCAGATTAAGAACAATTCTAGGATATTGTGTAGTAGTTATGTATCCTCTTCCATTAAGAAAAAAATATAAAGCTGAGGTTCTGTGTGAAGCTCAACGCCATTCCTCATGGCCTGTCAGGCTAGGGTATTCTCAGAAGGAGAGTTAGTGCTTCCTAATGCCTCTCTTCTTGTTATGGTGGAATGATCCAATAGGAAACCATAATATTTTACTACTTGGCTTATGAATTGAGGAAAACAGAGTTCAGGTGCCAAGGCAGTGCTCTATGCGAACCTCTGCAGGAGCGTCACAGACAGCCTACTCCAAGCTGCTCAGTACAGGGTTAGCATGAGGCTGACAGCCGCCCAAATCAGTTAACAGGTACGAGGGAGAGGGCTTATTCTGCTGCATGTTCAGCTTCTGGCTGTGCAATTTTATGGGTTTCATGAACATTCATTTTGAAAATCTTCTAAGAAATCATATAATCAAAAGATCTAGCTTAGCCCTAATTAAGGTGGGGTTTCTTTTATCTTCTTGCTGCCTTTATTTCTCTCCCAAAGGGAGCAAAGGGCACTCTGAGGTGAGAAGCCCAGGTTTCAATTCCTAGTTACAGCTGGAGAAGACTCTTTGGATGTTGGTCGAGTTCTGCATGGCTGGTGTAAAGAATTAACAGCATCCACCCGAGTTCCAAAGTGCCTTCACTAATAACTAACAAACTAGGAACAAATTTCTTCCTCATTTAAAAGCAGCAGCAGGATGTCAGTTCTGCAAATTTCTGCAAGTACAATTTTCTGGGCTGTGCCCTGAAAAGATACTTATAAAGGCAGATGAGCTACAAAATGTGCTAAATGTTCATTTGTATGTATGAGAGTCATTCACCACATTAGCAATTAGGGGTTTAGCAAATTTTGGATTGTATCTGCAAGTGGCATGCACATGCTGTACTCACTTTTGAAGGGCTACTCCCTGTTCAGAGATAGATAATATAATATTAACAAAGTAAATTTTCACACATAGATGTTGAACCTCCAATCATTTAAGCAAGAAGGAAAACCAGCTATTGAAATGTACATTTAGAGCTAGCAGCAAATTTCCTCTTGTCTTAGTGTTAGAGGTTAAGTAAGCTCTGAAGTAAGAGTCAATCCTGAGAAGTACTGTTTGAGCTAAAATATACCTCCTAATTTGCAAGCTCTTCAGTTAAGAGATGTATCTGCTTACACAGTTATTCATAGGCTGAAGAAAAAGAGCTGGAAGCATCCTACAAGTAAGGTGAGAGTGAAGGCTCTCAGTACTAGGTACAAGATACTGTGCTGACTGCCTAGAGAAAAGATGCCACTGTAAATTGAACTGAATTATAAAAGTATGAGGTGCGTTTAATTACACACATCACCATCAGTGATAAAGGTCACAGAGACCAGCTTCAGTAACAGGATTTCACGGTAATGGAAGAACGTCCTGGAGTTACTCTCTGTTTGTGAAAATGCTGCAGACAAAAGCTGCTGTCTGAATAGCTGGTGTGAAGTGAAAGATTTGTTTTTGCCAAACAGCGCACAACATTCCCATAGCAGAGGAGGCTAGACAAGGAGAACAGGCTGCGTCGCCAGGGATGATGATAACGAGCTAATGATCTCAGAGACTAGCTGGACATCAAGAAGGTTGTTGCATTAGCAATGGGGAGACAGGGTGCCGAGATGACAACTGTCACACGAACTCCCACTCAGCATATTGCAAACAAGTTCAACAGAGTTGACAAGAAATGAAGAACAGTTGCACTGTACTGCTTACATAACCCATGGCAGTTATTCTGTTAAGGAGGAGAGTTGTTATGACTCATGAAAGAGCACAGGCATTGCCTGAAACCTGTCAGAACAAGTCAGATTATTGTAATGTTAAAAGTCACCAGTAAGCTGCTTACAAAGATAGAAAAGGTTAAAAAAATGTAAGGGAGTCAGTCTATACTAGACAAATCTGCAACTAAATCAAGTACTGGTAACTCAGAACATTAATGTATGTGGACCTCTGTAATAAATAAATAAATAAAAAAAACCTAACTAAGAAACCGTGGTCTTTGAAGTAGTGTCTAAGTGCTCTGACAGGGAGAAAACACCATGTATGTCATCTAGAAAAGGAAGAAGTACAAAACAGGCACTAAAAGTTAAAAGCAGCAAATTCAAATAATAAAATACATCCTTTTTCAATCATATGATTAGCTGTTGCACTATGTACTATTAACAGGAGAGGTAGACTCACCATATGCTTATCTGGAAGATATGCTTTACTCAAGAATATTAATGGATTCAGTACAGGGTGTCTTGATGAAACAAAGTGACCTGTAACTATACATGTCAGGCTAAATGATCCAATAATACCTTCATTCCGTGAAAGTTTGAATCCTACTGCAGTAGCCCCTTCCCCTGTTCTGCTTGCTCGAGGAGTGAAATCACTGGGTCTGTTTCATGTCATTAATCTATTTGCAATTTCCCTTATATTGACTGAATGGTTTTGGTGTCAGAATGTTCCTTTTTTTTCTTCAAACCTTAATACCTCGGCTAAACACCTACGGATTTTTCTGTGCTAAAAAAAATAAAAAATTACTTCTTTTAATATGTCAAGATTTATGAGGTCTTTTCATCTTCTTAAACCTGAAGTGGCATAAGGCTCAGGAGAGAAACCCCAAACTTGTGGAAGGCTTTTATATTCTTTCATCCATAGCATCTAAGTAGCTTCTTTGCAAAAAAGTTTTAGATCCTTGCAATTCTTTCTCCCCTCAGCTCTAATCACTTTTTCTGAAAAAGTTATCTTTATGAAAAAATAAATTATTGAAAAATGAAGTTTCCTTTTCCTTCCTCCCACTAAGTAACCCAGCAGTCACTCTAGTTTGTGCAGGCAGTGTGAAAAAAAATGTTTTTATTCACTTTTATGAAGTCTTGAGTATGCTGTTGAAAACAGAAAAAAGTAGGAAACCAAATAATATAAACACATCACAGTTAGTGTTTAAAACATGAAATTTCTGTCTGTAAAAGTACAGTTCCACGAGCTGACAGCAGCAAAATTAAATTAAAGAATAATTCTTGGTAAAAACCCTGAAGCAGCAATGAACAACTTTACTGATAATCTGGTGTGAAGCTGTGACAATCGGTCCCAATTTAAGAAAAGCACAGTGGTGCTCCCGTCTATATTTTGAACTGTAAGACATGTGCTTTGACGCTCTTTCTAAATGTGAAAGATGCCCTGAACTAAGAATTTACACACAATGAATAAAGGCGTCGTGCAATTATAGCAGGAATTATAACAATTTTAACCCTTTCTTATCCCTCACCTATTAAAGTGGATAGGTTACCAGCAATGGTACCCAGAGCTGATTGGGGCTGCCGGGAGCTGGGAATGTAAAGGGTACTCACAGAAAGCACGACATAAAAACGTATCCAAAGTGCTGCTTCCTACTTTAAGAACTGCTGCAATCTCCAGCTTACTGACATTCCCTTCTGAGCTAAACACAAGACTAGTCTATATAAAATTCTGTACAACATACACAAATGCAGGTTAGTTGCTACTTTACGCAACATATAAAAATACTTTCTTTGTAATGCTTAAAGGCTGAAAACATTAGTTTGATTTTTCTTTGGACTTAATTCAAATATAAACTCTCCTTTGGGGCTATCAGGTGAGCTGGCCAGACGCAGCTCAGCAGAGCCTGAAACAGAGCAGGTGCCGAATGCCTGTTCTCTTTGCCAGTCGCTTCAGCATGTAGCAAACTTGCCTTTATTGGCTTCTAAGGCAGTGAATCTGCCCTACTTTTCACCGCAGCCTCAGGCATGCTGCTGATCATTTAGATTTAAGCTTACTGAAAGTTGCAAATGCATCCCACACTGCAGCTACCCGCGGCTTTCCAAAAAGATGCAACTGGCAAGTCAACCCTCAAATCTGCCCAAAACTTAGTCTCAAGAAATTGCATTTAATCCAGCTACTGTCTGGCTGAATACAAAAGACCTTTGTTAAAAATACACTCTTAGACTTTGGAGGAGAATATGGAGAATGACCGATCAGATTCAGCAGTTGCTTGCAAAAAGTATTTATTTTCTCTAAATAACGAGGCATTTAATCACTTAAGGTATATTACTGTTCTATATAACCTTAGGGGAAAAAAAAAAAAAAAAAGAAAAAAAAAGAAGTTGCAACTGCTTCCACAATCTAGCAAAGAAATCCATGCAACACCTGGCTGTTACAGTGTCTCTCTCCAAGTGTTTTTTTTGTACTTTCTCGGTGCACTATCAAGATAGGCAATTGTATTTGTGAGGGTGTTACAGAGTTAAACTAGATTCTAATGCATCCACTTACTCTCTTTTTCTTTTACATGTATGAACATTTGAAACAGAGGAAGAGGCATACTTTCTAAGGGCCATTCCAATCTGCCCTCTACTCAGTTCACAAAATATGAAGTGAAAATTTCTCTTAAACTATTTTAATCACAGGTTGTTGGTTTTTTTGTTTATTGTAGAATAAAAGGCAAAACAACCCCTCTCCACCACTAATTTTCAAAACCCGCTGTTTGGAAAGAGATATTTTGAAGAATAATATCAAGAATCAGAAAGACAAGTAATTGAAATGTATACACTTCAGACTTGTCCTAAATTCCTATAGAATTTGATGTTAAGAATAGTGATTTGGGGAATAGTTGGTGAAGATATGCACAGCTATAAGGCACGATTAGACGCATACCTAATATTCAGGACTGACAGAATTATTCCTATGAGCAAGATGTAACTATAACTAATTATAATAACATTTATCTATAACCTGATTTTTTTCTTTCTGAGTACTGGGGAAGCAGTAAAAAATAGACGAAAGGAAGACACCATTCCAATAAGATAAAGATTGAGGTAGTCCAGTACTGGAAAATAAAACCACTTTTACACGCTCCAATCATGCTAGCATTTGGAAAAGGAAGCACTTAGTATTCCAAAGTCACTTGTTCAAGGAATTTTAAAGCTTGAACTTTTTACTTACTTTATTTATAGGGATACTTTTAGTGCTGGAATTTACATTATTTTAATTCTGTAACTTAATGTGCCAGTGCACTGATGTGCCTAAGGGAGCATCCAAAATATAAAACTGGTAAGGACCAGATTGGCTGCAATAGCAAGCTTAGTCCATCTTACTGACAGAGGTCATTTCCATTAATATTGTATTTTAATAACTATGCCCTCAGATTGGCACAGAGCCTTGCACATTAGCTTTTCTCATGAACCCTAGGATTTAAATCTGTTTATAAAAAGGGTAAAAGCATGACACATGGTTATAAAAGGCATACTATATGCATTAAGATTAATGTTCTACTTCAGCACCCACGCTTCTAAAGCACAGGCTCTACATCCCTATCCCTTTCCTGAATATTCCACCTGTATTTCACCTAGTGCTGAAGGTGAAGGAAGAATTAGATCTTGAAGCCAAAATTCACAATAAAACCAGTGTTCTATTATCCCTAGAGCTGCTCTCTCTGGTGGGCAATCGATAAAGCTTGCTGATGATCATCAAGAAGTCCATGTCAAGGACTGGGTTCCATCAATTGTTACTGCCCCGCTCTTGCATTTTCTTGAGCATAGTAATTAGGATGAGACATGTCTAAAAACCTGGAAAGCACGTGGCTGCTTCTAATCCCGCAGCTATTCACACCAGAGGGCTGCGCTGCCATCCAGAGGGACCTGGACACACTGGGTAGCTGGGCAGTGAGAAACCTTATGAAATTCAACAAAGACAAGTGCAAGGTCCTGCACCTGGGGAAAAATAACCCCGGCCACCAGTACAGGCTGGGGATTGACCTGCTGGAGAGCAGCTCTGCAGAGAGGGACCTGGGCATCATAGTGAATGACAAGTTGACCATGAGGCAGCAGTGCCCTCGTGGCCAAGAAGGCCAATGGGATCCTGGGGTGCAGTAGGAGGAGCGTCTGCAGCAGGTCGAGGGAGGGGATCCTGCCCCTCTACTCAGCCCTGGGGAGGCCACACCTGGAGTACTGG
>VZSV01000028.1:5465983-5509567 GCA_013398735.1 Nothocercus julius | reverse complement strand
CCAAAAGTTCCACAGGAACTTAAGGAAAAATTTCTTGCCAGTGAGGGTGCCAGAGCCCTGGCACAGGCTGCCCAGAGAGGCTGTGGAGTCTCCTTGTCTGGAGATCTTCCCAACCCGCTTGGACGCAGCCCTGAGCCACCTGCTGTAGGTGACCCTGCGTGTGCAGGGGGGTTGGACTAGATGATCTCTAGAGGTCCCTTCCAACCTTAAGCATTCTAGGATTCTACGATTCAGCCCTGTAAGAGCAGTGCCTAGAGTCGTACAGGTAGTAGTACTCAAAAGCCTTAACAGCTCTTCCACACAGAGGCACTTCATGATAGCTTAAACTAACACTTCTTTGATCGCAAATAAATATGTATTTCTCCCATCAGCTTCAGACTGAGAAGATGATACAAATCGAGAATTTTTAAAACTATTTTTTTTTTTTTAAAGTAAAACTAGATTAACTAGATTAAACTAGTGCATTTTACAATGGAAAGAGGTAAAGGGAGTTCACTATCAGTTTCCAGCTACTACCTCGCTGGTCCTCAGTAACTTAGTTTCTTAGTCTCCTCTTGCCCTAGGGATTTTCATTATGGTTTTTATTGATTGCTCTACTAGTTTAGATGGCATATAGCTTCTAAATTCTGAGAAATGCTTTCTGTCCCTCTTTCATGTTTAAGAGATACACGAAAGACTGAGGACAAGAAATTTATTTCTCCTTCGTCCCTTGCCTAGTTCCTTCCCACAGGCAGGTTCTTCACGGTCTAAGGACTTTCCTGTTGTGAATTTCCAAGCTCTATGATTATTTTTGTGCCAATTAATCTGTAAAAGTAGTAGAGACCATGAGCTGTTTGACCTTCGCAGACCTCAAAATTATTACTACATCATAAATGAAACATTATTCTGCTTAACTATGCGAATACAAGTTTCAGAAGAAAGAAAAAAAGACAATTCCAATTTACAAGGAAAATTTGAATGTTTTTGCAGCTAGATATAAACATTGTTATAACAGCTATTTAAGTCTGCTGTTAACTGTTGCGGAGCAATTGTCAGACTGCTTCCATTGTTAATGGGTGGATAGCGCTTGCAAGCACAGAAAATGTAACTGGAAAAGATAGATGAGAGGTAAAGTCACATCAGTGACTTTTCACTGCTAAAATCTATGTCTTTAATAAGGACTGTTTTCCTTTTTCATCATGTGATTGCCTATCTTGGGGACAACAGAAAATTTTCAAAATAATCTGAACGGTCCCTGAAGAGTTGTAGTAGAACTGAGACAGAAAATGACAATGAGCACTAGGACTTACTCACGTTCCGATGTCTGAATTGATGGACTGAATAACGAAGGGCTGTTCTTCACTTATGCAGCAGCTTCTCTGTCCCTCACAGATCTACAAGTGGACGGGACTTTTTGGTCAGACTGGAGATCCTCTCCCCCAGGCATTCCCCTTGCTGACAGCTTGCCAGTCCGTCAGAGCAGCCATGATGTGGTAGATCAAAGACCCAGTTACGCCTCAAATCCTGTTGCATCCTTGTCATCCTTTGCCATACAGATCTATTCTACTTCTTGAGAAGATGGACCAGAGCACTGTATACTTACACCCTTATCTCAAAATAAGGGTATATCCTCATTTTCAGGAGTGGCAGATTTTTTTGCTTGGTGCTTCACTCTTTACATTTTTTTTTTTTTCCAAAACATATCAAAATATTGCTTTCTTAGAACTCATTTATTGTATCTAGATTGTTTTAGCAACTACTGTCTCATAGTCTCATATCTGAAAAAAGTCAAGTCAGAGCTCATCACTACGTATATAGAGTTCAAATATTTTCTTTCTGTTACTTGAAATTAACTAGCACTAATTTCATCATCCATTTTACCATTTGCCATGCAGTGCTTTTTTTTTTTTCTCCCCCTCTATAATTATTCACATTTGTTCCTTTACTAACCTCAGTAATTTTCACTTATTAGCAGAGTTCATCCTCTCATCTATTCAACACTCTTTCTGGGTAACTTAAGTAAAACAGCATAGGCTCAAACAGAGATTCCTATGGGATTCCACTGTCAATGACCTCCTTCCATAGAAAACCCAGCATTTGTTTCTGGCTAGTAGAAGCAAATTTTAATAATTAAGACCACTGAATAACCTTAGTGTTCATAGGAGTTAAGCATCCTCTGTGAAAAGAGAATCTGATTTCTCAAGATTTTTCATGCAAGTATCAGCAAGTTATCCTTTTAAAGTATTACTAACAGCACACATCTCTGTAGATCGTTCAGAAATCTTTTTTTACTTTGAAAGAAAAAACAAATCTTAAGCAGTCTCTGAGGAGGGAACTTGTGTTTTGTTTCCATGGTTGTTAGAAATTATGTAATAATCATGATTAGCTTTTGCTCTCTCTGCTGTGAGCAAGAACAGTTCCCTGTTAGTTCAGGAAATATTTACATGTTTAACTTACACTAATAGTCTCAGTAACTTTATGTCACTCCTTTTGCAGGACTGAATATCAAATGGGCTCAGCAGATGTGGCTAAAGATGCTTATATAACAGCCTTCAGTGGCACTTAGGTGACTAAAGATTTAAACACAAACTGCTTCTAAGATCAGATTAGTTGTGTTCTAAGACACAACTGTTTCTATATCTACAACATAAACTTTAGCTTAGTTTTAAAACAATGTTTGTAAAAGAAGAAAAAAATGAATGATATCAAGTACCAAAAGCAGAGATTTCTATGTGAAAATTGATGCATCATTTTTTTTTCTCATAGATGATGCATTGTTTTTTTTCCCATCGGTTTATTTTTCTCATAGAAGATTGACAGAAATCATGGATAAAAACAGTAAAATGATGGAGAAAGAAAGCATGGTGACCGAATAAAAGCACAGCATGCTGATGTTAAATCTTTCTTTTTACCTAGAATTATAGCTAAAAATACTCATTTCTTCTGTATTTTTATATTTTAGGGAATGTTGCTATTTCAAGAATTATTGAGAACTTAGTCTGATCCCACAAAGTAGGTCAAGGCATTTTGGATTTGCTAATCCTTTGCTATGTCAAAACCCAGAATAGACCCATCTGTCCCAGTTTTTCACCTGTTTAAATTCTTCTACTGCAGTCAGGTCTTGTTTATTAGAAACAAAATGATATACATAAACTTTGGGTATATCCAGCTTGCTCGGTCTTGAACCTGCGTGATTGAGAAATTATTTCACTAAACTGCAAAGCACACTATGACATATGATAAATATTTCTTTTCAATTCCTCATAAAGGTGTGTTAAAGATGTTAAAATATGCAAGGAAAGCTAACATCTTACTACTGTTTTCCAAATTTATTTCTCTTGAGAACTGACGTAACTTTTGAGTAATGCAATAACGCCTCCTGAAATCTACAGCTCTGTTTAAATGTCAACTTTTGAATCAAGAACTGACACAATCAAATTCTGCCTATGAACCAACTTTGTTATTAACAATTCCGATAACAAGTATTTTCAAGGAAGGTAACTTCACTCTTAAAATAGAAAAAGTATCCTGCTTCTGCAAGTTCAGGATATTAATGGAGTATCATTCATTAAAACCAGGAATTCATTTATTCTGCTTTGCAGCAAATCACTTGGGACTGTTTGCTGCCTTCAATTTGCCAGGGTTTTGCTCTTCCACAAATCCAATTAGCAATCGCGTGTCTCAGGCGGAATTCGAAGGGACGTGCCCTCCGTGGGCAGCTGGGCAGCAGTGCCCGGAGCTTTCGCTGCTGCCGGGGGGCTGCTGCTTGCTAACGAGATGCCATCCTGGGACAAGAGTGCCCACAGGCTCTGGTGCACCACAAGTGGGGGATACAGGGCCTAGGAAGGTCCCCCAGGATCCAAGCACCCTGCTTTATGAGCACGTTTGAATCTCAGCCATGCAGTTCTGTTCTTTTGACTGTTTCTTGTAATGTAGTAAAACATCAGCAACACAGAAATCTTTCTTTGACGTGGATTTTGAAGAACCTACACTGGTATTTCTATATTAACAGATAATCATTGTTCCCAAACAGAGAAACATTTTTTTTTTTCTTTTGCAGTGGTTTCCTGTAATTCACCATAAACACTTGAGCAGTCATCAGTGGCTAAGGCTGACTAGTACATACAGGAACTGTAAGAGCTGATCCCAGATTTACAAGACACCATTTCACTAAAGGGTGGCAGTCTGGTTGTATCCTCTAGACTGCATTACAGCATGCACACAGTGCAGCACCTTCGGCGTTAGCTCGCCTTTAGTGAGCCTCAGTAGTCTTCTAAGGTAAAAGCACATTAACATAAAAAGCCTTCAAGTAATCACTTCTGCAGAGTTTTTGCATTTTGCATGTTTTTTTTTTTTTTCCATATAAAGCACATATTTATGCTGCAGAGTAAAACACAATGACACGACGTGATTTCCCATTTCTTCCCTGTTTAGGTTGGCGGTACTATTTCCCAAATTTCAACTATTCAATCTAGGATAGCAGGACAGAAAAGAAGGATACATTATCTGAACAGCTACAGGAACATCATATTTTTATACATCCTCCACTTACACATGGAGATTTAGTCTGCAGGGATTAGATTCTGCAGACCTTATCCCATCTGAGGTATTATGAGATTTGCCTGAGCGAAGGAATGTAACTGTAGAACTCAACTGATTTTTGCAGAGGTGAGCTCACTGAGAGATACAGCAACAATACACCCATCTTTAAAATAATATAGCCTGTTTCCTTTTACGGACCATTAAAAGCCATTTATGGATTTTGCAATTACTCTTCAAAAATTCCACAGTTTCTCTGTGGGCTATCCCTACATCTGCCCTCTGGAGAAATTTGCTTTAATCTTTCATCATCTTTTCAAACCTGCTTCTCCAGGTCAAGGAAAACCAACCAATCAACCAACCTTCCTTCCATCTTTCCTTCTTCATATATTGCTTTCCTTTCATTCCTTGCTATGTATGTGAACTACATTTCCCAGGACCCTTTTGAAATTGGGGTTCCTGAACTAATTCTGAGTATGAGTAAGTAAGATTAAAAGTTTGTTTTATTTATTTTCAAGTCAAAAGAAAGGTTCAATTAAACTGATTCATGGATATTTTGCTCCAAGAATGGTCAATAAACCCATTACAAGAACAAAATCCATAGTGGATAAATGCCAGATAACAGAGCATAGATTTCTGATATCATACGCAACTTCTTGAAGTACAGCTCACAAAAAAAGAGAAAAAAAAAAAAAGATACTGATTTAGTTCTGAAGAAGGACAGGACTCCGTCAGAGTGGCTTTGTAACAGTGACCTGCATGCTTTTAAAAGCAAAGAGCAACATTAATTATCCATTATACTATTGCTTACTTTCAGTTACCAAAGGAAAAAAGAAATGTGAAGCTTATAAAAAAAGGAAATGAAAAAGAGCAGCTGAAAGGGTAAAATACAATATGTAAATCAGCTAAAGACACCACACAAGCCAATCAGAGTGAAAATGACACTACACACCAACAGTAGGTCTGAAAGGCAGACCTTCAGAAAGGTCTTCTTCCTGAAAAAAGAACCAACCCTATTAGTTATGCTGTACAACAAAATTGAATAAAAAAGGAACCTCTTACAGGAAAAAATACATAAAAGACACAGTAGCTATAAGTAAATCAGACCAGAAAAAGCATTAGCTCTCACAATATAAATGTGAAACAAATCATGAAGCAAGACAAAAGAAAAGATTTTGAGAAATACCTTAGTAAAAACACCACAAGCATTATTGCTTTTTTTCCAAACTTGTCAGAAGCATGGCATGTGCCAGACTGCTGAATGGCCACACAATCCTGTGCAACGATGAACAAGTTTAGGGTCAATAGATATTCTAAGTAAAAAAAAGGGATACACTGGGAAGAGAAGGCTTTGGCAGAAAATCTGAACAACTCCATGCTTTGAAGCTTGTAGCAGAGAAGCTTGAGGAAAGTTCTTACCGTAGCCTTTCTCCATAGGAGACAAATCTGATTTAACCATGCTAATAGATCATTTTCGAAAACAGATCAATATAACGAATATTAATAAATCACACAGATCAGAAGATATTTTCTCAAAAATTCAATATGATATTCCCAGCATGCTAAGTATAATAGTTTTCTTTTAAATCAGCCTTACTGCTGGGGGAAAGGAAAAATGTTTGTGGAATTCCAGCTTCTTAGAGAAGTCTAGGTGATCCTGGAACAGGTATGAATAAAACTTCTAAATACTGTAACAGAGAATAGTGACAATATCTTCAAAAGCACTAGAAAAGAGATACTAAAAGAGAAGGGGGTGCTGAAGCTAAACAAAGAGTGGCTTCTATCGAAAAAGATATTATTCAGCTTGAAAAGGGGATGACTCATAAAATCTATGCACTTCTTCCTATGAAAACCCGTTAACTGGGTGGCACACACTTACAAACAGCTGGTTTAAAGCAAATAAAAGGGAGTAACAATTACAAAATTACATAACCTTGCCATAGGATTTAGCGGCAGCCATAATTAAAGAAATAAATGAAAGAAGACCCATCAAAGGCTACTGTGTATAATGGAGAGAATATAACGTAGTAATCCATAAAGTATTGATATTTAAAACTCAGAAGAAATATTAAACAACCATCTCTCTATTTTTGATTTCTAAATGGCCACTGTCAGAGGTGGGATATGGTGTTACACGGATTATTGTTCTGATCAGTAGGTTCACTCTAATGTAATCTCTGTTGTTACATATTTAATGCCTTAGAGCTCTGACAGAAGAGGACATTAAGTTAATCAAATTATGTCCAGGACAATTAACTGTTCATATCCTATAATTTTAAATAAAATTTGTAGCTATGACATGTTTGTCCAGTACCTGAAAATAATTCAGTTAATGCTTTTAATAAACAAATCCATAGCTATGATTTTTAAAAGGGGTAAGCTTTTCATTTTTAACAAGTCATCTACTATGCATACCATTTGAATTTGGGTGGTTGCATTTATTTTACTACATCAAGCATTAAAAACTCCAGTTGTGCAAAAAAAAAAAAAGGGGGGGTAAGTTTTAAGGAAAAATGGATTTGATAACATTCAGCCAAGGGCCGGGGTTCATGGCATGGTTATGCTACAATATCATTCAGCTATGAACTTGCACATGATAATCATTATTTGTGTTGACATTTGCAGATGCCTGACTGTTACTTACTTAGAAGTCTAGTTCTGTGTAACTGTTACTCTCATCCTGTATTTGTTCTGACATTCCTTTGCCTCCTGATAGCATTTCATGTTCCATATTTGAGCATTATAATCAAAGGACATTCAAACCTATTTAAAACATAATGCATTATTATATTACAGTATGCTGTAAAGAGTAACACATGCTTTTAAATGAGAGATTTCCTGGAATTATATTCCATATTAATGACATAATTTACCTTTAAAAATCTATGATAATTTGTTTTCACTTATGTATGGGTTCATGTCCTTATGTACATAAACATTCTTGGGTATTCATATATATACACAAGAGATCTATACCTAGCTTTACCAAAAAATAATAAAATATAATTGAATAGATCATGCTACAAACTCCCTAAGTATTCTAAAAATTTAACAGAGATTGATCCAATGAGAACTACATGGAGCCATTAACAGAAAAGAAACATCTTCCCTTACATGCAGTGGACTTTTCTGAAGACCTTTGATAGTTGGTATGTCACTGTGAACATCTAATCAAATAGGTACAGTTGCCTTACCCTGCACCTGCTTTCCTAGATACATGGACATGAAGAGACTCTCACATGGGTGCCAAGTCCGGGGAAGCCTGGCTGGTCGGTGACAAGGAGGCAGAGTATGCTGCTCCCAGCAACACCACCCTCCTCTCTTCTGTCACTCAGGTCTTGGTTTAAAATTTCAGCATTCTTCTGAAGCAACTATTGCAATTAAAGCAGAAAAGAATCTCCAGTGCAGCATGGAGAGACTGCAGGTGTCTGAAGTTATATATAATTGCATTAAAAAGCTCAAAAGAAAACCAAGTATCAGGTGTTGCTTGCTATGAGACACCCTAGTTAACAGCTCAGGTGGGACTTGAGGAGTCTAGGAAGATCAGCTGGAACCTATAAAATCCATTACTGTGCTAACATAATGCCTAGACGAACATTGGCCTTGTATCCTTCTTTAAAATTACTGCTTTTCATCTTCATATGTAGGATTGCAAATTCTCCCTTAGGAAATACATTATGAAGAAAAAAGACTGCAAACAAATATTTACCATACTGTGCCCTCATCACATCTGCTCTGTACCACACCTACAGTTAATAACACAAAAAATGTTTATAATTAACATGGAAGTTTTAACATGTTTCCACCTACCAAAACTATAAAACGCAATGGCATAAAAGTATGCAACTTCTTCTAATACTTAATCTGCACAGAAATATTTACAGAGATATTTTTTATTAGGTGAGGACACTAAGAATTTTTTTCCTTTTAAACTACACAAGTCTTATATTATGGCAGGCACAGGATTCAGACAATTTCTAGAGACATGAATAGATTACAAAAGTTTCTTTTGTGTGTGACATTTTATCTGGTTGCCATGATATTCCACTGAAAAATCATATATGTTCTAAAAGTGTTGCAATGCAGATATTTTACCTCTGCAATGGAGAGTGCTGCCCTTTAAGAAAATCATTTTCTTTCTTGGATAATATTTTAAGTGATGTCCTGCTGCTGCTCCTTTCAGAGTGCTGTTTTATCTTGCTTCTTGATGACCTCCTATAGCGGTATGCTTCCTTCCCATTGAATCATGCAGCTTGGAGCACATCAGTCTCTGCATATTTTCTTAAATATTTGGTTGAAGGTCAATCCTGTCATCTAGAAGAGAACAAACACATATAACTTTCTGCTGTGTTCCACTTAACAGAAGCTTGGAATGAAAAAAACACTTCCCTGGTATGATGGTGTTAATTTGTAACCCTGGGATGCTATAACCTCTGATACTGGAGGGCTGCCAAAAGTAACAGCTGGATGCTCAGGCATGCATATTGCGCTTATTTTACAAACCTTTGGAAAACAAAGATGCAGGCAAATAATTTGGGAGGAAAAGGCTGTTTCTCTCCTTCTGACACCATCTAACAGAATTATCCACAGCAGTTTGGTGTGCAGGCTTGACCCCACTGAGCAATAGCAAAACTCCTTTTACTAGGAGCTGCTTCACTTCATCCAGGCTGCTGTGTCTGGAAGCTTTTGGAATAAATCACGGAGACCTAGAAATCCAGAGAACCAGCACCTTTTCTTCTCTTTATTTCTATTTCTCCTTATGCCAAAAGTGAATGTAGAGGTTAAACACGACACCAGATACATTATTTGGATGCCCAGAGAACACCGTGGTAGGACTTCAGTGCCACTATTATTACATACCTATACCAAATAAATGTGCATATGCACAAAAGAGAGTCATCCTTTGTGTAGAAACAGACAGTTTACAAAGCAATAGCTTAATCTCTGAATAGCTTCAAACAGGTAAAATATTTTAAGGTGATCAATAGGCTTTTTTCTCTGTGGATTTTTTCACGTGGAATTTTTGTTCCAGATAACCTCCTTGAAACAGCAATGTTTAACTTTGGATTAGAGAAATATTTGGCACATAATACCTCACTTAACCTCCAAAGATAGGAATCCAAGAGGTGTGACTTCCCAAAAGCACAAGAGACCTCAATTTTATAAAAAGATACTGAAACTTTGAATCATGCCAGCAGCACTTCTGAAGGAAGCTTTTTTAGATAATTTTATAAAGTTCTAAAATACGCATTTTGGTCTACTTACTAAGTAGTCAGTCTTTATGCAGAAAATAATCTCTCTTAGTTGTCATAAGAAAATGTGTTAGCAAAAATAATCAAAAAGAAAATATTTTCTAATATTTTGGAACAACTATAGAAAATACAAACAAGGCAGAGTACAGCAGATGGGTGGTTGACCTCAACAGCAGAACCTATTTAATTCCCTGCTTCTAAAGTGACTTTGGAAGTCACCCTTATTTGAGCTAAGAAAGTTTTTATTGCGTGTCACCATGGTATTATTTTGCCTGCATTCTGTACTTCAATTCTTTATTTCACATGAATTGTTCTTCCAGGCTTTTCTTTGTACTTTTGATTTTCTTAGGCTTTACAAACAAATGCATTTTTCATTTCTCCCTAATATGTTTCTTTTATGTGAATAGATAAAAACCGAAAAAAAAGGAATAAGTAGCCTAATTTCATCCACTTTTACTCTGCCCTGAGCTCCTCCAAGTCTAAAAGAACAAAAGGTAGAAAATGTGTTATTACATTCCCCCTAGGAACTAGTGTTTGGAAAGGTATTTGGCAATCTCAGCACCCTTGCAGAGTCTATGAGGTTTTGTTCAGAGATGCAGCCCCATGGTTCAGACAGGAGCCTAGAAAAAACTGAAGTGATATCTGTGCAAAATGTTCCGCAACACAAACACGAAACAGCTCCACTCATGGCAAGAACATAATGAAGAACAGTTGACAGACTTGTTTTTTGTCTCATTTCACTATAATGGTTTTCTGACATAACAGTGACAGGGAGAAAAATATTTGATAGACATAGATCAGTGATTCTGAACCTGGCTTCTGGACCTAAACCAAAAATATAAAAATATTCTATCAACACGGGGCTGGTAGCTTCACTGGACAGAACTAATTCCGCATTTTGGGAAATGTTCCTGCATTACGTGTAGCAGTCATACTGTCCTTCTACAAATGGGTAAACTTTATTCAGCAAAGAGAATTTTACAGATGATATAGACTTCTGACAATAGCTACACCTTTTGTTTTTGTGTCCAGGCACTATTTTTTATGTGCAAGGCATTTTCTTTTTGTCCACAATGGTCATATATTGGTGCATACAGACCTGAAATGGCTGCAACTGGTGTTATGAGACCTATGATTGGAACAGGACACTATACTTTTGGCTAAGGATTAGAGAACACTTCTGAAGAAAGTGTGAGTTTTATTTAAATTTTCAGTGATTTAATCTGTCTTAGGCCCATAAGCAATTGTTACCATGGCATCTGAGACTCTTCTTTATGACCTTCCATCATGTGAAGATCAACAGACTTACGAGGTAGGGAAAAGAGCTTATTCTTATTTTCTGCATGGAAAACGGAGAAACCCCACTGGTACAGCACAAAAATAAAGCAAAGACTCCGGCCATTATTTCTCCATTCTTAACTAGTCTATTCTCCATTTTTAAAGATTCCTGCCTGTATTGACTTTTCTGGAAGTAGGTTTCCACTTCTGCTTCACCGCAACATTGACTACGTTTGTGGTTATCTATCTGTCCAAGCAAACAGACACGTTATTAGAAGCACATTATGTATAAAAATACATTTTGATTCAGTTTGGATTCGTTTTTACTTTAATCTCAATTATATATGCAACAAATACATTTATTAACCTAATAAATATTCTCTGGCTGTAATTTTAATGTTAACAAAAGACAACTTAATTGACTTAATAAATTTAATGTTACTGTATTTTCTGTGACTTATAAGCCAAATATTATGTACATCAATCACTGTTCTAGTGTTGAAAAAAAATTGCAATTACAAGAATAACTCACATTTTAATAACACTAAATGCTATTTCACTATGTTAGAGTCCATTGTCACGATGCATAATATTCAGATTCCTTTGCATTTAATAGCTGAGACAATGAAGAGGAAAAAAGAGATTTAACTTTACTACCATCATATTTTCATTTCTGCTAAATATCACATTGAGTAGGGTTCACATTTATCAATTTGAGTATGCAGCAGTTATGGGCAAAGTTTTTGTGTATGTAATTTTTTTTATTAATTTTCCCGCAAATCAATTTATATGAGAAGAAAGAAACAGAAATAAAGATAATAGTTTCATAAATATCTAAAGAGCAAATCATAAATTGCATCATGAATCGTCAATATATTGTTCCTTCACCGTGTCCTTTCTTTAGGAACAAGAAAATCAAAAATCTCATACACCTTTACTTTATCTCTCATAATAAATCCTACAATTATTTAAACAACTTGTAGCCTTCTTTCCTTACACTTCCTTGCTGCTTTACATAGGCACTGTAAAATCAAGGCTTTTCTTTTTGTGAAAGTATATGATATATTTCAAAACAGTGTGCAATCACAAAATTCATAAAATCAGACTCCTATCTTAAAGCTGCCTTCACCCTACATTTGGCAATTAGACACATGTACCATTTGGATTTGCAAATACTTGCATTTTTTTTTTTTCCTAAGTTTTCCAAGCTGTCTCTGATCCATTTCCCCTTTTCCTTTCAAAGTACAACTGCCCTTGAAACAGTCTTCTTCCTGGCATAAATCAGATCACGCTCCAAAACTATGCAGGCTGTGTCCCCTGAGCAGATGGGGCTGTTCTAGCAGCTAAGTGCCACGGGGAAGGAGGAGAAAAGCTACCACGCCCCAGCTCCGCGCTAGCGGTGGAGATCCAGCCTTAACAAGACCCACATCCGACCCGTTTCAATGCCAGACACTCTGTATGTAAAGATCTGAAGCCTGTAACAGCAGAAATGCTTTGTGTATCTTTAGGCGGGGAACAATCAGTGAGATCTTATGGCTGATCTTAAGAAGAGCTTGAGAAGGATGAGGTTGCCAGATGTCACATATTTTGTAGCTCTTTAAGTGCGAGTAGCTGAGGTCAGGAAGAAAGGTAACTGTACTGCTCTGAGCAGTATTATGCAGTGCTAAGCTGCGCTAGAAAACTACCAGTACAAGGTAAATTAATTTAATTTTGACTGCTTTGACTGTCAATCAATGTAGGAAGGTATTAAATCACAATAGAAATGACATTGTAATATGGTGATTATTCTCTTGGGATACCCTAAAGCATGAAGAGCAGCCAAGAGTTTCATATAGTACAGGACAGTAATTATCTCATGACAAGTGCACTCCCTGGAGATCACTTCAGAGCTATTACAAAGATATTGTGGAGAAATGCATGTACATATGTTGTGCTAGAGGAAGATGAAGATGGCACTTGGCAGTCACAAAAATGAGTTTTAGGTGACTGTGAGGTTCACACTGATTAATTTAAAGTGTTACCAGCCAATTGAACACCTCTCCAGCTGAAGCATATTTATAGCAGTGCCCTGTACAGCGAATCACACTGTGAAGCTGTAGCATAAGGAAGTTACAAAATAAATCTGCTCTCTTTTCAGTTATTTTTCCTGATATAAAGTACATCCTTTAAATTTGTGCCCTTAAAAACTACTTTAAAATAAGCAAGCCCATATATATATATATATATTTTTAATTTTTTAAAAAAATTACATTTGACCTATATATAGAATATTGCTGGAGGAGGATTTTCGAGGCTAATGTTTTGGTCTAAGTTCTAGGGAATTTCAGCAATTGACCTAAATTGGTATCAGTTTACAACTCTTGAAATAAGACAGTGAACAGCTTTGCCATATGCCTCTAATAATTCCCATATTGCAATACACATTTGCTTACACAGTTCTAACACTCCATCATTTTAATGTCCCTGGAAAAGTGCCTATGGATCTCCTTTTCTCTTCACACAATGACAACTGAAGTATTTATTCTTTAGCCAACCAGTATCCCTCATATCCAATACACTTGATTTCTGCTTCTGTCAAAACAAAGAGCACATAGTCTGTCTACTTGTATGTTCACTTGTGTATACGTATAGCGGAATTTTGGTGCTGAACTCTCCATGCTTCCTTTGAAAAACTGACATGTATGAAGTATGCAGAAGATTGCTATATGTGTAAAAATTGGCTGCGTAAAAGCAAAATTCTGTAAAAATTACCACATTAGCTAAAAAAGGCAAATGAATTTATAAGACACAAATACTGACTGTTCAGTGCTAAATATTAAAAAAAAAAGCTATATAACTTGAAGTTTATAAAGTCATTATTGCTGAATACATTAACTTCTGCAGATTTGAGACAGAATATTGTCTACATTTTAATCAAATCATGACGACTATGAGGACTATGTTAGTAGCAAATATATGTGGATGCAATATGCGGTCTGTGTGTGTGACAAAAAGTCAGGAAGATCCAAAGTCGTCAGTGCTGTAATATTGATTAGTGTTTTGCAGATGATGGAAGTGGGACAAAAAGGGAGAAAAGGGACAGTGAAATAATATTGAGGATATTATTTACAAACAGTTATTATAAAGCACTCATCTACTGAATCTGTAGTTCCTTTTTTTTTTTTTTTTTTTTCCTAAGTAATTTCACCAAGGTGTAAAGAGTATAAAAGAAATTACATCTGTGTCGGTATTCTTATCACATTCTGTAATAAAGGACTAAACTTCATATCCTTTTCTACAAAGCTCAAGGACTATTTAAAGGAAATAGAACATCTCTCTCTCAAAAGAGTGTCAGAAATTCATGCAGAAAAAAGTGAAATTCATTCTTGGAAGAGGTCCAACACACCCAGGTCCCATTCAGGTTTTAATTTGACAAGTTCATTGGCTTTTTTTTTGTGATCCTGTACCCATCATCTGTTCCCAGGATGGATTTCATTCAAAACAACAAAATAAAGAAGAATGGCCACACATCAAGTGCAGTGTTCACAGGACACATATGACGCATGTATTCTGCTTTAGAAATAGCAAGTGCTGAAGAAGCATCAATTGACACTGACTATGGGTTACAGATTGAAATGGGCCACCACTGTTTTTCTTTCCTAAGCTTAACCAAATCAGAGGGACTTGCTGTTCTCTACACTATTCTCTTAATGCTTGCTATTACTTTCTTAGTATTCTATCCTTCAACTCTCCAACCCGGGATATCTGGCATTACACTGCATCTCCTCTACACCATGTCCCCTGTGCCTCTGCAAAACAAAGCTCTGCTTACAAAAGGCTAGAGATCACCTCCAACAGACAACTCAGGATCACTAGTGTTTCAACTGCTATACAGGTTAACCTTTAGTTAAAGACCAATCTATGAGAAAAAGCATTACCTTTTTTCCTTCAAATCCCTTGGGTAGATTTTGAAGATAAATTTGACCGTTCGTGTGTAAGTAGAAGGCAAGAAGCAGAAAATGCCAGTTTTAGGAAGCAGAATAGTGTCTAACAAAACTGGAACTATTTAGCAAACAGCACAAAATGGGTTTTGTGTTAATAAACCTAGCAATGTTCACAATTCATATACTTTAATTTGAATTATTTTTTTTTTTCTTTACTGAGTGTGATGAAGCTTTCAAAAGCCTCTTAGCTTTATCAGTGGTAGTATTTCATTTTAGCACTGTTTGTAATTAGTTATTTACGCTAACAGAACAAATGTGGTGCTTCCAGCAGAAAGCTAAAGGCCAACGAGAAATTGAGAATGAAAAAGTACCAAAATGTTAAGCTAGTCAGCAAGATTTTCAAGTTTGTTAAAATTAATGCAAGCTATCATTAGGGTACTCTACAGTTCAGTGCTTCACAAATGAGGGAAATGAAGCAGCACTACTTTTTGTAGCTTCCACCCCAATTTTTAAGCTGTTTTATTTTCCTTTAACAAACCACGATATCCAGCATGTCATAAAGCTTCCAAAATAAACCAGGAGAATGATAATTTGCCATGTGTATCCTGAGCCACCTGCAACTTGAATGCATCCTGAATGACTGAAAAATATATTGCAAAAACAGAAATCAGAAAAAAAATAAGAAAAAAGAATTACATGGGTATCTGTTCTTCAGTATTTTGGCGGTTTCATTCACTGATCCAGATGTCCTGTCAGAGGAAAGGAAAATAAAAGATAATGAAATAAGACAAATGTTTCAACAAAGACTCCATGATTCTGTGAATACAAGTTCCATGCAGAAGGGCATACAGCTCTACTCAGCTACCCACTCTGCAAAACACATGCAACTGCCCTAATAATCAAGTAATAAATATTTGATCCACTTGCCTCACAGACAAGGTAAAAATAACTGAGAAAACAAAGGAAGAATAAACCGCTGACTGCAGCTTTGGTGGCAGTCATAACCTGTGTCTTCTTGTACAACTAATGATTAAGAACTATCAAAAATCCCTTGGTCCAACTACACAACTACGAATTGTGTTGGACAGAGAGGAAAGAGATTTCAAATATGTGAAGGTGTCTTCCATTTTTTCTAAACAAAAAACTCACCAGCATCATTGTCAGACAGGCCTTTAACCATTACTCAAGGTCTACAAGTCTGCCACAAGATCTTTGCCTTCTAAAGATATCTGATAGCATTTTAAACATATCTTGTATTTACCATTTTAAAGACATCTTGTAGACATTCCCATAGCAGATTCCTCTAGGCATGATCTACATTGCCTGATCATACCTCCAAATTTCAGTAAATTGCACAGTAGAAGTTTTCACACTAACTCAATTTTATGTTACGAAAAGATGGCAATTACATTTCATAACATTTCATGCTGTCTGCAGGAAGCCAATCAATTACCACTGACAGCCTTGAGGAGAAAGAAGACAAAAGAAAGCTTTCGGTGTGTTGGCTTGGGAATCGCTTTCCCTTGTTCTGCTCAGACTAACACTTGCAAGCTGGTTGAAGAGAACCTGGCTGACAGATGTGAAAGGTAGAAGAGGACAAGTAAAAAGGGCAGGATTCCACAAAAAATCAATAAACACTTAATGCCATAAACATCTTGTTGGGTGAAAGGTGGGGTAAGAAATGCATATTCAAAATCTGTGTCAGACCATACAAACCGTTGACAGCAACAACCTTTTATGGGATCTCTCTAAATTGCATTATAGTCTAGCCTGGACTCAGCAATGTTGAGGAACTGGATGTGTTCACACATCAATAACTCACCTTGGATCTAATTGAAAACAATGTATTTATATTTTATTAACTTCCATATAATGTTATTGAGAGTACATATATAAGGACTTCCTTTTTTAATGAAAGGTACCACATTCTAGGACAAAATAAGAAAGACCCTCAAGTAGCTAGATGAATGAATATCAACTTCTTTACACATAACATAAAATATTTGCAAAGGGAAATTGCATCAGAGACCAGTCAAACATGAAATCTTTATTTTTCAGCTGTAATCTGAGAGCTCCCATTCAAGTCAACAGGATTTCTGCGTTCTGGCAGCTGCAACATTAGGACATTAATTTCCATTATTTTTCTTTATTTTGCTCTAAGCCTTGAGCCTGCTCTACACTAACGGATGGTTCAAAGCCACTGTCTCTCAAAAGTGTAAATTAAAAGAGATATTCTTTCATTTCTCTCAAGTACAAAAGGTGTGATAGTGGTTGGACCACGAATATTGATTGGAACATCAACTTACTTACTCCTAACTGCATACTATAGGATTGTCGTGTGTAAATTTTTATCTAATTTTTCTCTTTTAGAAAGAAACAAAAATATATGTCACATATGTCCAGTGCTTTTCTCAGTTGCGTCTTTCTTTCAGTTTCCATTTCTATAAAAGACATTTTTTCCATAGTCTTCAGTCATGCATTTACATTAATTTAAATATTCAGAGGGCATCTGGAAATAGACACATCTCAGAAAGCTACAGGTATCAAAAGGAGTAGCCAAAGGCCAGAACGGTGTTCCCTGTTGGACGGTGATTCACCCTAATATGATCAGGGACTCAAAATCTGTCCCACCTTTTCTCCACAGTGATAGAACATGTTCTGTTCTGTTTTGATGTGACCTCTCACCAAGAATAAAACATTCAAGAGCATTAAATGTAATTACAAAAAAAACTCTACAAAATGACATCTAAATTTAATAATCAATTGTTAGAATTACAATAAATGCAACAACTTTGTTTTGCATATTCATATGAGGATTTAAACCTGCCTAACATAAATTATGCCTAAGATTCAGTGGTACATCCTGACAGTCTACTTCAACCTGCAGGAAAAAGTCCTACCTCCTCACTCTGGAGATCCAGACTTTGATTTAAAAATGTTTGATGACGACGGTAGGAATCGCAAGCTTATTTTTTACTCACTTTAGGCTTACTACTAGGGAATTCTTTCTTCTCCAACTTCTAGAATGAATAAAATAAAATTTATTAAAAACTGAAATGAAATGTAAAAATAGTCATACTTCCCTTGTCAATATTCCCAGCCAGGATTCTCAAAATGAATCATAAATTAAATTTAGTATCATACTTTCTAATGAAGTCTTCATGTTTTACCTTGAATACTAGTCAAATTAAAAAAAAAAAAAAANAAAAAAAAAAAAAAAGGAAAATACCATTCTGATTTTATTTTCTATTGAAATGCTACATGCTTGAAGCTCTCAGACTGATGTCAAGCTGACTAACGATACCACTGTTTCTAACAGTTTCTTCCCTGCACCACTGCTGCCTGCAGCTCACTCACCACAAAACCAGGGCAGCAGCTCCTCCCGCCCCTCCTGGGTCCTGCTCGAACTCACAGGTGCCCATTTCCCATGTGAGCAGGACAAGGGAGCAGATCCCGCCTGGGTGCCAGCCCCAGGCCTACCCTCTGGCAGCACTCCCTGGAAAAGCTACACTCTGTTTTGAGAGGATGCTAGAGTCGGTATGAAATCACGCCCCAGCCTGAAGGTTAAATAAACTGGAGCATTTCCTCTGGGACAGAAATAGAAAAATATATCCCATGGGCAAAGAAATGACTGCCGGGAGTTTTTGTGGAGCGCCATCACCTTGAACTGTCAGGCAGAGGCTTTATTCATGAATCCTGTGAATCTGCAAGAATGCCACAGGCAAAATTTCCTTCCCCAAGGTGCATATCCAACACCTCCTCCTTAGGAGTTCTCAGATCTAGACTTCACTGTCTTTTTTCATTAATTTTTGAATAGCTGAGCAGGCACAGAGAATTCTGCTCGCCCACCTTGTCAGCGCCGGTACAGGAAGCTCACAGAGCAAGTTTCACAGTCACCCCCTCCTCAAACAACAGGAAGGTGCTAGAACTGCTGCTTCTCCTCTTTCATTTGGGATGATGGGATAGCCCCTGGAGCAATGAGGTCCACAACACTTTCGTTGCAGTGTTTTGCTGAGTTTGAATGCCATTTAAACTTAGGACAAAATGCTGCCTCAACTTCATTCGACATCAATAGTTTTAATGAATCTGTCCCTATAATTCTCCATGCCCAAAAAGCCAAAACTGGCGTCGTGAACTGACACATTGTTTAGCCGACATTTTTTAAAATCTCATTTAATTTTATTGTAGATTTTTTTTTGTCCTAAATCCTTAAAAGTTTATTGAGCAATTAAACGATGCTCTCAGTCAGGGGGAAGAAATGCTCATAAAGTGGCAATAAGCTAAGCAGTAATTTTGAGACAGAAGCTGCATTTTTATTTCCTCCTATCATAATACAAACAAGTATTTGTTTTCTAAAATAAGATGCAGAGTCTAAAATAAAAGCTGAAAATGACAGCAGAACCCCCCTCCTTTCGTGTGTGTGTGTGTCTCTGTATGTGTGTGTGAGATTCAGTTTGAGTGCTTGGAATACCACGTTTCTGCAGCACTGGTTTCATCAGATCAACTAGTGGAATGAAATCAGCACCAGCTGACGGAATCTTTTTCTGCAACCATTTTGCTGATTGATGGCTGCTTTCATGGCACCATATATTGATTTTTTTTTTTTTTTCTCCAGAAAGCACCTCTGCTTTAAAACAAACAGTTTATAGGTAACATTCTTGCCTCTAACCAACTAATGAAATCCTGCACCTGTTATAAACAGGCCTGATTTTAAAGACAGATGACAGATGACTAAAGACATCTCCTAGTGATGCTGGAATGATTATTAGTGAGTTAAGAGAGTTAAATGATGCTTACGAGTGTAAAGCACTACTTACAGTACTCAAATATAATAATCACAAAGCCACTTTTTTATAAATGGGAATTTTAGAGTCATTGCTATTTTTAAGACAACAGCAATGATTTCTGTGTCACTTGTCACCTCCATTATTAAATTACTTTGATAGGTTCTAAAGCATGTTCCTATTCACCATGAGTAAGGAAGGAAAAATGCATGCGTAACATAATTATGCAAAGCTGCCTAAGCATGTTAAAAAATAAACACTAAGATATATTTAGGTTGAATGAAATATTAAATCATAAAATAATACAGAGCTAAACCATTGAGTAAATCTGCTTTCTTTTTCCACTGCTAATTATATGTCACTGGAAGAATAAAAGAATTCAATAATGTGTTTTCCAGAAAATACCTTGGTAAAGTACCTCTCTATAAAGGATCTCCTACCTACTAATTAACTGCATGTTCGCTCAACATTAAAATATACTAAATATAATTTGGAAAGAGACAACATAGCATAATCTTCACATTAAACACTAATACATTAAAAGAAAATTTAGTCTCATAAAAAGCAAAATTAAGTTGCTCCACTCCTCATCCACACAGCAGCCCAGTCGACTGTAGTGCATGACATATTTAGTTTCTTAAGACCCATACTATCTAAGATGTATAAACATGCTTAAAGATAGGCTATAGACTAACAACTACCAGATATGTGCTTAAATATACAGATGAATCCTGGCATCAATCGCACAATAACAGTAAAGTCCAACTCTTTATTTTTTTATGTAGATTTTTTTTTACGTAGATTTTGCAGGATTACAATTTTAGTCCTTTCTAAAGTAAAATCCCACTAACTTCAGTCACTATCTGTGAAGCAAATGGGAATGAAGCTGCTGTACCACCTCAAAGACACAGAAATACAGTCATTCTTCTGGAATGTGATGAGCAGGAGTGACAAGGAGATACTTTATTCAATATTATCCTGTAATTTACAGCTGATGGAAAATTTTCCAACTGCTTAAACAGAGCATACTGATTTGATTAAATCAAAACATATCATCAAAATGGATCAATGTCACTGATATTTAGAAAAAAAGAATCTTGAGATGATTCTCTTCAACAAGGTAAAGTCCTTCATTTCAAATACCACATTCTATCATGCAATCAAAATATTTTGCTCTACTGTACTTAACAGGAAGGTAATGTAGCTGTAACAATGCAATTCTTTGAAGCATTTCAATCACATCAAAATTAAGCACTTTAATCTCAAAGGCAGTTTGTTTCCAGACTACACTAAAAATACTAAATAATATCATGTTTGGAAATGTCATTTTAATATCTGTTCTGGGAAATTTTGACTGCATATGCCAAATTAGGAAGAAAAATAAGTTGAAAATAATCGTAAATCTAAAGGAATTCTGACCAATTTTACCTGAAGTCATGCTTGCCTTCATTTCTTTTACAGCGCCCTGTACAGCGCCGTGTGGAGAACTGCAGAGTTATAACACTGGACTCTAATAGCTCTTAGATCAATAGAGCACCGCGACATGCTGTACTCCCAGGTGAAAGGAAAATTGAGCTGGCAATTGACATCTCGGATCTGCCAGTTCCTAACATTCACACAGACATTATTATTTAGCCTGCTTGAAAGCAATATTCTAATATAACCAAAGGTCAGGGTTGAGTAATAAATCTGAAGCTAGAGTCAGTTTATCATAATACTGCCATGTAAAAGTCACAATGTGTAGGTAAAGGTCAATTTTAACATGTCACATTTAAATATTTTCCCTTTGGGTATGCTAAAAACTTCTGTGTTACGAGATGAGTAAATATGGAAAGGTATAGCGATCACTAAAAACCATATTACAAATTATCTAATTTTAATCCTGCAGTAAAAACACATTTTTAGAGACTCTAGTCGCCACTGTAGTCTAGTCTTTCATTTCACAGCACATCACAAAGTTAACTTTATGATACAATTCTCCTTAACCAGTAAATGGAAAGATTTTATCACATCATAGAGATATTTTCATGGACTTCCAAAGTTTCATTAATTTTTACATCCCACTGAAGGCATCAGAAGCATATCGTACCTGTAACAAAGATCATCACTTAGCAGAAAAGCTTCTGTAACTGAAACTGTTACAGGAACCAGCTTCAGAATTGCTTTGCTGCAATTCTTTCTTTTAAACTTCTGAACTGATACAACCTGTCACCTTTATGTCAGCAAAGAAAACTAATAATACCACTATCCTAGTCAGGTAGCTGGAAATGCAAGAGCACCCACATGCCATTCCTCCTTAGGACAGTTCATTTCAGCTGCAAATCTGTTCCACAAAATAGGAATTGCTTTTTTTCAAATCTAGAGTTTTAAGAAAACAACAGCATAATTTACTGTGGGGTGCTGTTTTCACTGAAAAACAGGGAGAGGCTTACTGTTTGAATATTATACCTTGCTGATAATTCAAAATAACAAGTGGCAATACAATAAAGTACGCTTGTGCTGTGTAATACGATGAAATCAAAGCATTATAGTTGCTAGGTCAAGCCACGCTAGGAATTCCAGAAGTATCCTGACATCCAGGAGTTATTCATGTGCCAAGGATTAGCGAGAACTAGGACTCATTTCCAGACTGAAACTATGATCAGGCAGTGAATCATTCCCCAGGGAAGAGCTACCATGCAACACACAATTCTTCTGGAATTCTTCTTAATATTTAACAGATCCACAGAGATTTCAGATTCTATGGGCTTTAATATCAAATTTATTGTTAGACAAGTCCTTATGAAGATATCCCAAATATTATTATTACTCTTCAGCTTTCCTCATTCCCAACTCCTATACCTTACCTGAGTGTTTACCTTGAGATGCTGGTTATCAACAAGAATTTGGTTCACGAAACTTGCCTATGTCCTCTCTAACCTGTCACTTCAAGGAGTAGAAGGGACCATTCAAAATTCACTCCTTTATCATGGCATGTTTCCTTGCACAGAAGAAATCTCCAGAAGAACTGTGCCTCCTCACCTTCATTAAGCCATTGTTTAATAAAAGTTTTGTAATCAGTACAAGCTGCTGTAAGCAACATTGTGGTAACTTTCCTTTGATGAGACATGCTAAGCTTCTGTTTACTGTAATATACCATACTTGTGTGTCCTTTATATGTCCTGGCATCAAAAAATAATGAAAGCCAATTACATATATTTCTAGTGTTTGTGGAAAATAATAAATCATTAAGGGGGAAAGAAAGCCAATTTTCCTCATCAGTCAAACAAAGCAAAAAGCTAAGGCAAAGTAATGGTTCCCCTTCATGTTCTTTGGTGTGTTTGTGTTGCATGGGTTATAACTATACCAGAAACAGATAGCTCTGAATATCTTGTGCATTCATCTTAGAATTTATGGCTATGTGACAGTTATAGTAACATAGTATCTTGAATATAATGGTTTAGCTCCAGCTTATTGCCATGCAAACCACTGCAGGCTCCATTACCTTTTAAGTACCCATTGTTAATGCTGCCACTTGGCCACAGGCTTCCTTCTCTGATACTATTCCTAATTCTTTCAGATCCTGCAATTATACATTGTTCTCTATAATTCTCCCTCTATCTTACTTGATGAAAAGGTCTCTTTGATTCTAACTAGATCAAGCTAAATTCAGTTGTGCTTTCATTACTCTTTTCATCAGCTCTATGACTAAAATACTTCTGGTTCATATTTTAAAAGAACTCAACCAGAAAGTCAATGCTTAGACTTTAAGTGTGGGGCTACTGAGTTGAATGTAGGAGTACGGGTTTCTTAATTAGGTGTGTTACTGCCTCGCAGAACCATTTTAAAAAATAGGATGCTTGTGCTTCAGAAGGCGCTGTCTATAGCCTAGACAGTAAACATGAGTAGTAACATGAATGCACAGTCGTGGGGGTTTCAACCCTACCCAAGTTTGGGTTTCAAGCTTCCACAGCTGTGAGCATGACTCAGGTGCTGCTAGTGAAGACAATGAAAGTGAGCTGTCATTTCTTACCCATTTTACTTTACTGAGTTAGGAATCAAGGATCTTAAAGTCATGAGAAACGGGGAGCTCTTTCTGTATCAGTTTCTTACTATTATGTTTTTCTTTCCTATTTGGCATTATTCTAATTTCTTCCAAGTTTATTCAAGACTATTTCATTATTATGAAATCCTCCCAATGTACTGACACTACAAAGATAACTCCCATCCAAGCTCCTCCTCACAATGATCTCACTTCTAAGGCATCCCTTAAAACCCCCCAACTAATTTATCTGTGTTTCTTAACAAGCATTTTAAGACTACCCACCTTTTCTGAATATCCTCTATCCTGAGAAATAAATGGAAATAAATGAAACTCCTTCAGCTTGCTTGAGATTAACCCCTTAAAAGGGTTGTTTTGGTGGACTAAATATCTTTCATACACCTATTCAGGATTCGTCAGTTTTCCTCCCTGATTATGGCCCAGACAATCTTTACTTAGCCACCCAAATCAGACACTGTTACATGGGAAAAAGAATCTATTAAAATCAGCAAGGTGGTTCTTGAAACATTTTACAGCATTAGCAAAAAAGTTTGAAGATTTGTAAGCCTAAATAGGCCTCTCTTACTATAAGCAGGAATTATTTTAGCAAGTTAACAAGATACCACATAAGATAGATTTGTAGTTACTGTCTCATTCTGTAAAAGGATCAACTGACCATTTTGTGCACTAATTAATATTGGTGCAAGTAAAGAATAACTGCAATGAGTGAAGTTATTTAGGTTTATGGGGAAATATTAGAAAGTAAGATTATGGTTTAATTTAATCTAGCATTGAAAGTTGATATTTTGACTGAGTCACTGTTATAAAATTTCTAACAAGCAGCTAGTAAATTCTGTGTTAAGTCCCAGAATTCCCATCAAACACATGAAAAATATGTTTTTTTCTATATTTTAAAAAGCTGCCCCAATTTTTAGCTATCAAATTTCTTCTCTGCATACTAGTAGGTTAAGGAAAGGTACCTAGAGTATCTCTATAGTCAGTCATGCAGTTATCCCAATTCTATATTCTGTACTTTTGAGTGATACCCATATTTCCTCCTTTCTTTAATAAAAGTGAATACATACTATTGGAGGAAGCACAACCAGAAATGTTGTACAACACTGAAAACACTGTAAAGACAGTCAAAGGACACATACCATACATTTTAAATGTATGTCCTCAGTCTTCAAATTAAGGACTTAATCAGTCCACAGATTAAGCTGTGTTTTTATTTGTAAAATATCACTATTGTTAAATATGATCTAACCATTACTTCTCATTTGACCTTGGTGAGGGCAACATTTTTATGTACAAGTACTTAAACTATAAAAAACAACTTAATAAGAGAAACCAGCTTTCCAAAGAACTAAAGAGGAACATATACAGATTTAAATAAATATTTCCAGTTATTTAGAAGCCTATACAAAATTCTATGCTGGCTATATTTGTAAAGCCTTTTATTTTACCTAACCTGCACAGAGCTTCTCTTACTGGGAAAAGCAATGGTAGAGGTTTTAGCAGCTGACCTCCTTGGTGACAAAAGCTATATATGCTGTTATTATAGCTCCATGTGGCTTACTGCAAACTGGTGTAAAAAGAGGCAGTAAAACTATAGCTCTGTCACCACCCTGCAGCAAAACACCCACAGAGAGAGCAGATACACTATGTTCTGAATTTCTATTTAGTGTTGCTTGGGCTAATATTAAAGAAAATCCTCAAAAAGGCAATCCTAGGAACTGTTTTTAATGAAAAAGGTTTTCAATGAAAAATGGCATATACCTTGTTTTGCTAGATTTCAGCTGAACCTGAACTGCACTCTTACAGCATCAGCACATAAAATATTTTTATCCCTTGCTTTTAAAACCAGAGATATTAGCACGGAGACCTGGAGGAGAAGTTAACACAATACTAACTTGACTCAATTGTAGGCAGTCCGGTGTCTTGTAATGTGAAAGGGCATTTTGTTTTCTTCTGCGTACAGACCAGTGTTAGGTCTTCGTAGAGAGTTTGGAATCATCTATTGCCATCAAGATACAGATCCTGATACTGAGGTTCAAATAGCAATGACCCATTTTCAGAAGTCTTGGTAAAAATTTTATGGGTCTAAATTCAGTTCCCCTGCTCTCTATCTACTTCCATAACCAATGAAATGCAGAATATTATTCTTGTAACTTGGTAATCTAGAACTCGGGCGAAACCAGGATTATTCATAACTTTGAGAAATTCCGTTATTAACTATAAAGCCCCACAAATTCTATGTGTTTCCCTTCCCAGTTAGAAGAACATAGTCAATAGTTAATTATGCAGCCTCACTGATAAGCAGGTTTTTCATTAAGGCCTTGTGAATGTGCATGATAAGACAGCAAAACAGGACCCAGAAAATTCCTTGACTGGATTTAGAAAGTGCATAACATAAGCTAAAAAGTAATCCCCCAAAACTGGCTATGAAAACACAAGCTTATTCTTAACATATCTATTTTTCCGATACGATTGTTCTGTGAGGCTCATAAAATGCACACAATTGGAAAGGATGGGGGAGGACTGAAAAGAAAGCTCATTAATTGGCATCTTTTAGTATCACAGAGGCAAAGGACAGCATAGACATGCAGCTTACATTAATACAGCATCTCCGTGGCAAAGTGCAGGAAGAGAAAACAGGAGAGGGGGCAGATTTATCCTGTGCAAACCTTGCTAAGAAGAGAAGCGAGACAACACAGGAAAAGCAAGTCAATCTACCTTTACTCACACATGTTTTCTTCATCTATTGGGTCCTCAGTCTCCATGTTCCCTGAATTCCTTTAACATTAAAATTAAGGAATTGTGTATGTTAAGGAGTACAACAGAGAATTCCTGCTAACCACGCTTTAGACATTTGTATCAATGGCTGAACGATACATAGTTGGACCCCGCTGCCCTAACTTGAGTACCAGCTGCTTTAAGGATCTTACTGGCCTTCGTAAATGCAAAACTGGAACCCTTCCAGGGCCCCAAATTTCCACCTGACATTCATTTCTACTTGTTCATTTGATGTTGCTTCAAAAAGAGAAGATAGTGGCAGACTTGGACTGGGTACATTCTGTCTAGCTTGTGCAAATAGGACTGTTTTTTGGCTCCTGTACCCAAATTTTCTTCTCCGTCAGTGTAAGCACAAGCTGGTATTCCAACAACTTGAGCACAAGACATGACTGGGAGCCAAGCACAGCTCTGTATTCTTTGTATCAGATTTTGATCGCACAGGGCTGATATGTTTTTATTTAATGCACTTGTCAAACACTTATTTTTCAGGGCAATGATACTCTACAGTCTCCATGAGATGTCTCAGAGAAACTCTTTACTAACAGTTACTATAACTACAGAAACAGTATCACTAAGAGTTCTCAGGACTTTAGAATATAGATTACAAATGTAATTTAGAATTACTATTGTATTATTGTATGCATTGTATACTAACTATGTATTATTAGTATATAATTGTTATATAATACCTCAGTATTAGAATATAACACTTCAGAAAGCACACTAGCTTATTGAAAGTACTGGACAAAGTTCTGGAGACGGACCAGGCATTGAAAATGCAACAATGACCACGCTAAGATAGTCTGTTAGCTAAGTCCCTATAAAAAGGAAAGGGCAAAAACTGTAACCTCTGTATATGAGCTTGTGGAAAATGATATATTGATTGCCCTGGAAATGGAGTTCATCCTTTAATACAGATAACAAATATAGCATACTGTGGTGTTTCAAAAACATTGTACGGGCACTGTATTCTAGATTGAAAAACACTTGAGCTTGACAATTCCTGCAACTAGTAGCTTTAGAAATATAAAGGATATTCAATAAGACTTAAACTGAGTGCAACAGATACCTGAAGAATCTACAGGCTGTACCCAAATTCAAGACCAGATTCAACAAAAGGAAGACATACATATCAGGACTCTGATGAGATTTTTTTTCCATCAATCCTAGTCCAAAATAGCAAGCATGAAAATCCACCCAAATTCCACCTTGCAATGCAGTTTAATTAAGGATCTGCAGAAGGTTTTGATCTTCAAGTTTCTTAAATATCTTTTTGTATTGGAAAAAATATTTGTATTTCTGGAAAAAAAAAATGCTTTGACCATTTAGCTCTCAAATAATGCTTAAGCCTGCTTGAGATCCACAAAACACTTATTCTCCCAGTAAGTTCTTAGAAGGGCACAATCTGATGCTCTCAAAGTTTCCTTATACTTGCTTATTAGATTCAAAACAAAAAATATTGGTAGACATCACTTGCATTCAGAACAGTAGCAATGCCAGTGTTAAATCCTCCTGCACAGAGCCTACCTGCTAAAGTACCATTTAAAAAGTGGGGAGAAGGTTCAGGTCTCTGTTACAGACCTCTTGGCTCCCAGCACAGCGCTCCAAGAGCAGGTGGCTCTCACACAGGATGCTCTGGTGGCAGAAAGCTGGTTCTGTCAAGACGTGTCAGAAGCATAGTCCGTCCTGGCAAAATAAACACAAGTAACTTACATTATTGATTGCCAAATCCAATTTTTCTTTCAGCAAACATTACAGTTCTGACAGAGGCCAAAAATACATGCAGGGCTTTAAAAAAATACCTTGTTTTAGAATAGTCCTGAAAAATCCATTTTTTGATTTTTTTTTTAAAGAAGCTAACTTGAATTACTTTGATTCCTAAGTCTCTATTAGAATACTTTACCAGACATCAGCTATCTTCTGTCCTTAGAGAGCCAGAGCAAGAGCTGTGAGCCAGCTTTGCATTATACAGTAAAAGACAAAACTCCACAAAGCAGGAAAAAAGGAAGCTTTTTTTTTTTTTTTTTTTCCCCAAAGGTAGAAGGCTTCCATCTAAGAAGCTTGTGGGAAAACATCATATCCTTACAACACAGTGGGTGGAGGCAGAGGAAAAGATTAATTCTTCAGAGAAATGGTGCATATTCCCATCATAACACAACACCCTTGCAATACAGTGGGCAGGGACAGAAGATTCCTTATCCATAAAAATGCAGGCATTACTACCATGATATAGAGAAGACTGGGTAAGAAAGGCCAAACTCTTTTCCCTCTAATTTTTGTGTGATACTGTAGGTATTTCCTAGAATCCAGGTATATTTCTTTTTGAGTCTTCAGTTTCTCATATATTCACATGTAGAAATAGTCTTCAAGTAACTAATGCCTTTTGCATATGATAAGAGAAATATGTGAGAAGTGCAAATATTATTTAACAAATACAACCTTACTTTTCCTACTTTTCTCTAGCCAATCTATTAGCATAAAAAAAAAGAAAACCAAAAAAGACTCTGGAAGGGATATTAAAGAGTTTTCTAACGGAAGTATGCAAAATTTCAATTATTACCAAGGGAAAGATTTATATTTTTGTTTGTTAAGAACAAAATACATTTATGGTTTTAATTAGCCTTTGCATATTTTTTCCTGTGACACTGCAAAGTACATTCTATAAAATATTTTTAAAGAACTTAAATTTTGAAGGTCAAAGTCTTTATGAAAATCACAGTTGTATGAAAAACACTGTTTTGCAATAAAAGAATATTACTACAGTGATGATTCAAGTTGTTATGGCAACTGGATCTTTAAAATGGTCAATGAACTTAGACGTTTAGGTATTTTTCCCTGTAGACTTTTTATGTAAAGACTTTATATTAAAATTCTTTAGAAATAATTCAGAGGATAAAGTACAGAACAAAAGAACTAAAAAAACTTCGATATACTCATTATAATTGTGCTGAAATATAAACAAGTATGATTTTTGTATCCTTTATATGTTATTAGATACGTAACATAAACTCGGAATAAAAGGAAGAACAAGGTCAGTGAGACCCCATATTAGCCACTTTTCCATAGCATTCAAATTTTAAAACTTGCCAAAACTAATTGATCAATCACATTCATGAAAGACGAACAGCAGTTGGACTAAAAGAGCTAGTTAGAGTTCTTCGGAATGAGCCATGTGGGTGAATCATGCTGTGTTCCAAGCTAGAGGCAACTTTTGTGTACACACAGCAGACAAACATCGATGTCTGGGACGGAGGGAGCCAACGTCTCCCTACCCCAGCCGCTGTCCCTGGGGAAGCTGGTACCTGCAGGTTCTCCAAGTGAGACAGGCAAGTTCCACCTTGGTGCTCACCGCAGAAGGCTACTGTAATAACAGGTACTTCCAAGCAGCCGTGTCCTTTGGCATTCTCTTAAACAAGAGCATACGGCTGCAGGTTAAAATTCTGGTGTTTCTGAGTCGCTCTCCTTCCTGGTGCAAGTCAGATCTCCACTTTGAGCTGATGGCAAACGTAAAATTGGCTTTGAGCTGTGTATCTAGTTCTCTGACAAAAACAGCAACGTTATTCTTTACTCAGTTGGTTCTCAGCAACGGATAGATGAATATTTCAAGCTGCCCGGGAAATAATTTCCATGCTGAGAGTCATCTTGCAAAATATCAGGTAGAAATAAAACATATATACTAAACTTCAGCAATAGGAAGTGCAGTGAAGGTCTAACAAACACGTGAAAAGGTAATAAATAGTAGAAATTCCTGAAATAGTACACTTCCATTTTACATACTGGACATATTTCACTAATGGTCATGGATTTGGACCTCAGATCATATCTGAATCTGACTAATATTATGGTGAAACCAATTCAGGAGGCTTTCAGAGGCGAAGCTAATCAGAAGATGAAAGGTAGTAGAATATATTGCTGAAGTAAAATATCTATCATAGCCTTCTCTCTTATTTTTCTTTTCTAGTGATTTTTTTTTTTTAATTCTAGTTTTCTAATTTCATTTCTAATTCAAATTCCCTGGAAAATTAAGGAAGCTCATTTAATTGTGAGTCAATGGTAATCCAGGATTTTTTTATATAACTATTTTTATGGGGTACATAACTACTTCAGAAAATAGTATTTTGGACAGTTAGGAGTCCAAAAAGGGGTGTGAGCTATATCTGAAAATTTGGAAGCAATTATAGACCTGCGTCTGGTCATCTTATCAAAAAAAAAAAAAAAACAAAGCAATTATGTATCAAATGCATGCCTTACAAAAACCCAGTCCCTTAGCTGAAGGAGGCACACATCTCCAATTGGAGTTGATCAGCCTTCAGCTAAGCAAGGATTAGTTACCAGGTTGATTAAATGGGAGGGAGGCAGGCATTTCTCACCGTCATCCATCAGCCTCCACTCCAGTGTTCAGTGCGACTAACCGTTGTGCGCTAGCAGGTAAACCTGGAGCTACAACAGCAAACCCTCATTAAGTGCTGGAAAACGGAGAAACCTTCCACTTGCACATGTCTTTCTGAGCAAATACTGTGAGATGACAGAGCTAATTAGATATTTCTCTGCAATGAGTACATTTTTCAAAGTGCATTTATCACCTAGTAGAAGTCTATTAAATGCACCTCAAACTACATGAGACAGCCCCCCTGGCAGGTCATCAGTAAACAGAAAAAGCTCTTGTAATTTGGGGAAAGCCCCTGAATAATGGAGACCAAACGTAATTTCTGGTCACACAAAGAGGGTTTCTTAGTAGGCAGGAGATTTCAGTGTTGATACGTCTAAAACTGTCAGCAGGAAGTAGTCTAAACCCCATCACCTGAAACACCTGAGTCATGAAGAACTGAACAAAATCATAGATACTGCACATTTTTAAAAATCAATTACACATTTTATGTGGCCATTTTCATTTTGTATGAACATCTAGCATGGCATGTCTCTTCTATCTCTACTATTCATGATTTTATGAAGCTGTTAAGCTAACTGTTTAAATATTGAAATGTATTTAAACATGAAAATAATTCTCTGTGTTAAACATATTCTAGAGAACAGGGAAGACAATCATATAATTTCAGAACTGTGTTTCACTAAATAAATACTGTTCAATAAATACCACCATTTATAAAAGCTGGACAAATAATTCATAATGATGCTACAACTAATTAATTTACCTTTATGTTTGTGAAGTGTTTGCATGTAGGAATGTCTGCAGACTTTGTACTCTACAAACAGACTTATATAAACTAGTATAGTCCCAGAAAACAAATATCTGATGTAACTGAATTAATTTCTGAGAAATTGTGTAGAATATTTGGAGAACAGCAAAAACACCACTGATGCATGAAAAATAAGTGCATTCTGTGTCTAAATTTTACTGATCTAAATTTTCTCTAACATTCCTAACTTTCTGTATATGTAGTATATACTGGAACAATTTCAGAGATGAAACAAAATCTCAAGGGTCTCAGAATGACATGGTTAATGCCCTTAAAATATCATTCTCTTTTCACAGACAGCTATTTCTTTACTGAGGGGGAGCTCGCCCTAGAGCTCTTAAGAGCATTTGTCGTTACCCACCCAAACCTCAGTCAGCTTGGGGAAACTTTTGGATATCTGGCAAAGAGACTTAATATTTCTACTAGGAAAAAAAAATGTTGCAGTGGTCATTAGAGAACTGTTTCCTACATATACAGAAACAAGAATGCCAAGCAAGAGAGCTTTCTTGGACTCATATTGATTCTCTTTTGGTTAAGTTAGGAAAAAAATATAACAAAGGCAGGCATGCAAAACAAGATCATAAAATAAGAAAAAAAATACTGACATTCTTTTCTATTAATAAAAAGGAAAAATTATAATTCTTTAAGTTTTTATTTACCACTTTTTGAGTAAGGTCTTCACATAATTTCTTACCCATTAGACGATAGTAATCTGTATAGTAATCTGTATAGAAGATACAACAGTATCTTCTGCTGACAAAAATGTTTGAATCAGCCTACAGTTATGGCATAGTTTTACAGATACAATTACACTGATTTGTGGATAAGGTTAACCCCATGTCCACATGCATATCAAAAGCTTCCCATTTCCAAGGGAAAAAAAAAAAGTTGGATCTAAGAAAATATGGCTAGTTTTTCTTCAGTCGATGAAATAATCCGTGAACTAGTCTGCTATGCTCTGCAGCCTGCTAAATAGCTAAATATTCAGAATATTTAGACTATTTGCACTTCCTGTTCTATTTTTATGTATACACATAGTACTTCACCTCAAAAATGCAAATATATGCAGTACCATTTTCCTGTTCTGAAACCTCTGTTGTTTATATATTCCAGGCTAGCTGGAACTTTTTCAAGAACCTTCATTATCTTAGACATTTTGAGAATATTTTGAAAGCTTGAATAAACTGCCTAACCACCAAATGCCTTGGGCAGCTAGGCAGTGTCTGAAGACTTAGTGAATCGAGTGACTCTTAAATTAGACATTTGCATGGTTATTTTTAATTAATCACCATACAAAATGTAATTAGCATGCACCACTTATCATTTGAATAGCAGTTGGCAATATTTTTTTTATTTTGTAAATTCTTCCTATAGCACTCAGTTTACTAGGAAAGAGGGAATCCCAGAGGCTGATGTCAGGAGTAATCAGGGGTGATTTAGTTGGCTGTTGCTCAGGATATAAAGTGTAGCTTATTTCACTCTTTATTTATCAGGTTTTCTAATTTAGATATACACAGCTGTCCATGCTCATCATCTCTCCTGATTTTTTTGGAAGGGTAATGTGCTTGCCAAAGAGTAAGGCTTCCACAGGAGCTCATTCTTGACTGCTGCATGGTTACTTTTTGACACTGAATTTAAAGGCAGCAGGATGTAGCACAGGTGCAGAACCCCACCAGCTTCAGCGAACATACATTTGTGCTGGTATGAATGAAAACTCCTAATATCGTTCTGAAATGGATTGAAAGACTCGCAGGCAGCATCCCTAGAGGTGCACTGGGAAGCCAATTTCTTCCTGTTTGCAAGACAGATCTTAGCCAGAATTTCGAGTAACAGATCCTTCCCAACAGGCAGAGAAGTTAATATCAAAAGTTAATATCAACACACCCGGTATCTCCAAAGACTGTATCACACAGATGCATTCAGAAAGTGCACAGGAAGAACGGGGACAAGCCCATTCCCTACAGTTATATTAAATGGTAGGTAGGTCCTGCACAACGGCTTCCTTGTGATATGGTACAAAAGGTGTTTCAAATTTATTCTGGAGCTAATCTAGCAAACCCCTGGAATAAGGTGAACCAAATACTTCCAGACAGCATTCCCATTCTAAACTTCCATACAAACAAGGCAACGTTCTCCATCTACAGAGCAGGTTTCTACTCCGGCCTTGACAGATGACTGCATCAGAGCAAAGAGAAAAATAGCATAGGGCTTTGTTTTCTTTCAGCTAAGTATCTAAATCCATTACGGGTGTCTGAGGAGCTGATTTTTTAAGTTGATCATGTTTCCAGTGGGACACCTTCAGGAAATGAACTCAAATTACAGAGCAGGATGAGCTGACAGCACCCTTTGCACCCAGGACATTCTCCCCTGTGAGCAGAACAGAGACTGCACTCTTCGTGCCACACATCACCAAACAGGGCACTGCACCTGAGTTTTCGTTTACAACACAAGAAAAGTTTCTATTTACAACAAGAAAAGATTTGAAAAATAACCTTATTTGAAGATATGTCAATTACTACAGTAAAATTTAACATTCGCCAAACTGCAGAAACAAGCTGCAAAGGCTTTCCGGAAGATTTTCAACCCAACTCCCGCCTTTCCTTAAGGAAACGAAGGCATAAGACTATGTAAGAATAGTGAATGAAAATACAGTTCTGCTGCACCTGCAGAACTACTTTTTTGGGTGTGCATCACTCCCAGTCAAATTCTAACACACTTCAGATGCTGGAATCTTGAGTTAGACAGAAGATAGCCACTTAAATCCAGATTGCTAGTTTTGGAAAACCCTGCTCAGCTTCCTGAGAACATCACAAAACATTTCAAAGCATCATCACAGCCTCTTTAACTTAACAGTATCTTAAATGCTGGAGGCTTTGCTTCACTGTATTTCCACAAACACCTCAGCAACGACAGAGTGGAGTAGACAGACCACATTGTCCCTTTTCTTAATCTAATACTGTATAAGAATCTGGCACTCCTATTTTTCTTTGTGTCTTGGAGGTTCTCAGAGAATGCTTTAGGAATGAAGCTATACATAAATCACATTAGCAGCCACTTAATTCCTTTAAACATTGCATGAGAAAATATCAACTTAGGTGTTGGAGAGACTACTAGGTCTTCCTCTCACAGAGGAGACTGGCTCATTAAAAAAAAAAAAAAAGAACATGTACAACTATGAAAGAAAAAGGAAAAAAAAAGGTGTATAGCTTACCTACAAAAGGAAGTATCAGTTTCCAAGGCTAATTACATCTTTTCACGAATCACTAACTGTGTAAAATACACAAAATCAGACAAGATCTCACTACTTTAATAATCAGTTTCCACTGACCTTATAAGAATGCCACTCCTGCCTTTTTTGGAGGAGACCTGTCAACAAATCTCAAATTCCTGAGTAAGCAAAATAAGTATTTACAGCCTTTGGCAGGTCACCTATCCTTCAGGGCAGAAAGGAGTTTAAAACATATTGCAATATTGAGCAGTTTCTTTCGGGCTTTCAATTCCACCCTGAAGATGAGTCACTTAAAAGCAAAACACCGCCAATATTGTGGACTGTGGCTCCTAAGTATCTTTTTGAATTAGACTTAGATGTTGCTTGGTCACATTTACAACCAAACAAATCAAGAAGGGACACCTCAACCTAACCCAAACTGAATAGAGCAGAACTCTTTCCCTGAATATTCCTTGCTCCTAAACACCTTTTAGCAGAATTTTCCTCAGGAGAGCAACCTATGCAAAGCAGCATGCTCCAGGCAAGGGAAAATAACTAATTCTTCATCCAAAGGTTGCTGTCAGGAAACATTCTCTCTGATGCTGTTCTCCTTCCAGCAGGTGATTGCTTCTGAATAATCTCTCCCTCTTTCCTTTTCTGCCCAGTGGGGCACACTTTCCAATTTTTTTTCCAATCAAACTCTCCTCATCTTCTCCCAAGATGTGCATTAGAAAGTACAGCACAGATATTATTTTAATAAAAATGTCATTTTTATTACCTCAGTAGCTAGTAATAAAACTTGTTTTCCTGTTGAGACCTTTTTAACATACTATTTGTTTTAAACTGTCTATATGCTTGTAAACAGTTTCAGAGTGCTGTAAATTGATCCACCTAACATCCTTCTTCCTAGTGTGGATAGTTGAGACAAAGAGAAAGCCAGGTTAATTACAAAGAAGATGTGTTAATTATACAATTAACACATCACGCTTCTCTGTAGCAGGCAGAGAGGAGGAGGAGGACTAGGGAATTGACTGAAGTATAGTAGAGATTGGTTTATGCAGCACAGAGAGCCAGGGACTAGCGTTGATGAGACACCACAGCTGTGTGTAATGCACCCTGTCAACAGCTAAATCTCTAGTAAACTGCAGGAATTAGCTCAGCCACTCCTCTCCTTCTTGTGAATACAAGAAATACAAGCCATCCTAAATTAGTCAGGATTTTCCCTAGGTTTCTACGAACCTGACTTAGTCTGGTCCCTTCCTGAACTATAGAGCAAAAGACCTCGCTGGGGTCCAAGTAGAACAAAGTGCTACTTGAAGCCCACCTTGTCTGCCTCTTATAGTGGACAGAAATGTAAGAAAGGCAGTATTATCCTAAAAGAAATGAAACTAATTACACCCACAGAGATGGCTGCTAATGCTCACTTATGTGAGGGTTACTTTCATCATGTTTAGTAAGGGCATACTGTATCTCATGTATCGTGAGGTTCCTCTCTGTGTACAAAATCAGTTTGTACCACTGCACTTTTAAGAAAATCACCCAATGATCACACCTGCCTTTATCCATGAGCTTCTGCAGTTTCACAGCTGTGCTCCCTAAATCAAACAAGACAAGATAACAGATCTAACTAACACCAAGAGACCTCCATGGAATCAAGGGTTTTAGGGCTTTGGGGTGACTGCCCATAAATTTTCAATTCATTTCTTTCTTTCCCAGGCAAGAAAGACAACAACATTTTGCAGAACTCCACTATGTAACACAGAATTCCAAACACATGCAATCTACTCGCTGCCTGACTTTGTTAACACCACCTAATCTCTGAAATGCATTGCACTGTCACTCACACTTACTGTTGTCAGCAGATGCATCGTCACTTCCAGCAGTGTTATGAGGGTCCCAGCTGTTTTGTACAGCATCTTATACTTCTGGTCAGATTCACTGACCTTTTCTGAAATAGAGAAGAGGAATTGAAGTTGCATATTAAAATCTCCTAACATCTCACTACGCATGGTTTTCATTTCTGATAATTCATCCCACTTTGCTATTCCCTTTCTCGCCAGTCTCCCCTGTGAGTGATTTGAGATCCACTACATTGTTTTTCCCTGTTACAGAAGTGACTTAGGTTATCAGTCTCAAAGTGTCAACTTTATGTCACACCCTTACCAAAAATTTTGCCCAAATATTGCATCACAGATATGCATTGTGCCATGATGATAAAGTAGTAGAAGTTGGGGAATTTTTTTCTCCTCCAAATATACCTTTGACTCTGTACTTCCATAATTTCTCAGACCCTCTGACATCTGCATCTATCACAGGCCTTCAAGTTCCCAGTTTCCCATAAAAGTCTCTGTAAGCATCAAAACATGTTCCCTGCTGTTACACTATAATTTAACAAAGTTCCCTTCACCTCAGTTTGATGCTACAGCTTTGTCTAATCGTTACTTTGTTACCCTGAATCCTTTCTTCACTGTTGGGCTGTGATAGTAGAATTAGATGATTAACTGCATGCTTATCTGCAAACCACTTAAGTGCATGCCTACTAAACCACACTATCATTTTATCACACCATACTGAACTTTACTCATGAAACAAAAAATAGTGCAGAAGAGGGCTAGTCTCAGCTCAAGTCTGACTTTTTAACTTTTTAATAGTTAACTTTTTAAGTTAACTATTATACTCCTCATTGGTGCACATTTTTGGAAGATATGCTGTAGTTAAGGAGTTTTTGCTTCTGTATTTCCAGAATTTTAGCTCTCATATTGTTTTCTTCTCCTGTCTTCCTTCTCTGAAGTGGTTTTCTTTAGATTACTCATACTTCTATTTCTGTGTAGTGCTCAGGAATCTGTTTATCTTCTTTAGTCAGTGAAGAAGTTCCAATGCCTCTGCAAAACTTAACACGGATTTATACAGAGCTCCTTTCAGATATTGCATCTTTGAAGCTAAGCCTATCACAGATTCATCTTTATATAGCCATAAGTGATCCTAAGGTCATCATTCTACACCTGCTTAAGGACAACTAGAATAAAGTCATTTTTATTATTAGACCCATGTGTAAATTAGCATTCTTGATGAAAGAAAAAAGTGTTTGTACTGTAACTTCCTGACACAAATATATTAAATGCCAAACTCAGCAAAGAGATTAAGGATTGGATTATCCTTCCATTTTGAATTTGATGAGTTCAAACCTCATTTAAGTGTTTAAGAATTGTTACATTTTCCAGTCTGTGCTCATAATTTCCCCAGAATAAATAGGGCTTATTTTAGGAACTATTATCTTAGCATTTTCAGTAAAAATTAAATCTATTGATTATTCACAGCTTACTCACAGACCCATTGTTATCTACCTAACTTTTTTCATATAAACAGTAAGTTACTACTTAATGGTTTGCTTTGTAGTTTTTAGATTTGCCTAACTACTTAATATTGCTTGTTAAGTTTTAGTATCTTCTTTACTGATAATATAGACAATATATGGATTTGGAAGCAAAGTCTCCAAGTTCTATTAATTGAGTAATACACAATTAATTACACTACATAAAGAACAACTGTTTTATGTATATTACTTATGTATATTATGCCAAAACCCACAGTATTGTGATATTATTCTGATCCATTAATACTGTCAAATATTAATTAAGCTATGCACATGACAAGTATTCATATAGCAAGAGACAGTGTAACATTTATTAATCCAAATGATCAGGAACACCAAATATTTCAGTAGAAAACCCGCAAAAAAGCAACAGAAGAAAGGTGAAATGAGGTGAAAAGCAGCAGTAGAAAGAAAAGACTGTGAAGGACAGAGAATAGGTCATATGAGAGTAGAAATAAGTGGAAGCAATCAAGGAATGGCATTTTGTAAAGGATCCCAGGTGAAAGAAAATTGGTCCAAGCTGTCATATCTAGCTGGCATTCTTTTCTCCATAATAAGTGCTGTATCATTTTTTTTAAGAACATTTACTGATTAGTAGAGGCTCAGAATTCTTCCAAAGAATAGAAGAGTTTTTAAAATGAGATGCAGCCTTAATTGTAGACTTTATGAAGTCAATGGGAATAGCTGAATCCACATCCAGCCTCACGAGGCACATACTAACTAAAGAAAATAGGAGAAATTATATCTGAAGTGGAACACTTTGCAAGAACAGAAAGCAGGTGAAAAAAAAAGCCAGGGAAAACTGTTATCACTACTGTTCAGCTGAGGGGAAAAAAATAGGCTCAAAATCTTAGAATTGTCTTTCAGATCAGTTTTTCAATGCCTTTTACAATGGTCATTAAATTGTGTTTATAGCTGGCACATAGAAACACAGCAGTTAACATAGTACTGAGCCATTTACTTACTCACTTTTCACCAAAGCAATGTCTACATCATGAGATCTAAATAAATTCTGAACTTCACAAAGGCTAGCTCACATTTTCTATATTTTACATGACAACTCAGGTTTTTTAGAAGGTTTCTTTTGCCACATGTTGTGTGTTGCAGATTCTACTCTGAAAAAAAAGGATTTCACATTTCTTAAATAAGGTCATTCGTGTGAGGAAGTTCTAGTTCAGGTATGTCCCGTTCAGCTCAAAAGCTTCAAATATATATTCTCCATTTATATCTATATAAAATTGAGATTTGTATTTCTACACAAGGCAAACAAAGAATGGAAGACAGAAAATAGTGATATCCCCATTTTGCAGGGAAGACCACTGAAGAGCAATCTAAGTTCAAGGCCCCAAAATATTTATCCTGTATGAGTTCAAAACCTTTCCCAACAAATGAACTCCAAAGTAGTTTCATGGTACATTAAATTTTAGTATCTTGGAGAGTTTTAGTATCTTGCTTTGAGAACAGAACACATATTGGTCCCAGTGTATTAATTAAAAAGAGCCTTTCACCTCCACCAATCCTTTATGTGATTCTGTTTCTCTAAATAAAGAGGGCTCAAGCATTGATGTAGCACAGTCTGTAGCACAGGAAAAAACACACAACGACAAAGGAATTGTTCAACCTATGTCATGCTTCAGCTCCACAGCCATTTCAAAACTTCTTTCAAAACTGAATTGGCCATCTCACTCTTTTACATGCTATCAGCTTCATAGTCAGTGTGCAGAAGGCCACAGAAAAGATCCTGAGATGTAAGTATGCGATGACTGCCTCCTGAAACTTTGCGAGTACTGTGTATCAGATGCTGTAGGATCATTTTAAAAACTGGAATTATAAACTCTTATTTTCTTCTCAAGAAATTGCTAGTAATTGAGACAAATACTTTCTGAAGTGATACGATGGGCCCAGTCCTGCTTCTGCTGAATTCAGAGACAATTCCTCTGCCACACCATCTCTCCTCCATACAGTGATCTGAAACATGACAAAACCCAGGAAAAGCTGAGCTGTTAGCATGCTGTGACATACGCCCTTCTGGCTGTGATGCCTGAGACCTGCTTGGCCCACATTTCAAGCGTGGCTCCGGCAGGGATGCTGATTCTGTGCAGACATCCCCTTCTGTGCTTCACACTCAGCACTTGCAAACATGTCTGCTTTTCAACAGCTCAGGGAAACTAATGTTTCTGTTTTCTCTAGGCTCATTGAGCATAGATGGCATAATGGATTTCATTCAGGGTTTTACAAATGATCATGCACGCACTGAAAGTGCATACCCATGCCCTGAATTTTGAGGGGTTTGCTCAGCTTGCCTCAGCACGTTTGTGATGTAAGGTTTCTGCAATAAACTGGCGCCAGCTGGACCACCATAAAGTAATGAAAAACAAGCTCTCGTGGCTGCTTCTGCACAAAAGCAAACCATTTGACAGGTATTTGAAATTTGACTTAATAAAAAATCTTTAACATGACGTGTAATCACAAATCCAAGAATAGCAAGGACCCAAGTTAACTCCTGGTGTAATGTGTACTGACTTCTTAACTGGTAGATTTTATAGACTCTTTCCACTACCGTACAGTGAGAAGGCGTAACAGCATATTACTTATCATCTGACATTCTAGTTCTACCTAAAAATGCATTTTTGTCATGATAAAACTGCAGGACAATTACAGAAATGGTCAAATATCCAACTGTCTAATAACTTCTGCATTAGGAAAGTGGTACACAGACTCTGCTTAACCTTAAACATTCCAAGATACTGGCACTTATTTTTTGCTCATATATATGTGTTCTTCATAGTTTTCCCCATGTTATTACTTAACTTTCGTAAACATATACAAAGAGTATTCAACAGGTATGTTTGAATGAGTAAAGTAAAAAGTCACCAGGGAGGTTAAAGCATCCAAGCATCATTCCTAGCCATAAAAATTCTGTATCTGTATCACACTGAAACCACCTGAAGAAGATGACAAATCAATGCATAAATGCTTTGATGAGAAATCCCTTCATGAGAAATAGTTAGGTATGTGGTACTACATTAACCCTGCAATATCTTAATATAAACCCAAATTTCTGTGATGAACTGTGGGGGATTTCTTTCCGGTATATGATTGACTGCATTTGATCTGGATATTTATAGCCTTTCATGACCTCTGTTAATGAACTGGCTATCCCACAGATCCTTGTTTTGGTTTGAGATTATAATAATTCAGGAGCTTTGAATTTGGGAATTTCTATTTTTGTTTTGATTGCTCAAAGGATTCCAAGTCTGAGATTTCAAAAAACAAATATAAATAAATCAAGTTATTTCTTTGTCCCTTTAGAGAATATATAAAGCATATTTACCTCCTGGGAAGAGGATGAAAGGATATTTGAAGCTAGGAAAAAAAAAAAAAAAAAGGCGGGGGGGGTGATTAGTTATTTCCCATAGGCTTCCAAGAGTATTTTTCAAGACTGAGAAGAATCATTCCCCTGGGACTCTTTGCTATCCTACAGTCACTCATGTTTAATTCTCCAAATTTGTGTTAATTTTAATTCCTCTATGAATATTGAAATGTATGTTTTCAGAGAATCTGAAAAGCTATTTGGAAGCATTAGTGGCTAGGTAATGAGTTAAGAAGGAAATCTTAAACAAATCAGCTTTTCAGTAGTAACAGAGGTATTTTTTTCAGTTTCTATAGGAGACCTATAACAATATAAACATCTCTGTATCTAGTATTATTATTTTGACATATTAGAAATAATTTCAATTAATAGAAATTTTGACAATATGAATGGTCTTTTAATCTTGTCCCCAGTTCTGGAATAATCCACTTTTCAACAGTAAGCTAGATGTCCATACTGAAAAACTAATGTAGCTGAATTTGTATTTCACAACAGCCATCAGCGCATTGTGATTTTGCCATCTTCCTCCGCGCGCGGTTCTGCATGGTACCTGTCTGCTATTGAGCGCAAGGCTAAGCTCCATGTTAACAGATGAGATTTTCCAAAGGCGTCTCTAACCTTTACCCAGACTAAATGTGCAGTCCTCCTTAAAACACAGCCAGAGAATCTCAATCTTAGTGACACAGCACCTAAACCACCTGGCAGTTAAATGCAGAGGAAAGCATCCAGACTACCTGGAGGGTCCATGCAGGATGTGCAGTGGCTTGATCCAAACTCCTAGTCTGCAGGGTGCCCCCCTGGACAGTGGGGTCACACTTGCGGCTGCCTTCTCACAGCAGAGCAGGACACCAGTAGGCAGAGATGGAGCTGCTCAAGTGCCACCACAGGGAGGAGCTGGGACACAGCGGAGCCATGCAGCTGCACCAAGGGGCTCACCGCTGCAGCATGGCAGGGTTTCCTCCTCCTGCCGAGAGTGGCTAACCTGGGCAGAAGTGGGTTCCTCTTCTGCTCAAAATCCCGAGGATGCTCAAGTCAGATTTCGGTCTTAGCTTAGAAGGCCAGAAAATTATTCACACGCCCCAAACTAACAGCCTTTAAGAATGAAGCTTATATCTTCATTCCGAGAGTGCTCTCACAAACAGATATTCCAGGATGGGGAATGCATGCATATATACACATAGAAACATATATGCAGTCTTTCTACTGCATGTATGTATGTAAAAGAAATAAAGACGGAATCCTAAACAAGACAAACTAACTAGAAATATTACAGCAAATGACGAAAGGAGGTAGATGGAAAGTAGTTCAGTTTTGAGTGCTCACAGTGGCTGCTCCTGAATTTCTCCCAGGAAAGCATTAAAAGTTGCCTGTGTCCCTGCTTAAACTTAAGGAAGTGCCCTGAAGCACCTACTGACATCTGCAGTTTTCTCCATCTCTAGTGGTTCTGCAGTTTCCGGTGACATGAGTCCTGCAGAACATGCAGGCTGCCGGCTGCTGAGAGAAACTGGTAGGGAGTCAGATTGCTTGTAGCGAAGTTTTCGATGGCACAGAATTTCTTTTCTTTCTTTTCAGTCATTTTATTTTAGATAGGGTTTGGTTCCTTCATGTTCCCTAGATCAGGGGACTGCTCTTGAGGATAGTAATTTCATCAGAAGTATTCTTAGGACCTGTTTGAACTCTGCCCAGATTCTGGTCAACTGTGATTTCCACAGTGGAACTCATTATCATAGAATCCTAGAATGCTTAAGGTTGGAAGGGACCTCTAGAGATCATCTAGTCCAACCCCCCTGCACACGCAGGGTCACCTACAGCAGGTGGCTCAGGACTCCAGGCTGAACAGGCCCAGCTCTCTCAGCCTTT